>JAHDYR010000008.1:0-380549 GCA_019828565.1 Carpediemonas membranifera
TTTGCGGGTGGCCTCCTTGTCGTTGAGATAACCAAGGAACACTTGAGGGCCACTGAAGCAGATCTCGCCAATCTCGCCGTCTTCAAGGACGTCACCAGCGGACCCGTCCTCCTTCATGGCCTGGCGGATAGTGAGGGGGAAGTTGGGGGCACTGTAGCCGACAAACAGGGAGATGCTGGTAGGGTCCTCGAGGTCGACGGGGGTGTACGTGCAGAAGCCACCGACCTCCGTCAGACCAAGACCGGTGGCGACCTTCATGGTGGGGCCGCCCATGGCTATCACCTTTCTCATGAAATCGGCAGTGACGGATTGACCGCCATAGACTGCGAATTTGAGGGAAGAAAGGTCGTACTTGCCCTCAGTGTACTCCTTGACGCGCCACTCTAGCTGGAACATGGAGGGAATCTGACCAATCCTGTGTGAGTTGGTTGAAAGAAGAGGGGTACATACATGGAAACACGGTGCTGGTGGATGGCTTCGAGGCACGTCTTGGCATCAAAGACAGGGATGAGGACGCCAGTGCAGCCGGAGACGATGGTAATGCAGAGGAGCTCGCCGATGCCGCCGATGTGACTGAGGGGTAGGTTCAGCAGCACCCTGTCTTCAGCCGTAAAGGCCACGAGCGTACACAGGTTCTTAGCCTGCACTGCTAGGTTCTGGTGGGAGATCAGGGCGGGCTTGGGGTTGCCAGTGGACCCCGTGGTGAAGATGATGAGGCATGGATCATCCTTCTCGAGGGCAGCAGAGATACGACGGACGGAACCAGAGATCATCGTCACAGCAAGATGCCACACGGCGAACTTAAGGAAGCGTTTGATGTGGACAGCGCCGGGGATGATGTCAGCGGGAGCTTCGGAAGGTTGGACCTGGATGAACTTGACCTCGGGGTGCTTGGCGACGGAGGGGGCAATGTTGGGGCGCAGGTCGATCTTGGCGAGGCCGAGGAAGAAGAAAGCCTTGGGCCGGGTCTTCTCGATGCAGTATTCTATCTCGTCAGTCTTGAGGCGCAAGTCGATAGGGCACATAATGGCACCGATGCGCATGGCGGCGATGAAGAGGGAGACGTGCACGGGGAGGGCGGGGAGGTACGTCATGATGACGTCGCCCTTCTGGATCCCGTGGGCACGAAGGACAGCGGCGATAGCATTCGTCTGAGTGCGGAACTTGGAGCGGGTGATCATCTCACCGGTGCTGTGATCGATCAGAGCGATGGAATCAGGGCGAATGTTCGCCCAGTGGTCCACAGAACCAAAGAGAGTGCCCGAATCGCCGCAGTTGGCGTTAATAGCCTTGATAGAATCTTGGTAATTCTTCAGCCAGCGTGCGTAGATCTCATTGTCTTCATTCAGAACGCCGCCGGGAAATGGAAGATTTTCCGTTGACATTTGTGCCGTTCTGTCGATTTGTTCGTTGTAGTCCAGGAAAGAATTTAGGGGAGAATTTAAGCCGTCTTCTGAAAGATACTTTCCTCTCTCGAAAGCCCCGAAAAGCGCTACAACCAGCCACACCCGTCACCAACTTTCCCTCTGATCTCAATCGTATCGTGAGTCAATCATACAGGATCGAGCCTTTATTCCACTTCGCCCGCCCTCCTCGGCTCAGCCCTAGTACGCTGAGTAAAGTGCCCGAGGTCCGTCGTCAGTCTAGCGACGAGTCGGGCCTGCTCCTCTTGAACCTCCCTCGCGTCCTTTGGTTGCCAGTAGGCTTGGGCAGTGTAGCACTTGAACGCTGCCGGTGACACAATCTCGGATAGTTGACGGTCCGTGATATCGTCGTATCTTGCCTTGACATCCCGCACGATCAAGGCGACCGTGATCTCTGCCAGCCTGGTTGCTGCCCTGCCAGCAGATGTATGGTCACGCTTGACTGTCGAGAGCCGGCTTAAGAGATCAGGCAGACTATCGAACGAGCACTCGTCGGCCAGCATGCTGACAGCAAGAAGGTGATTCGAATCACTAGTCGGCAACAGCGTCCGAGCGGCAAGGATGAACGGTCTCTCAAGCCCCACGTCCGATAGTATCCGTGCCACTGCGATCTCCTGGAAGTAGACGCCGAGAGCTTGCTTGTCAATCATCTTCGGGTTGGGGATGTAGGCATAGCCTTCCCAGGCAGTCAACGTGTCCGAATACCGCTCGCTGTTGTTGTACTGTGTTGCCAAGAGGGAATGGAAGACTGAAATTGACCTTGGCGACATAATCTGCACCATTCTCTGAAGCTCGGCGACAGCGGAGGCGTGTCTGGCAAAGATTGTCATCACCTTGATAGTCAACCGGGGGCATGCCTTGAAGTGCAACGGATGTCCGTTCATGAATATACGCCGCATGATGTCGATATGAATATCGTCGACGTGGTGTTTTGCCTCTTCCACCGCCTTCTCGGCCATCAAACGCTCAACTGGAGCAGTCACCGCATCACCACTGACATTCGGGTCGAGCAAGGCACGCATGATTTGCATCATCGGGAGTGCGTGAATTGCTGGGTCGCCAGTGAGGAGAAGACTCTGGTCCGTGGGGTCCACTTTGGCCCGCTCGAACTCTTTGAGGAGGCTAGTACCAATTGTATCGACGAATCTGTTAAATCGCATGGGTTCTGCCTCGTTAAAGGGGCCTATACGCTCACAAGCCAAGCGAACTTGCTCAAGAGGAAGGTTGGAATCCCCACGGGCGTTATCCATCATATCATCGGCTGTACTACGTATATCGATTCCTCTTCTCTCCCAGAAGTTAGGAGGTATTTGCCCAGCGCCACCAATCTGTCTCATGTCAATTCATGGCCGCTTATCCTGCGCGTTTTGGGCCTTTCTGGAGACGGCTCTTGACGGCACGGGACAAGTCAGCCATGGGACTATGCCACGTCAGCTGTACCTGCGTCTGTGTCTGAGAACGCAGGTTAATGATCAAGGCACTCTAGTGATCGAGCGAAAGCCATTTTTCCGGTCCTTTTGAGTATTCAGTAACGTAATGCTTGCAAGAACATTTCATATTCCCGTTATTCTGGCATTGGTTGTGTTCGCTGCCTGTACGATGCACACAGAGACATATCCCTTCTCCCCCTTCTTCAGCCAGCTGTTTTCCCTCGATCACACACATATACCTTCTTCAGATCAGCCTGCATGGGCGCAAATCACCGAGACGGCCAAAGGCTACCGTCTCTATCGGCAAAGGTCAGACAGCTGTCCCGACGATTGCATGACTTCCTACATACCCATCCCAACTCACCCAGGGCTCCACCCAGAGAAGGGACAGGCTATATGGCGCGAGCTTCCAGCAATAGGAGGCGTTGACCTCCCACCGGTCGCGCAGAACCAGCTCAACGTCTATGCTGAGCTCCGGTGCAACTGCGCCAACTCAACCAAGCATGCATCCATCGCAAGACCCTTGCGCGCAGCTCCAGTAAGCCCTATCCAGATTGATCTAGCAAGGGACGGGCTAGAAGGACTTGAGAAGATCATCCTGGTTCATGTCAAGGGGCTGACAAGGGCTAGGGGGGCACGGTACACGCGATACAACCCCGTACTCGAGATGGATGACGGTTTGCACACTTGGAGATTCCCCGCATATACAAGCACGGGCGACGCAGATTCGGACTTTATTGAGCTCATCACGGGCGAATATCACGCGATAACACCCTCCAGCGCCCCTGAGGCGAGTCCGTACCAGTTTACCGACAACATCTTCAAGGCGTACCGCCGGAAACGGTATGCCAACATGCTCACATCCGACCACTGTCTTTCCCTCGGTGGAGCGATCCACGGCTTTTCTATGCCGTCGATACTGTCATACTTCATGACAGGCCCCGGTTGTGACTCCATTTCAGTCGAGACGGAGTCACAAGTGCAATTTATGGTCGATTACACGACTGCGGTTCTCCAACATGAGCAGCCGGCCATAATGGTACTTAACGTCGAGCACGTAGTCGACAGTCAGGTCGATAAGGCTCTAGCCGACCTCCATGCGGCTGCCGTGAATCACGGGAAGACTGGCATCATTGTGTCAGGATCGCATTGTGACAATCCCGCGACAATATGGGATACGATCTCCGCGGATCTGCCACTATTGGATATAACACTACCCGCCCATTTCGTCGAGGCCCATCCCATGTTCGAGGAAGCCCTCGAGGCACACATTGGCGATGCAGTCAGGCCTAGAGACGTCATGCTGACGCTGATTCACCTCATTCAGCGGCACCACGCCCTGATTGACAGAGAAGGCAAGCATCCGGACGCCATGTCGCTAATGCTGCCTTCTAAGTCCACTAGTGTCGCCCGGAGGACATCGGCAATGGCCGGGCTCGAAAGCATATTGGATCAGATACCAACACCGCCAGATACTGACCTGGATGAGACTAAGATGCGTGAGATCATCATGGATTGGCTTAGACTGCACATTCGACTCCAGAAGTCGACCGAGTTACTCCGAATTGATGGGCCGGTTCTTGTCAGAGACATGGGCTTGACTTTGATTCAAGTCACTGCCACTTTGTCAACAGGCGAGCGGTTCCCAGTGTATCTTGCCCGGGTCGGAGGTGAAGAGTCTGTTATTGCTGCAGACCTTGTCGGCATGGAACGTATTGACTTGGGCGATGGGTCGACTGGCCTCCCGTTCTGGATCTTGCCCCTCGTTGGTGTTGTGGTATTAGCCTTAGCTGGCATTGGCATTTGTTTCTTCCGCCGCCGCCCACTGCATGGCAAGTCTGACCCAACCCTTCCAGTGTTCGATGTTGATGACATGGCAGTGTCATCCCTGCCCATGTTTGGCACGAAACGCCGCACCAAACTTGAGGCCGAGACATAAAATCATTTTATTACGGATGCACGCAATTGTTGAAAACAGGGAAGTAGGGTTCGCAGTATGAAATCATGTCTCGAGGATGTCCTGCAGGACATCGGGGTGCCCCTCCCGCCCGGCCTCACGCTGAAGCAGATGACGGCGGATAAGGTCGCCTCCACCAAGCCGACTAACCCTAAGTGCGTGTTCTGCGGCAAGCACGATTCCAGCATCATCGGCCCAATCAAGTCGAGCAAGAAGGCGGGGATATACTTCCACGAGATGTGCGCGCTTAGTCTCCCAGAGGTTTGGAGAGCGGCGCCCTCGCAGCTTGTCAAGGCCGGGCTGACCCCGCATGAGACGCTGGGCGATCATTGCTGGTTCAATGTCGCCAAGTCGTTCAAGAGAGCTGGCCCGCTCAGGTGTAGCATCTGCAGCAAGCTGGGTGCGGGCGTGGGTTGCTGGGTGCCCAGTTGCCGCGTCTCCGTGCACTATCACTGTGCGTGCCAGACTGGCTGGGTGTACAAGCCGGAGCTGCACGGCCAGTTCTTCTGCGAGAAGCATCGGAAGATGGTATAGCCTGCTGGGCGAGTGTATTGTTGTAAAGCCGCGTCAAGACCACTGGAGTGCCATAAAGTTGAAGCGAACTGCGATCATTTATGCTCAATACTTCAGTTATGGTGCGTCACGCATGACCCTTGACCCGCGCGGTGATGGCCCTGATCTTCTCGGTCAGCTCCTTCCTGCGATCGAGCTCCTTCATCAGCACACGTACCTTCCGCAGATTCTCCTCTTCGGTCTCCCGGATCCTCTTCTGCATCTCGAGCTCCTTCTGTAGGATGCGGGGGACGGTCTCATTCGTGAATCTCCTGGCCTCCATCATTTCCTGGACCTCGGCAGTCATCGTCCGAATCATCGCGCGCGCTTCTGACTCCAGCTTCTCCTTCTGCTCAGCCGCCTCGATCTTGGTGTCGGCCAGCTCGGCGCTGAGTGCATCGACCTCCTTCTGTAAGCCCTCTTGGCGCTTGATGTCCTCCTGCATGCGTTGGACCTCGCGCTTGTCGTTCTTGCGCTTCTGATCCTGCTTCAGCTCAATCATTCGCGTGACGCTCTCGATCTCCTCGTCCAGCGCTGCCTCCATTGACGTCATCGAAGCCGCCTCGGCCCTCACACTCTCGGCCTTAAGCTCCAGCTCGGTCTTGGTCTTCGCCTTGGTCGCGGCCTCCGCTTTCAGGCTCGAGTCAAAGTCAACAAGCGTCTTGCGGCACGCCTTAACCTCGGCCAGCGTCCCGTCGAGCAGGCTGACGGTGCCGGCCAGCTGCGGGGGGACGTTGTCCCTGAGGGAGTCGACGATCTGCCGCTTGGCGTCTTCAGTCTGGCGGCACTGCGCCTCGACCTGCTCCACCTGGCTTCTGATCGTGGAGAGCCCCTCCTGGAGGATGTCCCTGGCTTTGACGAGCTCGCTCGTGCCCTGCTGCCGCAGTCTCTTCTCAGCGTCCTCGAGGTCCTTCTTGTGGGCTGCCAGCCGAGCCTTGGGCGCCTCAACGCGCGCCAGGGACGACGAGGCAAGCTTGTCCAGCTCTGCACGGAGCAGCTTGATCTCTGCCTCGTTGGATGCTGTCTGCTCGACGAGCTCATTGGTGGCGCGGATGATGTCCTCGCACTCGGCCTCAATCACCTCCCTGGCGGTGAGGGTCTGCCTCCTCGAGGCCCAGCATCGCGCAGACCTGGCGTTCGGAGTTCGGGTCGTCCACGGGGAGGCCCGCGCATGCGAGGGCGGCGTCGCCCAAGCCTTCCTGCTCGCCATCCATGACGGTGCCCTCTGGCATCGCCCTGATCCTCTCTTGGTGTTCTGCGACTTGCGCGTTCATCGTGAGGCACGCGTTGTTCAAGCTTTTGAGCACGACAGGAAGGTGGGTCATCTCCTGCCCTGCCCGGGGGAACTCGCTCAGGTAGTTCATGTCCTCTTTGAGCCCCAGCTCCATCGCTGTGGCGAAGGCCTTGCTGGCGTTCTTGCGAAACTCCGCGAGGCTTCGCTTGTCGCCATCAGCAACGATGTCGATCTGTACACCAACGTGTTCGAGAGCAATGTGCCTGATGGCTCGACAGAGCGTAGGCATGGATTTCGTAAGGCTATCTTCGGATACAGCCTCCTTAAAGCCCGAAAACGCAAGCCATTCGATGATGGAGGCGACGTCGGGGCCGCCACGCGTCCGCGAGGGCGTCTTTGGCGCTTTGGCTACCGATTTTGGCACCGCAAGAGTCGTGCGTCTCTTGCCCGGCGTGCGGGCTCTCGTACTTAGCCCAAATGTCTGTCGGCGCTGCATATTGCGGAAATCTCATTCATATTCTGCACCGAAGACTACGGCCGGCACGACTGCAGACTGCTCTGCCTGTGGCATGGGTAGGCCGTAGTAATGCTGTTCTGATAGTAGCCGGCCTCATTCTTATCCTGACACCGGATGAACGGCAAATATCATTTAGTGTACACACGTAAGTAACGTAATTCAGTGCTCAAGGCATAGTAATACATCTCTGACTCTCGGCCAGATCTCATCGCTCACCGGATCATACCGAATCGGGTTCTTTGTCGCAGCAATTTCATCCGCATCCAGGAGGCAAGCAGGGTCTTCAGCAGCCGAGTTCACACTGAACATGACGGGTAGTACAAGGTCAGACAGACGATAATCCACCCAAGCCTCGTCACAGGCCAGGGTCTGGAGCGTTGGCACGAGGGAATGCCGGACGGCCGACAGAATGCCCTCGTTGGGGCAGACGGTGATGATTCCAAGGACCCTGCGGATAGTCTCATAGGCTGCGGGACATGGTTTCGTGGCCGCACCAGTGAGGATCTCAGCCAGGAGGGAAACACCTAAAACTGCATCGACTGTGGTCGACCCGATATGACTCCAGATCGAGTCAGTCACGGACACCGTGACGCCAGCTTGGCCTCTGCTGGTCTCCAGGGAGATGGTGTCTCCCGTGAATGCGAGGTATGCAATGACGAGAGGGGTCGTGAGGTCCGTCTGAGTCAGGAACCTGCTGTGCATTTCCCGTAGCATCGACGTAGCGACTGTGTTGGAGTCAAACTGTAGCAGTACGGGCAGCATGAGCCTTACCAGGGACCAGAGGGGCCATCCTGCCGGGCTGATTCCCATCATGGAGGCAACGCTGGCCTCATCAGGAGTCATAGACTTTGGCTTGACCGCGGCAAGTGAAGAAAACGGATGGCCCGACACAGAGAGCGCCTTCGGGTCGAGGATCGCCAGCATCAGGTTGTTTGCCGCCTTCCAGTCCGGCCTAGTGAGCAGGCAGAATGCCGAGAGCCAGAAGAGGGTCCGTATGTGCTCTGCATTGGCCTCAGAACCAAGCGCCATGTTCGAGACGACAATGGCAAGGGATGACAACGCCTCGTGCATCACAGGGCTGGGGTCGGGCGTCGCTACCTTCAGCACAGTTTCATGACAGATCTTGACGGCCGACATCGGCGAGTGAAGCAGCCCGACGAGGCATAGTGCTCGCCCCCTGGTAGATGCGAGGGCTGGGGCGCTGGCAGGGGCAAAGGCGAGGTGCGAGGCCATCTTGAACCACTCAGACCTGGTTTGGGCCAGCTTGGCAGATGTGTTGGCGGCCACTATGGCGAGTCTGACGAGTACGGGAAGGAGTACGTCCATGGCGGCCCCGGGCTCAGGATGGAGGAACGATTCAGCCAAACTAGGGGACGTCAGCTCAGCGTGGATCTGCTCGAGATCGGGGGACGATGCTTGGGCGATCAAACTGTGGGAGACTGCCCGGACGGTGTCATAGGCGACGGACGCGGTCTCGGGCAGCCCCACCGTGAGGGCGAGCACGTGTAGGACAGGCGGCAATGATGCGTCCAGGTTGATACAGTCGAACGCGAGTTGGTGTATCAGGGAAAGGTAGGGGTGGGCGTCCGCTGGCCGGGCAGACTGGGCCTTGTCGATGCCGCGTCTCACCACAGCGTCCACACAGGGCGCCATGCTCTCAGCCTCACCGACCATGGCGAGTAGAGCGAGGCCGACGTCCTCGTGGGACTCGGGGTCCTTCTCAAGCGACTCCAGCACGACTCCAATGATTGATTCAACCACATCTGGAGCAGCGCCTGCGTACATGGCGAGCTGACGCCACACAACCTGCGCCAGGAGCACGCGCTGGCCTGGTAGAGCCCTGGTGAGGGCGAGACCAGCTGACACGATCTCGGGAATCCGCTCGGGCATGGTCGCGGCAACGATGGAGATGATATGGGGGACGAACTGGAGAGCGGGCATGACCAGCTCGGCGGGCATGCTTGGGGCGAGCTCCATGGCTAGAACGCACATGTCGACCGTCAGGGCAGGCAGGGCCTGTCCGAGCTGGCTGACCACGGCGATGACAGTGGGATAGGGCAGCGGCGAGACTGAGACGACAGATGAACCACTGCTGGCAACGAACATCCCCTTGGCGACGGACTTGTGTCCGGCGATGGGGTGCATTTTGGTCAGGACGGCGTGGACAAGGGTATAAGCGGCACTGCGGGCAACTATGTCCGCTGAGAACATGGATGCGAACCCGACTACGAGCATGCGGGCCGGGAGGACGGCCTGGCGCGTCTCCTCGCCCACTACGGCAACAGGCGCGTCGACCCGGGCCTGGTGGATGCACTCCTGGCATATAGCACTGACCTGCTCGACAGACGCGACAGGGCCGGTTAGGCGGACAGCGGGGCACACTGCTGAGGCCTCTGACACGAAGATGGTCTCCCCGTCAACGGCGACAGTGACGTCGGCGAGTGCAAAGGCGTCGACCCTGGTGGTCTGGGGGGTCGCCCCGTGCATAGTAATGATGAGGTCCTTGGCTGAGATCGACAGCGTGGCGTCATGCCGTGACTTGGGCACTCCCAGGTCAAACGAGTGAAGGATCCTGGCATCCAGCTCCAACGACCGTGCAGTCAGCGGCATCGGCTGAGCCTTCTCACCGAGGGCCTTGCGGATCATAGACGCAGAGGTGTAGACCCGGATTTTCCGTATGTCCGCCTGGGACAGAGTTTTCGCTAAACTGCGGAGACTTGAGTCAAAGTCAGTCCCGGGACGAAGCACGTGCAGCGCCTTGAGGTTCTCTCGTGCCTCAGGGGGGACCACAGCGAATAGTCTCATGAGCCATGCTGTCGGGACCCTTTGGGCATGGGTGCAGTCAATGACGACCTCGAATGGCAACGTCCAGAAGGGCTGGGCGATGTCGATCATGTGCCGCAGGATCGCAGTGTGGTCGAGCTCAGCAGAGTAGTGCTCGCCGCGCCACCAGAACAGGGGACGCCTCTCGGCCGACTGGCCCGACTGGACGAAGACGGCGGAGGCGGCCTCAAGCAGGGCTGGGTCGATGTTGTCCGAGTGGCGTTTGAACTCGTCAAGGTGCGGGGATGCGATAGAGCCAGAGTTAATGGCGCGAACCTTCTTAATGATCTCAGGTGGCGGCCCGAGATTATCGAGCAATGATTCGAGGGCTTCGACGGAGTCAGCATGGGTTGCGGCAAGTGTAGTGGCCATCACGCCGGACTTCTCGACGATCGAGCGGTGGATCCTGGCAGATGCATTCTCAATCTCATCCTCATTCACCGATATCGGATCCAGATTTGTGAGATCATCCATCTTATCGGCGACATCGATAATCTGCCCTAGATACTGACCCCGGGATCCCATTAGCTCAGTGATGAGGGGGTTGACACCGTCCATAACCTCATTTGACCGGCCTGCCTCATGGAACAGCATGCCGTTGCCCACCTTGATGACGACCTTTGACACATGGAGCAGGTTCCGTCGGGCGCTGACTGGTACAGATTGCACGATCTGGTAGGCGTCAGGGGCGGCGATAGAGGGCGCTATGAACTTCAGGAATAGCACAGCCCCGGTGGCGCTGACCTTGGTGCCAGGAAACCGGCGCTCGAGGGCATCTTGCAGCTTACGGCAGACGATACGGGGGCCGAGTGGCATGGCGTCGACAGCAGCGAAAATGGCCTTCAACACGCCTCGGGAGACGTCAATGAGGCGCTGGACATTGTCCTCGATGAGGGCAGCGATCACCGCCTCGCTCTCCACGCCAGTTATGTCAGAAGACACTCGGGAACGGTCAAGCTCGAGGTCAGTGGCGCCAAGACGAATGATATCGGCTATAACCGGCTTCAGCGTGTCCTCAAGGTACTCGAGAGCGGTCAGACGGAGATACTGGGCCAGTAGCTTGGCCGGGAACGTGTTCTGACGGAGAACAGACGTAGCATCGGCCATTTCATTGATCTCCGCCTCTACGAACGAGGAGACGACGTCGATAGCGGTCTCGTGAGATGGACAGAGCCGGAGCAAGGCCTTGGCGACGTCATCGCCCTCAGATTGGCCGGTGGTCTTCGCCAGTTGGCCCAGCAAGCCGTCGATGGGCTCCATGAACAGGGCATCGCGGATCAGGTCGGTGGGCGGCACCTTCGTCTCCTCGGCGATAGCAGCGGTCAGTGACTCGTCAGAGTCGAGCAGCTTAGTGATGGCGGCCATGGCAACGCCCCGACTGATGACCGAGTCGCCCTGGGTCTGCCGCACAATGAAGCTGATGGCAGTGGGGTTGGATACCAGAAGGCCGACCATGCAGGCACGGGCGACATCCGGGTAGGCTGTGGCCAGGGGCAGCAGGGCGTTATAGTGGGTCGCCAGGTCTTGATCTGACACTATCAGGCCGTCGTACAGGAGAGTGAGTGCGGGCGAGACGGAGGACGGGTCGAGTCGTATCCACTTCCGGACGATTTCGAGCAGAATATGACGGGTGCGGTGGGGCTGGCGAAATGACACTGATGTCGAACGGCTGAACATGACCGATATGAGCTCTGGGACAATGGTGAGGAGCCTTGAGCCCCTGTTCTGGGCAGTCAGGCGGTCAGTCTGCTGGACCAGAGCAATCAAAATGCCATCAAAGTCAGGGAGAGCAAGAGTGGCAGATTCGTTGAAAGACACAATATCTAGCACAGTTTGCGAGATATCTGCCAGGATTGCCTCGATCTCGGCCCCGCCCACCGCCCGAGAGGCCGCCAGTGCGTTGGTAAGAACACCAACGAACCGCACATAAAGCAAGGGAGACAGGGCGTTGACCACTGCTGACCGGGCTCGGGTCCTTATGGCTTCGTCGTGTGAGCCCAAGGCACTTACGGCCAGCTCGATGAGGCCAGGCGCGGTGGTGTCGACGGGGAGGATGGAGGGGGTGAGCAGGTTGACTGTCACACCGCCACCCAGTCCGACTGCGCTGAAGGCGAGTGTCATGGCCAAACTGTCGCCGGCAAGGGGCGACTTCCCGGCCGGGTCGGCGGCAAACAAGGCGTAGGCAGACTCACAGGCCATGCGGATCCCGCCGACGTTGGCGACGGTCGACCTGAGAACACCGATCGTCTCGAACACGTCGTTGTCCCCCGAGATGGCGGCGAGTCTCTTATAGATAAGGTAGCTGCCAGTGATGGTGTGAGTCTTGGCCACACCGGAAGGGATGATCGCCCAAAACTCCAATAGGAAGGCCAGTGCGGTCCGAGCCTGCTGTCTAGCGTTGGCGTCGGGAGAAATCGTGAGTAACACCATCCCGCACTCTAAGGCAGCGCTGGCTCTGGCTAGCGTCGATGCCACACGGCCCCAGTCGGCGGCAGAGTCGGCATTGGCCTTGAGGGCGTCAATGCTGTCTGTTATCAGCTGGACCGCTGTATCGAGCACAGTCCGTTGTGTCAGAGGGGGGCAGTGGATCAGATTCATGGTCATGGCCTGGCCCACGCGCTCAAGGGTCGAGGTCACGAAGGCAAACTGGTCCGACGTTGAGTCCAGCGCAGTTCTAAAGACGTTAGCAACACCACTGCAGCACACATCAACTGATTTGATCGTGGTGATGGCTTGGCAGAGGGCGACCCCCAAGAGGCTGCCCAGGACAGGTGTGTGTGCGTCTGGAATGAACCTTACTAGGAGGGGGTCCAGGGAAAAGAGCGTGCAGAGGGCAATGGTCAGATCAGTGGGCGCGGGCAGGATCTTCTTTGTATCTATCATATCTACTACAGATTCAAGATCCTCTTTGAGCAGGTCGAATACAAGAGGTGCGAGCATCTCCCGGACTGAACCGAGTGTCGGATGGAACGGCATCTCGGGCGACGTGGCATCGCCGAATGCCTGGATCAAAGGCACCACCATCGGATGCGTCCTCGCGTGCAGAAGGTTGGTCAGCCGCTTGATGGTTTCAAGGGGATTAATCCGGAATGAAGCGAGGAAGTAGGCGCGGGTGTCGTCGGGCGAGAGCTCGAGCTGGTCGGCGATTAGGAGCTTCTCGACGTATGGCTGCAGGTCTGGGACAATATGCCTTAGCACACAGATATCGCCCTTGTCAACAAGTGTGGAGAGGCCCACCAGGTCGATCACCGCCGCTGCTGCAAAGGACGCGAACCGGGCATCGAATGTCTGGGGGAGGATTGATTCCCGTAGCCGTTGGCAGTATGAGAAGAGGACAGGATACTCTTGGGCCGCCCGGGCGGGCTGGAGGAAGACGGCGAGCATGATGTCGGGGCAGCAGACCAAACCTGCTGCTATGGCGCGGTACAGTGCCATCAATGTCTGCGGGTGCTTGTGCGTGGTATCCTCTGCCCATTGAAAGAGTGTCACACAGAGCAGGTCTGGGTCACCCCTCATTCGACCCTCAGAAGTCGCCAGGACCACGAACTGCCGGCCCAAGGCATGGGCCCAGCCCAGGACAGCGGAGTAAACAAGCGTGGCGATCGCTTTCCTGGATATGGGTGACACTATTGCTCTGAATGTGGCAGGCTCGGACAGGGGGGTGAGTGCCGTGAACAGGGCAGACACCCGCGGTCCTGTGTACTCTAGCGCGCCCAGTAGATGGCAGTTAATGCTCACAGTGGCTGGGTCGGCATCCTGCGCCAGCGTCTGGGGGAGCAGTAGGTCAATGAGCGTTGCAAAGTAGTCCCGCGACAGTGAATGGATGAGATTCGCGGCAATGTGACGAAGGTGGGGCTCGTTAGAGATAGCAGCGAACTCCTCCGCTACAGATACGATGAATGTGATGTCCTTTGAGGGAAGAGGAGTCCCACCGACACGGGAATTGAGGTCGATGGCCGAAGTCATGGTCTGAGCCAGGAATGCCTGGATGAGATCCACAGAATGAGAGTATGTCTTATATAACGTCTCTAGCTCCTCAAGCACTGCCGAAACTGAGTCTTGCACGAGAGAAAGCATCGCGTTTGCGTAATTCGACGCGTCTGCATTCGTCCCGACCACTCGGTTGTGTTCAAGTTCCAAAGGAACAGGATTTTGACTGAGAATGCTGTTCAGCTGCGATGAAAAGACACGCAGCATCCTCGTCGTTGAATGCGAAAGTTCTGCATAAACTGCTCGTCCACCCCAGCGCGGTCGGTGGAGGTGTCGACACTCTGTATCGACAGTTTTTGCGTCCAATACGGTGTGTGCACGCGCCTGAATCATTTATATCGGTCGGTTATCACGGAGCGCTTCCTTGCCTTAGAAGAGCGGCGGCGAAATGGCCGACTATACTCGTCATTGGCTCTGTCAGGGCACACTCAGGTGCCCAGACAAGTCCTGACTTGGTGGCGCATTTTAGCAGACAGCGCAATGCAGGAGCGCAAGTCGGATTTCTGGTGCGTGGTGTCAAAACGCATTGTAGAAAGCAGTAGCAGTGAAGCTCTCACATTCATCCACACAGATGCTGTTTGTTTCCTCCAATTCAGTTGGTATTACTCAGTCACGCCTCACATACTCGCTTCTCCGTGCACTTCACGTCAACCGGGTCAAGCTCAACACGTTCTATGAGCCGCTGATCGCCAACTTCCACACCGAGGAGTACATCCGTGCGCTGAAGGAGGAGAAGCCGTGCACTTTCTTCCGCGAGGACAGCCAGCCCTTCCCGGGAATCTACGAATATGCCCGTCTGATCGTTGATGGCACGTGTACAGCTGCGGATATGCTCATTGATGGCGTTGATATGGGGTACCCTGCGCCAGTGACGCTCTTCTGGCAGGGCGGGAGGCACCATGCTCATGCAGACCTCGCACACGGCTACTGCTGGCTGAATGATGTGGTTATTGGCATCAACCGGCTACAGGAGCGCTTCCCCCGCGTGCTTTACGTCGACACTGACTTCCACCACGGCGACGGCGTCCAAGCAGCCTTCTACAACGATCCTACCGTCACCACCGTCTCGTTCCATGCGTTTGGCGACGTATTCCCCTTCTCTGGGTCTGAGACTGAGCGGGGCGAGGGCCCGGGCCTGGGCCACTGCATCAATGTCCCCATCCCGTCAACAGTGCGGCTATCCGACCGCGAGTTCGAGTTGCTGTCCATGCCCGTCCTCGAGTACGCCTTTGAAATAGCCAACCCCGACGTTGTTGTCTACACTGTCGGTGCTGACACCGTCCTTGGAGACCCCCTCACCCGCGGGTACAACACCACGACCAGGGCCATCTGCAACGTTGTCCAGTACCTCCTCTCCAGGGGCAAGCCTCTGCTGCTGCTCGGCGGTGGCGGTTATGAGCCCACATCTGTCGCTAAGATGGCCGGGGCCGTCGCTGAGACCGTGTCGCTCGGGATGGTGCCCGACAACGACGCCACGCTTCCTGTGACCGACAGAAACCTGGATAAGTACCGCCCCCATGTGCAGCTGCACACTCAGCGGGTTTACGACGATGGTGAGGGCTACCGCAACAAGCGCGTCAAGAAGGTCGAGGAGATATTGCGGCAGACGCTCCCAGAGAAGGCGAGGAAAATGTAAATGAGAGGAATGTCACTGGTAAGTGATCTTTACATTGGTCTGTCAGATTCAGCGGGCCACCCCAGTGTAGGGCGTCTCGTCTCCTATAGTACAATCAACTGGCTGGGTCAAAGGACATCATCTGCACCTGCTGCTCCACAACCTGCTGTTGCTTGAGTTCGAGCGGGTCCGTGGTCTCGGCCATCACAAAGTCCTCGAGGTTTCCGTTCTCGGGGTAGACAAGGATGTCCCGGACGTCGGGCACGTCAATGAGGCCGTGGAGGAATGGGAGGAGGTCGTATAGCTCAGTGTCGAACTTGTCCTCGAACCACGTGACGCATGGTATGGCGTTTCCGGCATGGAGAGCATAAGAGGCCGGTGAATTGTCGATGATAATCGTGTGTTCAAGTGGTCGACCGAGCTTGGACAAATCCTTCACATACCGGCCTTAGTGCATGCTGCATGCGTCTCGGTACAGCCGGTAGCGGACGACACGATGGGCGTCAAGCAGATCAAGGAGCGGGTCAGCATACTTGGACAATGATGCCGTGAAAACAACGATCTCGAAGTACTTGCTGCAATTCAAGAGGAAATCATCCACACCCGGCCGCTTTCGAACGAACACTTGGTGAACTCGGTTGTCGATCTCCACTGGGATGATGTAATCGGGATTAGGGATCGGCTTGAAGCTACTATGAACTAATGTCTCATCTAAGTCGAGTACCAAGCACTTCTTGCCCTTGTCAGTTGGGTCAATGGCTCCGAGAAGAACTCCTTCGCCTAATGGACTCGAAACATCCTCTGGCTCGATTTTTGCAAAGCATGAACGTGTAAAGAGCGTTAGGAAACCTTTTGGTGAGATTAATTTCCTCTTTGGCCTTTGGGTTGCTGTGGTAGCTTTTGGATCCGCGCTAGTCTCTTGTGTCCGAACCTCCTTGATAATTGGAACTTGTCGAGCTCCAAGACGTGGAAGTCTTGACAGTTGTTCCGCTTCATCACGGCTTACGCTCGTGATAACAGAATCCATGCGTTCGTTCGAGTTCGGAACGGCGTTATCGAATCCGCATGTATGCAATGTAAATCACATCAACGGGGGCTCCCATGGGCGTAGGATTGCCGCACTAGACCAGCTTAGGACCTAGCCTCGTGGCATTGGAAGTTTTTCGTTAGAACGGTCAATTCCCATATAATTGAAGCATGTCGCAAAATCTAGCGCCACCGTATTTCCTGCCGCAAGCAATCTCCTTGTCCCGCCGGTCCGCCATATATCCTTGCATCAAGATGTGTTTATGAGTTATCGAATCCTTGAATGCTGATTCGATGTGGATCGGGTCGGATCCAACCATGGTCGCCGGCGAATATTGTTCCAACAAAGAAAAAAGTCTCATACAGCTGATCCTCCAGCGCGCTTGACAACCTTGCGCTTGGCATTCTTCTTCATCTTCAGCTTCTTGTTGGGTACTGCTGTCTCGAAGGACTCGGCCGAGTCACCCGGCATAATATCAGTAGATTGGACCTGCCCCATCATCCTGCTCATCTCCTCCTTCCTCTCGTTGCGTTTTGCAAGCTTCTTCTCCGGAATCGGGACGACTGTCTTGGATTGGACGGCCCGGGTCATTACCGGCGCCACAATGCCAGTCTGGAGCATTTGCGCCTTCAAAAGAGCTTCATCGTGGTTCTTACGTTCGACCAGTTTCTCTTGTTTGCCCGCATCAATCGCGCGCTGCTCTCTATTCTTGTGAGCGTCTGAAAGGATGTGCTGCTTGATAGTGAATGGTTTGTTAACAATCCAAACCTTGCAGCATTCACAATAGTACTGCTTTCCCAGGCCTACGCCTTCCACGATGCCTTCTTTCGTGAGATTCATCCTCAGACACAAGGTGCAGTTTATGCTGCTGCGATGTGGGCGATCGGCAGGCTCCTGGAACCCCAAGATCAGCCCTACAAACTTGTTGCATCAGGCAGCAAACCAAGAGTTCCAAGAAGTGACCTCATCCCGGTGTATCAAAGCTGCCGACCATCCTGTTATCATCAATCACCTCGACATATGGGACGTCATTCGGCTGGTAGGTAGGAGGGGGCATGCGGTAAGGAATGGCCTCAAAGACATCAGCATTGGGGCTCAGGAACACAAAGCCCGCCTCATGGTTCCTGATGGTGATAGTCTGGCCGGTGATAACGCCCCAAGCTGCCGCGCTGAGGTTGGCTGAGCCAAGGTACACCCAGGCCAGATCCCCGCTGGGCTCTATAGCAGTAATCAGCTTTGAATGGCTCAGCAAGCGGGGTTGGCCTTCTTTCATAACAATATCAGAGAAAGACGACTGGCGATGCGCTCTAATACACTCCGCTGCTTCCGGCTTGCAGTGAAGATAAGACGCCCCTCCCGCAGAGCCGACAACGGCTCTCACTGACGGAAATGCGACCCTAAAGGTGCCGTGTGGTCTCAGCATGAGGCTGTCCAGCAGTTGCTGGTGAAACCTCGGGTAAGACTGGACTGAGCTGCACTGCACTGTAACCTCGGACAGGATCTGATGGGGCAGGGCTAGGTGACCGAGAGGAACAGTGCCGGATGTGCTGTGCTGGCCAGGGATTGACACAACCATGCGGACATCGGGGCCGATGGATGTCCAGTCGTACCGATCAAAATCAAGCGTTGATTGGTCCACCCCGAGGTCGGACATCAATGCACTGAGAGCGGCAGCAACTTGGTGTTCTACTCGATGCGGGAACCTTCTTCTCGGCAGGTCGAAGTAGACTATCGCCTGTCTCATGCCACTGTGGTCGGTGGGAGTCAGGTTAGCGCTCCCGACGACTAGCCGCAGGAACATGGCATGGTATAGGAGGTAGACCTTGGCGTGCATGGATTCCTGCGGTGCTATATGAGGCAGGGCGAGCTTGATGTTGGGTGTGAGGGCGCGCGCGCCACTTGAGACGCGGTTTGCGTCGTAATGGCAGATAACAGTGAACGGTGCGGTCTCAGGAAGCTGAGTGACAACAAACTCCGTGTTGACACCGTATGTAGTCAGGATTCCGTGGCTAATGTCCTCGTTGCTGCATGAGCGTCGGAACTTGGATAACAAACATCAGCTCCTTGAATTCATATGTCAAATCAGCACCCACAGAGTCCAAACATGCCGCTACTCTGTTTGAGAGGACACGCCCAGCTTTGAACGGTGGGAACATGGTTTGCTGCTCTCCAGAAGAGAACAATTACGCGAGGTTACATAAATGTTTACAACATACAATCGAGTAAATTCATAAATGGGCGCCGCTGACTCAGCCTTGGTGTTGCCACCGCACGGTCTCAAGTTCTAGGCTGGCGGCCGCTTTACTTGCAAAAGGGTTTTGCCAGAAAAGGTGCACCACCATCGTGTCATTAAAGGACGAGAAATTCCGATGCCCCCAACAACGTTTCATGCTGATGTGCGCGTTTTGTTAGATGGAAAGGTGGATCGGTTCTCTTTTGATGTCATGCGAGATCAGCTTGACGTTGGTCACATTACTATTTCGATTTGCCAACGTTTCCAGCGCTCTATGGATATAACAACTTGCCTAGGGCAGCTTTCAGCAACTACACTCCATATTCATTACCTTTTACAACGCAACAAGATGGAGGATTCCACTACGTTCTTCGTTCGGGAAGTCGACTCCTCAAGCGTTGGTGCCCCGGGACTAAAGTGCGCCTCGGCCTCTTCAACCAACGCAGACACGCACGCAGCCATCGAGGCATGTGCTCTCGAGCTTTCATTGCGGATGGGGTCGTGCTCTCCCAACTTCATTTTCATGTCTTGCCACTCCGACCACGATCCGGAAGCCATACGCCACGCCATGAACCAAGTCATGCCTGACGTGAAGTTTCTGGGTGTGAGCAACTGCGAGACAGCAATGACCGAGGACATTATCTTCGATGGGATGCACTTGACAATGTTTGCTTTGTCGGACGGGGGCGACATCGCCATCAACATTGCAGAGAAGAAACCAGGCAGGATGTCAGAGATCGCTTACAACCTCTCGAAACAGGTGTGCAAGGACGCTGGGAAGAACCCCGACACAGTACACCTACACCCTCCCTCCATTGTCATGCTCTACAACACGCTGGGGGAAGAGAAGGACACCATCACCGGCATCCAGGCGTGTTTCGGCCGGGCAGTACCAGTGGTTGGGGGGTCGGCGTATTTCCAGATGGACGGTAGCTCCAAGGGCTGGGTTGTTGTCCCAAGTGCCAGTGGATGGAACAGCATCGTCATCGTAGCTATGTGGACAGAGTGCGAGGTCATGGCCGTGTCTCGGTATGGTTTCAGCCCTAGTGCGATCAGTGGTGTTATCACCAAGGTCGGCGAGGACAGCCATGTCATCCAGGAGATCGACAACCAACCCGCGACACACGTGTACTCCTCCTGGACCGCTGATGCCCTAGATGATGAAGTGAAGAGGTCTGATGGCCCTGAGACCTGCAATGTGTCCTGGAAGACGGTGCTCCATCCACTGGGGAAGATGGTCGGCTTCGACTCGACCGGCGATGAGGTCATGCAGCTCACACATGTGCTGCTGTTCCTCCCCAACGGCGGGGGTCTGAAGACAGCCGTGGAGCATTCCGTCGGTGAGAGACTGATGTTGATGAGCGGTACCACACGCCAGGTCGTCAATCGGGTCTTCGCGGTGCACCGGCCAGTCCAGGAGAGGTTCCACACAGTCCACGGCGGGCTGTTGGAGTGGTGCTGCGGGATCCTTTCGGCGACAAGAGACCAGCTTCCGATGCTGCAGCGGCATTTTAAGACCATCTGTCGCAGCTCGCTCATCTCACACTTCCCCATGGGTGAAATCGCTACCTTCCGACTCAACCGCCAGATGATGGACGCTACTAGTCCCTGTGACTCGTGCGACCCGTTTGGAGCCCCCTGCGAGCCTGTGATATACGAGAAGACCACCTCGGACACCTCATCCTTTGACTCCGAGCCGGATTCCGAGTCTGACTTTGACGAGGAGATGGCAGTTATCTCGCCTAATGAGAACATCTCCTGTTCATTCTCTCAGTTCGCCGTGGACGTCGACAGCGAGACCTGCCTCACCCAGTTCTGCAATCTTTCCTTCAATCTCATTGTATTTGGCGAATCCCAGTCGATCCTGCCAACTGGCGAAGTCACGTTGCTGTTCACGGACATCATGTCCAGCACAGACCTGTGGAAGTCCGACTCGAGGAACATGGCAAGGGCCGTCCACTGTCACAACGACGTTCTTAGAGACCTGCTCCAGACCCTGAAGAGCGCTTGGCCGGGTACTGAGATGAAGTTCGAGGGTGACGCTTTCATGATCGCGTTTTCATCCCCGATCCACTGTGCCCTGTTCTGTGCAGTCGCCCAGCTAGCTCTGATGCAGGCCGACTGGCCCGAGATCGATCATCCTGACTGCGACACCCTCCGCACACCCATCGATGAGGACCGCTACTGTGCTACGTGCGCCTTTGCTGCCGAGAAAGGCGAGGCGCCATTGCCCCACTGCTGCACCAAGGAGGTGAGGCGGTCATCTTTCCAGTATCGCGGGCTGAGGATCAGGATGGGCTTCCACACCGGCCGACCCAAGCCGACGTTTGATGCAGCTTCCAAGCGGGCCGACTACATTGGCATGGATGTTAATCTGGCCACTCGCATCGCCGATTCTGGCCATGGCGGGCAAATCCTTCTCAGTGGGCAGACATACGAGCAGATCAAGAATGAGGATTTCACAATCGTTGGTGGAGTCGAGTTCAAGCGACTGGGTCGGTTTGCTCTCTGGGGTCTCGAGGCTCAGGAGATATACGAGATGCGCCTCCCTTGGCTCAGCATGAGGGATTTCACTGGGTTGCCTCTTCGGGGAGCGGAGCGGCTCGATTAACGTCATGTTTGCAAGCTATTACTATAAAGTCACTGTGTGTCAATGAAGGCCAATCCGTTTTGGACGGGTCGGGCCCAGAATTTCAAAATATAAATACGGCGCCAGTAGAACGGGTGCACCATCTGAAGTCGACTACGGATGTAGGATACCTCACATGTACATTGAGAGACTGTTCTTGACTCAGAACGTCACGATGTCGTTTGGCCACAAATTCAGAAAACCAATTGTGATGAAAACTGCAGCATCAACATCTCTATGATAGTGTTTACAATTCACCTATCGACTCTCTTCCACAGAAGACTCGAACTGCGTGCACATCATGTTGCTTTGAGGCACGATGAATCGTAATCTACCGCATCCAGGCAAGATGTCCCCCAACAACCCTCATCGGCTTCATCGAGGTAGTATGGAGTCGCTACGTTGCCCATTGGTTTCTAACTCGTTGGTTTGAATGAAAGTTGTGATTATTCCAGGAGGCGCGTTGACGAAGCACGAACAGATGATTGAGACACAAATCATGTGCCCCAATCGATGTCACTTGCAACACAACGAACACTAGTAATCCAGACACACCCGACCCGTTCAGCGCCAGTCGATATTACAGCGTATTGATTCGATCTGATTCTCAGGCCTGATTGTTGGTTCCTCAGTATGCGGTGGAGGACATCTTTCTCATGTAAATGTTACATATTCAAAGAATTGCTCTTTTGGGATTTGCAGTGATATGATTCTGTCAAATCGGATCAGCAAGATTGTGTGGTTGGTTGGTTGAGTCAGCCTCGAATAGCATGCGAGAAGGGAATGATCTTCGGCGACTACTTGCTGAAGATTTACAAGCATGCCAACTGGCCACTGGTGCAAGTACTGGTAAGGATAGTCCATGCGGGTAACACTGTGCCATCCGACAAAACATACAGACGGGATGATGGCGCAAGCTGCTGGGTAGACAACTGACTACTGTCCAAAAATAGATCGTCAAATCGATGTTGCTTCGGTCCTACCGCGTCAACGGCCAGACCATCACCAACGATTCTATGCAATGCTTACCAACCAACCAGGCGTTCCCGCTTATGGTTATGAACGACGATAGCGTTCCGTCAACTATCGCTTACGGCATGCGCCGTTTTGAGGCCATTTCATCGTCTCATTGTGCTGGTTCTTTCCGGAAAGTGAAGGATCGAAAACGACGAGCACTAAACCTTCACAGATGCAATGGAAGCAAGTAAAATCTCCATTGGCTGCTGATCTATGTGTTTCATCATGCTCGAAGGGGTCTTCGAATAATCGGATATTCAATCTGCTGCGTGTGGTAGTCAGCTTCGCTGAATACCCCCAATACCGGTGCCATAGCGAAGTTGGCTGATGCATATGCGCTATTCATCGCTCACTTTCCAGTGCTACCAAACCCATTCGTCCCGCGATCGCTGATCGACACCTCGTCGGCAGCGACTAGCTCTGGCCGGACAAAGGGGGTAACAATCATCTGTGCTATACGGTCGCCAACGTGCACATGGAATGGCTCATTCTTATCATGATTGAAGAGGATTACTCCAACAATGCCGCGGTAATCGGCATCTACCACGCCAGCACCAACATCAATGCCAGAACGAGCAGCAAGACCAGAACGGGGAGCAATGCGTCCATAAGTATTGGCAGGAAGCTCAACGATGATTCCAGTTGAAACCACAGCTCGCTCTCCGGGAGCAATGCTGCATTCAACGGCAGAATACAAATCCATGCCAGCAGCACTTAGACTACCATATGTTGGGAGCTTGCTATTTGGTTCTTTGAGCACAACGTTCATCTAATTCTTCTTCGACGTCCTTTGCGCGTGAAAAGTCAAGATCCGTCAAAGGACATCGTGACAACGTTTACTGTGCGATCGCAGTCTGGCATACGTGAGAGTTCTTGAATGCCGGTGACTCGGGCTCACTGGGGCACTTTGCTGGCGAAGAGATGAACTCGGGCTGGCCCTCGATGGAGTGGCAGTCGTTCGATCCAAGCACATACCAGCCGTTGTTAGACTTCAGCCAGATGTTAACACCGGATTTCCTCACCTCGGTCACGGGTAAATCAAGAGACCAGCTCTGGCCGGCCTGAATGTGCTCGCCCCTCTTGTCATAGGCCTCAGTATCAACGAGAATGGCACCGGACGTCTTATCGGGACCCATAAAGCAAATTATGCTGCTGTTATCGGCTATGGCAACAGACGTCCACTCGTGAGAGCATGTCAGGGGTGTGGCAGTCAGCAGGTTGTCTGGGGCGTCATCCTCGAGGAAAGGCTTGATCAGCGTAGTGTCCCCGGCACCAAAGAGCGTCTTGCCGCTAAGGTAGAAGGTGTTCTTTCCATAAGAACAGGGCCAGATAGCGTCCACAGGGAAGGGGAGCTCCGTGAACAACGGCACATTCTCATCACTACCGACGCCGAGGTTGCCGGTAACCTCGTTAAAGCCGGAGACAGCAAGACGTCTGTCGGTTGTCATCAAGAAGCAGCGGCTATCCGTGTCGTCGGCGGTGATGTCGTCGGGCACGAACCCAGTGGGAAGCTCGACAGGCACGAACTCGTCGTAGTCATCCGCGTTGTCGGTCGAGCCAACACCAAGAAAGCCACAATCATTACCACCAGCTGCAACAGTGCCGGCCGGGGTGACGATCATTGAGAAGTAGAAGCTCTCACACGGAGAGCCGAGGAACAGCTTCGTGACGAGCTCATGCTTGTGCCATGCGGGGAGACTGGCCTCATACTCGGCCACATCCCCTGCTTTGACAAAGTCAACTGCTGACGGCAAGACACCATCGTACTCGCCAACGCCGAGAGAACCGTTGTGGCTCTCACCCCAGACGATCACACCATCAACGGTAGCCGCAAGAGTGCGATCGCCGTCAGAGACATACTTCATGATGTGGGGAACACGGGCATGGCGGTAGCGGGCAATATACTCGACATCGGCGTTGCCCCCGAGGAGGAACCCAGTCTGGAAGCTGTCGTTCTGACCCTTGGCAAAGAATCGGCCACCGTAGAAGCGGATACGGATCGGATATTGGCCAGTAACGTCGCCATCAATCTCGGAGTGGTCGAGGGCAGCCTTTGTCTTCTTGGAGAGGAACCAATGAGCCTTGGCAAACTCGGGGTAGGCGAAGTCGGCTTTGCCGAACAGTCCAAAGACGTGTTCCTCATACTCTTCTCTTTCTTCCTCCTCCTCTTCTTCATCCTCGTCATCAGAGTGCCTCGCCTCCTCCTCATCTCGTTCTATCAGGTCGTTGGGCTCAAGATCGGGATTGGCATCCCCCTCAAGGAAAATAGCCCACAAGAGCTCATCGCTCAGAGAGAGGATCGTTGGTTCGGTTTGTTTTCCAGTTGCAAGCATTTCACTTTCTGGATCCAGAAATTCGAGATAAAAAAAAGGAAGAATTCGAGATCGATGAGATTGATCCAGTCAATGACGGTCCTCGATGCCTTGTGGTGGATGTGTAGAAGATGAGCAGTCGGCTTCCCGCTACAGCCGGCCTCTAGTCCCTTCTAGGCGACTGTCCGCGATGTGCTGTGTATTGAAGTCGCAGAGAACAATTACCGGAACAAGCCCAATCAACGGCATTTACATACATAACCTGTTACAAACCAGCTGCATTGGGCTGTCGCTGGCTTGAGAACCACTGACTCAATCGACGATGAATCCAGCCAACCAGCATATGAACCATTGAAATAGTGTACTCGACACCAAGTTACCTCGGCCGCAGCTGTATGCCCACGCGTGACGTTGATGGCAAACCTGCCAGCATCGAGATGAAAATCTCAGTCCTCTCGTTTGAACACGATTCAGATGGAAATGACAATGAATTTGACATAGACACAACATCTTTCGAAGAATTTCAGGCTGTGCTCACAAGTATCTACGATTCGGAGGCTGCAGGGATCTATGGCCTTGCAGAAATGCTATTCTCCTACAATATGGCGGCTCTTGTGCCAATTCGCTCACAAAAAGAGCTCGATTCGATGAACCTTTCGGACGGGAGCGAGCTCTTCGTCATCTTGCGAGAGTCGATCCCACCACAGTCACTTGAGCGCTTGACCAGGAAAGCCCAGAGTATTGTCCCTATCCATGTTCCAGACATCTACGCGGCGCTCCTGAGAGGCTTTACTCCTGTTAGCGATAGCTTTGTGAGGATCTGCGCGGCTATCCACAGTCAATACCGCGTCAAACCATCACAGCTGTTTGGTCTGTTTACAAATGACCCACCGACAACGTATGGCGAAGCCAACGAACTGATGACACTCTTCGGCTACCAAGAACGTGATTCAGAGATTGCCTTCGTTCCTGAGGTCGAGCAGGAGTCACACCTACTCCCTCTGCTGCCAAAGACTCAGGCAAAGGTCGATCCGATTGCTGAATTGATTGAACCGTTTGTAGGAGACACATTGGATCAGATTACTGATATGGTTGCCAGCATCAAGGCTGCTGGCGCTAAGGATCTGCTGGACACCCTTGGTGAGATCTACAATCTTTCAAAGGAGACTATTCGTCACATCAAAGCCGATTTCACCGAACGTATAACCCAGCCAGCTGTGGGTGGCTCGCGGGGGTCAGTGTCTGTGAGTGCCCTGAAGACGGCCCCAGCTGGCCCCTCGCATATCATCGACCTCCATGGCTATGACCGTCTCACGGCAAAGTCAATCACAGAGCAGCTAATACGCGTCCATTCGGGACCTCAACGCCAGTTTGGTGCCGTCGTCATCACCGGCAAAGGACTCCACACGCACCATTCCATGAACCAGGGGCAGCCGGTTATCCAGCCGGCAGTCAAGCATGCTCTGGAAAATAATGAAGTTCCGCATCGCTGGTGTGAGGGCTATTATCTGCTGTGGCCAGAGAGACCGCTGAAGGAGTTTGTCAGAAGTCAGGTTGCCGGTATCTCCTGTTACTGTGGGGACTTTCAGACGTGACTATGTGGTGTTAAATTTTCTTGCCCTCGCTTGCCGATTGACCAACAGAGACCTTGATCTCAGACCAACAGAACCAATATCTCACACAGCAGAGCGGATCACCGCGGAGGCCCAGGCCTGTAATGTGCGGCCGGCACTCCGAGAATTCGTTCCGCTACATCTACTTGCCTCAAGTGCTCGAGAACCTGTCTGTAAGATAAGCTGATCGAGCAAGAGCCGGACGATGAGGAGAAGGCCATCATGGCCACGCTGCAGAGCATTCGTGAGTCGACGCCGTCTTCTGGCAGTGCACTGCTGCCACGGGTCGTCACACCGAAACCCAAGACGAAGACGAAGACGAAATGGGACATGCTCATCCCATCAGAAGCAGAACAGGTCACGCAGCGCCGCGCTGCCAGTTGTCCGAGAGATCGATGAGGAGGAGAACATCGAGTCGACCTAGTGCTGGTTCCACCGCAGAAAGCACCGACCAGGGTGGCGATGGAGCCCACCTCGGAGGGCCAGTGCCTTGCCGGGACATGCGTCCTCTCACTGTAAAGCATCACTTCTCACGACCGCGTGGAATTGTGCGAGGTTTCGACGGACGTCGACAAGGCCACGGCTGTGCTCCCCCGCCGCGACGACTCCCACCGTGAGCGTGCACCCGTCTCTCGACCCCGGTCACAAGGAGGTCCTTTCGCCGCCTGGGCAGACTAGCTTCGAAAGCAGCAACAGTCTCCGGCAGCTGGATCCTCCTCGGCTTCGCCGCCTCGACTTCTCTGACCCGACCCGACTGAAACCCGAGCTGAGAGATGCCGGAACCCTGACTGTACTCAAGGCCGAACAGCCCGCCCGAGGTCACAATGACGATGGAGGAACCGTTGTGAGTGTACATGCTGACAACTGGTGGGATGTCAAGTCTGGTGTACCGTGGGTGGACCCTGTATCGTGACCACGCGAGCTCGAACAGTCGACCGGCGGTGTCGGTAGTGCTCGTTGAGGAGGCCTGTGCCATTGTACACGTGATATACACCGTCATGCTCTGCTCTAGTGTGAGTGTCTTCTTGCACAAGAACCAGACTGCCTTATCCCTCGCCGACTACAGCTCTGGCACAGGCTTGAGGTAGGCTGGGGCCTGACTCAGCCCCTTGTCCCAAAGCCTGGTATCTTCCAGGTCTGGGTCGGCCCCAGCTGCCATGAGCACT
Organism: Carpediemonas membranifera; assembly: GCA_019828565.1. NCBI lineage: Eukaryota > Fornicata > Carpediemonas > Carpediemonas membranifera. The sequence continues at coordinate 27,540 of JAHDYR010000008.1, forward strand.
GCCCAGAGAGTGCCCTGGAGCAGGGTGTGCAGGGCGGCTGGGAGCTCTTGGCCGTCAGCCAGCTCGACGTTCATGGACAGCGGGGGACCACTGTAGGTAAGACCTGTAAGGTATACCTTACCTTACCTTACAGGCGTGATCGATGTGCACCTGCGCGTCGTGCCTCATGGGCGGGAGGTTGGAGCATGGCGAGAAGCTCGTCGGGGAGAAGCTCGGGCTCGGGCGTAATCCTGCCACGCCTTGGCTTTGCGGCCTTTGCGTTCTGAAGACGCATTGGTCGCTATCCTCAAACTCGGCCTGGGCGGCAGCGATCGGTACATCGCTATATCTGCCCGGCAAGACGCTGCGGATTTCAGATGCTGCTGATCCGCTTCGTACGGCCATTTGTCGAGATCCCATCTTCCCTCATTGGAGTCCCGATCAGTCAAGTCATGACTGCCGGCGGTAAGAGAGCCCAGAGCAGTACAATATACTCTACTACACCGCAGAGTCGTTCCTCTACAGACTGCCCCTGGGCGTCATCCTGCTCGTCCTGTCGACTCTGGCCTCCTCCTTCATCACACCATGGATCCGGCTGATTCTGGGTCTATCCCGGGGCTCGGTGTTCTCCATCTTTCTGTACATCCTCGGAGCACTGGGCACTATCGTCGCAGTCATTGAGTATAGGTCAGGCACGTTCAGCCAGCTTGTAGCTCTCATCCGCCGAAAGCCTGGAGGGCCGTTGTTGCCCCTGCCCATGCGCGGAGGGAGGTATAGCGCCCTGCTGAGACGGAGCCTGAAGCTGCTCGAGCAGACCATGGGCCACGGTGTTCCGTTTAGCATCATCGTGCTCTCGTCGGCCGTTTATTTCGTGTTCCAGCTTTTTTTCTCTGAACAGGAAAGGGTCAATGTTTTTGGGTTTACCGCGGTCGATCAGATCGTCCTGCCTTTCTATATTATGCCGTACACCTTTATCATGTACCTTTCGCCGCTTAGATCCCTTTTTACGGAAACTGAAATCAAGTCGGCGAAAAAGATTCGGCGGACACAATCAAAGGCGCTCCAACTGTCAGAGTACGACCTTCTCGCCCCAGGAGACGATCGCCCCCGGCCCATTCCCATGGCGTGGCTGATGAACGCCCTCCACTTCACATGGGATGGTGCTCGTATCTTCTGGGTTGACCTCAAGTCCGCATTTACCGTTGAGTTCGCCCCGCTGGAGATCATGGCGTATAGACTCTTCCTCAACTCCAGAGCGGTGCTCTACTTCTACTTTGCTGTCATGTATGAGCTCAACACGGTTTACTTCGAGCTCTGCTTGGTGAGGGTCTGCCTTTCTTGGGTCGGTACCGCCATGGTCACCGTGTTCGCGCCCTGGTTCCTGGGGATGCTGAAGCCCGAGAGGAGGAGGACGATGCACCCATTGAATCTGGCCCTGAAGGCGACGGGGACAGCCATTTGTCTGTTCGTGTTGTGGCTTTTACAGTGAGTTGGGCAGGATAGTTTAATACAGCAAATGATGTGGATAAACGAGACACGGTTTCTATATCTCGGACAGAGGCCGGGTTTGACTGACGTGTCTTCCTTCAGGTGGTGGAACAGTCTGAGAAAGTTTTATTCACATTCATGACCGGTCACATGCTGTGTAAGCGCAGTCGGACCGTCATGGTAACCAGGAGATTTGGGTCATGTATTTGCTGTCACTGACGTCGACGAGGACCTGCTTTGTGGCCGTTGGTCTGAGGCCACAAGCCATCCTCGGGCTCAGCCACACTGCTGTGTTGCCACCGTCGGCCTCCAGGTCTGCCGCGTGTCGATTGTCGTTAAACTGCTCTTGTTGTTTATGAGTGTCGCACTCAAGTCTGAGGGTCGGTCACTTGTCCGTGTAGCAGTGTTGCACAGAGAATACTGCCGGCCATGCAAGACCGAGTTCGATGACTCAACTCATTCCTGGCCCAGCTCTCAGTTCGCCTACGAATGACACCATATCGCGAACGAAACAGAACAAGGGTTGTTCCAGTCGTGGTTGACAGAGCGCGTAGCATACGTGAGGTCAAGTCTTGGACGCCCAGCCCGATCATGATGAGGGGTCGAGACATGTCTTTCACTCCATCTGACGCTGCGAACAACCACCTCGACCGATCAATGCCACACTCCCGCGATAAACGTCACCCCGCCGTAACAACAGCCTTTACTACATCTACATTACGTCGTCGTCCTTGATGTCCCACGGCTGCACCGTCCTGTGGCTCGTCTGGGCCGGCTCCCACATCTGCACGCTGCATTCTCCACCCGCAGACACCAGCGTCCACGGCCTGCTGCTCCACTGTAGATCATTCACAGTCTCTTCATGTCCACGGTGGTCGAACACTAGCTCGGGCGGACCGTCCTCCTTGTCACCCGTCGCCTGCTCTCTCCCGACCAGAGCCAAGTCCCACACCCGCACCGACCCGTCTGTCGCCCCCGTGGCAAAGACGGTGGGTATGGCGGGGGACCATTCGAGGGCGTATATGTCGTCCTTGTGAGTCTCTGGCGCATAGTACAGGGGCGTCCCGAGGGCCCGGAGGTCTCTAAGTACCCAGTCCTTGCCCGCACACGTGATTACATAGTTATCGGGGCCGTGTTTGCCGCATATAACATCATCGTAGTGCGCCTCCTCCACAACAGCGGCGGGCGTCGCCATCCTAGTGTCCAAAACTGCCAGAGACTTTCCGTCGGTGGAAACTAGCATCGTGTGATTGTCGAGCCAGTCGATGTCGTTGATCGTGCGGTCGGCCCAGGATGTCTTGAGCGACATGGCCTGCTGGTCACCGCCCTCGAGGTCCCAATAGACCACCGCGCCCTCAGTGGAAGCTGTCGAGAGATAGTTCGTGGGCGCCCAGGAGATCGGGAACATGTCGCCTGAGGCCCCGTGGAGGGAGGTCGGGAGCGTTGTCTTGTGGTCCTTGAACAGAAGCACTGTCCCGTCCGCCTGCCGGGCCGCGAGCCGGTCCGAGAGGGGCCCGCGGTTGCCCGGGGCCTGGCGGATCCGGTTGCATTCCGAAGGCAGGGCGCACAGCTCGGAGCTGGAGACGTGGATCCCCTTGTGACGGAGCTCGTGGCGCTTGCAGTGAAGGTAGTGGTCGTGTCGGCCTTCGATGGTCTGCTTTGTGGTAATGGAAACAGTGGCGGTGTTCATGGCGAAGGTCCCGTCTTCGTTTGACACGCTGGAGATGAATGAGTACGTCTCCGTCTCCTTCTCGTTGTCGATCTCGAAGTCTCGGAGGGAAATGGCCGTCTGGCACGTGGAGCCCTGCTCGATCTCCACAAACAGGTCATATGGAGGATATGATGAAGAGTTGACAAGTGACAGTGTGGTGGTGGCTTAAGGTCTATACCGGTGACTCCTCGACTAACGGTGACATTGTTGAGGGTCCAGGATCGGTGTTTATGTCAAGTCGACAACAGATCGTACGTCCGAGAGCGCGCCTCAGGAGCCTTCTTCCGTATCTCCCTCAGCCTTCTCACGACCACCTTCATGCTCGGCCGCTTGGCACTGTCTTGCACCCACATTTCCCTGATGAGATTGTGCAGATTGTGCCTTGCAGCGAGGAGACCATCTTGACACTCGTCCCCCAGCATGGCCTGGCCGAACTCCGGACGAATACCATGCAAAATCATGTTTGTGATTTGAAGCGATGTTGTGGCATTGATGAAAGGCTCCACTCCTTCAATCAGTGCGAAAATCGTCATGGCGAACGAGAAGACGTCCGCTTTCTGGTCATACGCCATGCGACCGAGGACCTCGGGGGCCGCAAAGCCCATGGTGCCAACATTGATGCTAGTACGTCCCTTTGGATCGACCGCCAGGCCGAGATCCCCGACCTTGACGCGAATCTTGTTCCTTCCAATCTTCTCCTCGACTGATACGAAGAAGTTGTCTGGCTTGATGTCGCGGTGGACGATGCCGCGAGAGTGAATGTACTCGAGACCGACCGCAGCCTGGATGATGAGGTCGAGCAGTGTCTTAAAGGACAGCTCACCCTCTTCGGACAGCTGCTTCACATAGCTTGAAAGCGACCCCAGAGCGCAGTACTCGGTGACGATCTTGATAGCCAGGCCGTCGACCATGCAGCCGATAAACCTGAGCACGTTGGGGTGACTCAGTTCAACCAGGGTCTTGGCCTCTCGAGCGAACTCCACGCGGCAAATCTCGTCGGTCTGGAAGGCATCGTGCAGCTTCTTGACACAGACGACCGAGTTGCGGTAAACTGCGCAGGACACTGAACCGATGCCTCCGGTGGCTACGACCTGTGTTTCCGTGATCTCCTCCTTCGCGATGTAGAAGTCGACAATCGCTGAGAACTTGTACCGATCTTGACGCCGGATGTCAAGCTTGGCGAGCTCGCTTTTGGCAAAGATCTTCTTACGACGGCGGATATCCCACGCCTGCAGCCGCTTGACGGACAGCCCGCACCCAATGGTTGTGAGGGCAAACAACGCGAGTTGAATGCAGAAGATTCCGGTCAGGAACGAGACGACAACGGCCGTGGTGAAGATGACGAACAACACAAGAAGGACGAACGCCATGCCAGTGTGATCTGGGATGACTGGGAACAGGGCGAACAGCCCCGTGGGGTTGGCCGTGCTGTAGAGCAAGAGCTCATCAGAGACAGACATGTCGATGATGACCTGGCCGTACTCAAGAGGCACGTCGATCACGGAGGGGGTGAACTGCGATGACCTGGGCTTTGGGTCGAAGCGTCGGATGCGCCCGGTCGAGCCGTTGTACCCGTCTGCGATGAGAACCGAGGACTCCTGGTACCGCACATGCACGACCGAGTTGGAGCAGAGCTCCTGTCGCCCAGTGCTCTTAGGTGCATGAAGCGCGGCTGAGTAGACCCAGCCATTGTCTGTGCGCTCAAAGACGGAGCCAAAAGTGCACCCCGAGGCCGTGGAGCTGACGTCAGACGTGGCGATCTTCGTCCCGTCACCCCTGATGCTCACGTAGTACCCGAACTGGATGTTGTCTGGCGATGGACTGGCGATGGTGACCATGTTGGTCATCTTCCACTTCTCGTCCATCGTGGCCACGTAGAACTGGGAGTTCCGGGATCCGATCACGAAGAGATGGTCGTGGATGGCGATGTCCGTCCCGAAGTAGAAGGCGTCGCTGGGTACGGGTGCCGGCATGAGGCTGAAGGCGTTGGTGTCGCCGTGCGGCAAATACCCGTTCTCGATGGGGTAGACGTACAGCACATTGTTCTCGGTCCCCGCAACGAGGAAGCCGCTCGCGGTGTCGTCAACGTAGAGCTCAAGGATGTTGCTGCCGAACCTGACGATGCTTTCGCCCGGCGGCCAAACCATGAGCTGACCGTTGTCTTTCCACGGGATCGGCTCGAAGTACGACGATTGGTTCTGGAAGAAGAAGACGCCGCCCATGCCTTCTGATGCTCCAGGGGCGCTGATGGCCATCATATCGCGGCTGATGGTGACCCTGGACCCGAACTCCGAGGAGAACGTCTTCTGCATGGGATCAACCCTCTGGAGTGTGTCGATCGCGAGCTCTGCCGGGGCACTGCCCTTGAGCTGGTTGAACGTGCGCCTGAAAAAGCTAGTCTCGACCTCCTGGACCTGCATGAGCTCGGTGACCCCGAACACCCTCCTCTGCGGGTTCCCAGGGAGCCCGACGGCGGCGTATGCCCCATGGGCCCTGATGAAGCCGTCAGAGATGCCGGCGATGGCCTCGCTTGTGATGGACCCGACTGGCTGGAACTTGCCCGACCGCTCGATCTGCTGATAAACGACAATGTTGCTCGTGTCGGCTTGAGTGGTCTCGAATGTCTGGACGAGTAAATCGTCGAACATGGCAGCATTCTGAGGCCTGTTGGGCATGAGAGTGTTGAGCGAGTTGAAGGCTAGACTCCATCCGGAGTCATCCTTGACGAGCTGGAACACAGCACTGAGTAAGGGGCGTAAGAAGGGACTCACGGGACATGGGTTCCGATAACATGTATAAATGGCGGCTCGTGGGCCGACACCGCGACCCTCAGGCCGGGCGAGTCAAAGGAGTAGCCGTGCTCGGTCGGGATGGCCGGCAGCGTGTCGACGACAAGGCCCCACTGGTCTTCTTCGAGGTGGAACACGTAGAGCCGGCTGTCATCCGAACTCATCTCAGACACAACGAGCGTGGTGTTCGATATGGCGAAGGACTGGAAGTGGCGGCCGGCCTCGGGGTGGGGGGCAGTCAAGATGCCCCTGACATCGTATGAGGCGGTGGCGTCGTTATAAGCAAAGATCTTGACCTCCCAGTTGGTGCCATTGGCAGTGAGCATACCGAAGAAGCGGCCGTCAGCGAAGACGGTGTCGAGCGCTGCGTCGGTCGAGACTGTCGTGTTGGTGTCAATGAGAAGTTGCGGGTCGCTCACAGCGTCAATAGTGTATATATGAACAGGCTGCGGACTACTGTCGCACATAACAAGGACGCGTTCGCCGCTGTCAATGAAGGCCTTATGCCAGGTGCAATTATCGAGGGCAACAGAGTTGATCCAAAAGCCAGTAGCGAGGGTGTGGGAAGAGAAGCGGACCTTGTCAGTGGATACAGAGATATAATCGCGGCTCAGCGACAGATGCGGCGATTTGAGTTCTTGGTCCGAAGATCCACCAGGAATGCTGAAGTCAGAAAGTGGCAGAAACGTGCTGCCGACCTTTTCGTAGATGATGAGAAAGGCGTCATGGTAATCGTTGCCCTGCATGAATGGGAGCGAAGCAATGGCGAGATAGGCCTCGTTCATCACAAGACTGGCGCCGAAGGAAGCGAAGTCCACTTGAGAAGGAAGCACGGCGTGTGGAATGGGCGAAAACTGCTTCAGGCAGCAGCAAACTGCTATAACTGCGAATATAACCAGATTCATGTCGCTGTTGGTGAGTAAGGTCACTATGGAAAACTCGACACAAGAGTGTCGAATGTCACCATGGAAGTGCCCGTGAAGGCATGGAAGATGATGTGCATGGCCTCGAGATTGCCACTCGCACCTTCTACATGCCCAGAAAACGAGTATTCCGGTGGTCAATCGCGACTGCCAAATTCTCACAAGGAATTAGCACTTCACGAACTAACAGAGTTATCTGCGTATTCGTATCTAATCAAGTATGATGTGCGTATGAATACACATTCGCCTGACTTGGCCGCCGCCCAATGTCAAGTATGCAGGATCTGGACCGATTATTCCAACCATGGAGGGCAAGAATTGACCCATGCATGACCAGAGCAGCACGATCGCTCGGGTTCCCTGACAGGGCGGCCAGGAGGACCTCTCAACACCGTATATGAATACATGACCTAGTAGGCCCATTCTCACATAAAGTATGTAAATTACTTAAACTGCACATCAACTCAGAGTGTCCTACCCCAACTCCGTTGCAGCGCATCGTTTAATCCACACTCATCAATCTAGCAAGTCAATCACATCGAAATCCTCTGCGATGGCCTCCTCGATGGCAGCTGACGGGCTTGGCTCACGGATGTGTACGGAACGCGCAGAGGGCACCGGTGATGGCCTGAGGCTTTCTTCGTCGCGGACGCTGGCCATATTCGCGCTGTCCATCCTCGACGGGACCTCAGACGACCTGCCGCTGATTCCGCCGAGACTCCGCATCTTACGGGCACTTGTGACTCTCGCAGACCTGGCACGGTCTCTGCTCTTGGTCTCCTTGGCGTGGCTGACGCGGCCCTCTGTCTCAGCAAGGACAGATCTGGCGTGGGCGGCCTTGTCTGCCTCCCGGCGCTCGTCGTAAAGACTGATCATCGCCTTGATGCACTCAAGGTTGTCCGGCCACTTCCTGTGGACGTCCTCGTACTCCTTCAGCGCAGCGGCCGTCTGACCCGCCCTATGGAGGCAGCCGGCCGACAGCAGCGGCCACTGAGGATCTTGGGGCCGGAGCTTGGCCGCCCGCTGGAAGGCCTCGAGCGCCTTGGCAGGGGAGCCGGCAGAGGCGTGGAATGCGCCGACCCAGTCGAGCACGTCGAGAGAAGGGGCGACCTCGAGTGAGACCTCATACGCACTGACAGCGCGCTTCAGGTCGTCGACTGACCTGTAGATGTTACCAAGCCTGGCGTGGGCGCTGGCATCGTTCGGCACCCGCGTGGCGAGGAGTTTAGCCTGGACTATCGCCTCGTCGGGGTCGTCGCTGGTGCGGCAGATTTCACTGAGCTGCCACAGCGCGTCTGCGGAGGCTCTGGGGTCGAGCTCGCCAATGGTGTCAGAGTACAACTGGAACTGGTCGATCGCCTCATTGAGCATGCCGAGCCGCTTGTACGCAAGGCCCAGGTTATAAATGGCCTCGTTACAGTCCGACTGGGGCACGTCGACAGCCTTCTCGAGGGCCGACACAGCCCCGTCTGCATCACCGCCCCGCAGCAGTGTGCAGCCCAGCATGTTGAGGGCGTAGGCGCTGTGGGGGTCCTGGGCCACAGCCTCGCGGGCGTACTGCGTGGCCTTGTCGTTCTCGCCGGTGACGTAGTGGACAAAGGCGAGGTTTGTGTGCAGGCCCTCGGGGGCACGGTCGCGGGACTCCCCTGAGTCCTTGATGCCCTCGAGCAGACCAATGGCACGGCGATAGTTCCCCTTGCGGAGACAGGCCAGGGCCATCTCGATCTCTAGGCGGCGGGCCGGACCTGTCTGGGCGTTCTCCTTGAGAGCGGATACAACCGCCTGGAATCCAGCTTCGATGTCAGAATCTACACGCGGGGCAATAATACGGGCCAGTGTGGTAAGCTTATGCTCCCAGTCACTCTGCCTGGAGATCTCGTCGCGATAGAGCTCATCAACTGGCCTAAACACGTCGAGCTGGCTGTCCTCGGCCCTTGGAGCATATTCCAACATACGATTGAACGTGTCGAACATCATCGTCTGCTCGTTGAGGATGACACAGCAAATGGCGAGGTTAAAGAACGTCTGGGGATCGATAACAGGCGCATCGTCGTCGGGTTCCCGGCCGGACTCGACTGACTCCTGAAGCTCGATGATGCGTTCAAAATACTCGACGGCCTCGGGGAAGTTCTCGGCGCGAACAGCACACAGAGCGAGGTTCTTCATGATCTTGACCCTCAACTCGACGTTTGAAGTGGGAACGTTGTCCAGGGCCATGTTGTAGTGCCGCGTCGCCTCACCGTGTTTGCCGAGCTCGAGGCAGATGTTACCCAGGTTGATGTGGCATTGGGGCCTTATGTGTGAGTCTCCGTTGTTGCCCAATGAGTCTAGGATGCCCTCGTAGGTCCGGACAGCCTGCTGAGGCTGGTGATCTTCTTGAAGGGCGAGGGCAAGCTGGAAGAGGGCGGCGTAGTGAAGCTCTGTGTTGGTCATGTCGACAATCTGGTGCTTGCGGCGGTAGACAAGGATATCTTCGTTCACCTTCTGTGCTTTGCGAGCGTTGGCGACGGCCTTCTGGCTCTCACCCTTGGACAAACAGAGCGCAGATTCCTCCATGTTTCTGTGTACTTGTAGTTCCATGCCCTTGGCGACCTGCTCGGGCGTCTCCTCCTTCTTGAAATTGAAAAGACTGGATATGTCCTCGTGTAGCGGGTCAAAGTTCTTCTTCGCAGTAAATCCTGCTGCTCTAACAGCAGTCATGGGCCTAGCGCCCGTTTGGCCTCTCTGAGCAGTGCGCATGAGGCTATTCGGTTCGAATGATATTTTCGCACTTTTGGGTCAGAAATTTGGGGCGGCGGAGCGCCATTGATGGGTTGAATACTGCGCAATACTGTTCTCTCTTCCTCCTAGTCACTATTTACGGCGGCTGGGAGATCGTCAGACATGCCCCTCCGATGGCTCAAGTGTCCCTGATCTAAAACGGGCTCACCTGGCAGATGTAACCCCGAATGCTCACCCCATCTTATAAGCTGGCGCCAACTTCATGGAGGTCGACCCCTACACATGTGGGTGATCGGGGACATGAAGCACTATGCTGGCTCGGCCAGCTCCGGCACCCACTCCAAGCGCGGATACAAAGACACACAGCTTCTCTCATCCCTTGCCGACCCGATGGCAGCTGGCCGAGCCCCACGCACACTCTCCTCGAACCGCAAAATTTAATCAGTCGGGCGCTTGAGCACCCCGACGCCAGGGGCCTTCCGCTTGACGGCGCCATGCTCCTTCTTCTCGTGCTTCCTCTCCTTCTTATCGCCCTTCGCCCTCTTCTCCTTCTTCTCCTTCTTGTCCTTGTGCTCCTTCTTGCTCTTCTTCTCCTGCTCCACCTCGACCTCTTCATCCTCATCATCATCAGCCTGGTCTCTAAGGGCATAGAGCACATGGCCCTCGTGGAAGCCGGCCTCGATCTTTCCGAGGCGGATGTCCAGGCGAGGCCCCAGCTCGACCAGGCCTACGGAGGACTTGCCCTTGGTGAAGGAATGCTCGGACTGTGACGCCTTGGTGCCCTTGACGGCGTCTTCAATGCTATCAAACTTCGAAAGATCCATCATCTTGCCCTTGGAGAGGGACTCGATTGTCCCAGACGTCAGCTGGGGCTTGAGGGTGATAGCGTACTGTCTGATATGGACAGTATCGTCGTCGGCACAGTAGTTCACAAGCATAACGCGCTTGCAGTGGTCGAGCTCAATCCGGTCGAGCACGACGGCGGGGAACATCTTCTGGAAGAGTGTGGTCATCAAGGCGTGCTCGGGTCGACTCTGGTCGAAGTTGTTGAGCACGACGAGGGGCGGGTGTTGGTAGTCGGAGCTGGTGGCATGGGGATTCTTCTGCACACGCCGGATGTCTTCCATTAGGCTGTATTGCTCGATGTTGAAGTGGAACGTGGGACCTTGCGGGACACGGGCGATGCGGAGACGGGAGTGCTGCTCGCCAGAGGACACAATGAGGAAGTGGGTTACCCCGAGCGGCGCAGCAACGTGCACGAAGTCCTTGAGCTTGTTGGATGGGCGCTCCTTCAGTTCAGAGGCTGTGTATGGCTTCATGAGGTCTCTAAGATCACTCACAAGCTTTGTGAGGTTCGGGCCAATGATTCCGCGCTTAAAAACGAACGAAAGAGGAGTACTCTCATCTCCAACATCGTCTGTGATGTGAGTACGGTGCTTATGACGTCTCTTATGGCTAGGCATCCTTGTCGTGCTCTCGCTTCTCACAAGAATACATATCCCGCCATAAATCATGTAACTCCTCAAATGAACAGAGCAACGGACGCGGGAGGGAATATTCACATCCAATTCACTCTCTGCTTCCTTGGTGGCCCCAAAATCACACGTCGCGGAGCCTATCTCAATCTCAGCATCCAATGATGTCGCCACAGAGTTTAGTCATGTAAGGCCGTCTATTTCCCTAATTAGCGCAGATACGGCATGCAGCACACCAGCCTGCTTCTCACTGGCCTCGTCCATGGCCTTCCGTCGCCCCTCTGCCTGCTCCAGCTCCTCTGTCAGGCGGGCGATGTCAGCCATGAGGGCCGCTTTCCTTCTCTTAGCTGCAGCCAGCGCTGACTTGGCATCAGCTGCCTTTGCCCTGCTCTGCTCCAGGGCGGCCGTCTGCTCGGCCAGCCGTCCGTCCAGGAGTTCGACATCATTGGCCAAACTACCGGCCTCCTCGTCAAGAGCCTCTGTTGACCTGGCAGGCCCCTCCCTGACTGACTCCAGCTGACAACGAAGATCGCCTAACTTGGTCTCAGCCTCGTGAATCCCGGTCTCGAGATCATCAAGCTGGGCTGAAAGCTTGGCTACAGTGTCATCTGCCCGCCGAACCTTTGCCTCTAATGCATGTTGGGCCGCGATCGCCTGTGACACCGCTTTTCCCCCAGATGCAGCTTGGTCATAACCAGCACGACGCCCCAGCATGGCATGTAGTGAGTCCAGACTCGCTTCTATCCTCCCACTGGCCTGCAGTGCCCGTGAAGTTTCCCCATTGATCTTTGAAACTCTATCCCGGCTCGTCTCCTCCATCAGCTTTGTCTGAGCATTAAGAGACGTCGTAGCGTCATGAAGAGCCTTCAATTCATCCTCCCACTCGGCCTTCTGTAGCCGGAGATTGTTCCTCGTCTTGCGCATGACGGCCAGTCGGTCGACTGCGAGCTTGACATCGTTGTGTCGACTCTCCATGTCATTGAGCTGAAGCACAACCTGTGATAGTGCCTCTTCAGCACGTTTTGACTCCTCTTCCGCTGCCATTTCTGTCTCCATCGCTCGTTTTAAGCGCTGCTCCAGTCGCTTCATCTTGGCTTGGCCAGCCGCAGTCATGTCCGCGGCGTGGGTCACATCGGCTCGTAATATAGATATACGTTCCCTAAGCTCCTCGTTTTCTGTCCTAGCGCTGTTGTTCGAGGCCTCAAGGGCGTCAATTTTGGCTTGGCGTTCATCCCGCGATGTCAACTGCTGCTGGAAGCTAGAAATTGCAGAATCAAGCTCGCGTTTCCTGTGTTCCCGAGCTCCCAGTTCCCGTTTGGCCAGCTGCAGCTTCTTTTGCAGGTCCTGGTTCACTGTGCGATACTCGGCCCGTTCTTTCGTCACTTTTGTCTCATATTCGCGCTTCTTTTCCTCCCTTTCCTGTAATAGTTCCCTTGATTGTCCTAATTCCGCCGTCAACTGGCGGATTTGCTCGTCATAGAAGGCTAAAGGCGTCGCCATTGAGGTGAATAATGATCGTATCAAATGGCCAGCGGAATTTTAGCCAAGCCAGACGCATAGCAGATGCTAGTACCATGCGGCTGGCATGCACTGCGAAAATCTCGCCTGAAACGGCCACGGACTCTGATATTCTAAAACTGCACTGGAGACAATGCAGCCGCTCGAATTCTCAGTATCCGTCGCGGTTGCAGGGATTAAGTCGATTGATTCGACGTTGTGTGGGAGTGTCTCGTGCACTGTGAACGCTTTTAGCGTCATCGGTCTTTTGCTCGTCTCATTTCTGTGGATCCTCCTCATTTTGAGCCGTCAAGGCGTTCTCAACCGCCTTGAGAGGAAAATTGAGATTGAGAAAGCGACTCGTTGCGACGTTTCCGTCCCTGGGCTTGATCTATCGCAGCATCAGGTGTCCATGGTTATCTATGTCCGGCGCTACTGGCACACCGTCATTTCCACGATAGACTCGATGCCAATGGAGGGTCAACCGCCCCTAGAGGTCATACTTGTCACGGACAATGACAAGCGTCGTCCCTACAAGGAGCTTCACGCAAGGTTGAACGCCCGGCAGCGGTCCGGTATCCCCATCACCCTCGCTACGGCCGGGCTATCGTGGCATAGCAGCCAAAAGTGCCATGCCCAGTTGTGCGGTGTGGCTCAGACCAGCGCTCAGTCCAAGTACATCCTCTTCATGGACGAGGACGCCGTCCTCACCCGGTCGACCATTCCTGCCCTGGTGCACTCGCTCGCCACAAATCCAGATACTTTTGCGGCCACGGGTCTCGGGTTCGACTATCCAGTGCCTGGCACGCCTCTCTGGTCATACTTGCTCCTGGCATACCGCACTATCAACATGACCGCATTCATCACGGAGCGGCCCAACTTTGCATGGGGCGGGTGCCTCATGATGCGGCGAGAAGATTTCTTTGTTAACAAGTACGCAATCTGTGATGCAATACGCGACGGAGCTTTTGCCATCGACATGACAATATCTCACATTTGCAAGCGGGTGGGGCAGACGATCTCTGCACCCGTCGCTGCTATGTATTCAGCACCTCTCCGACCGCTAAGATTCGGATCGTATCTGAGATTTGTCCGGAGTCAATTATTTGTTCTCGGGACCCGATCCCAAGCAAGCTTTGATCGACTGCAGAATCTACTGATTTCCATTCTGATTCAGCTGATGCCGATCGTGTTTAGCCTTCCGATCTGGTGTCTGTTCATCGAATCTCCATATATTTGGGCCAGGATGCTTCTAGGATTCGACGGTTGTTTCGTTTCCCGCTTATTTGTTCTTATCCTTGCCGCGGCGTGCGCACTAACCCTCATCATCGAGGCTCGCATCGTGAGGGTCTACCACAAGCTTGCGACAGCCCTTTACGGCCGGGGCACCCTCGAGCCTCTCCATGTGAACCCGATACTTTTTACCCTCGGGATGGGGCTCCATCTCTTGCTGGTACCGCTGGTGTCCATTCATCTTTTGATTACCAACAGGATCATCGTAGGCGGTGTGATGTATCAACGCGCTGGGGGTCGCATCATTGGCGTTCACAGACCCGAGGTCGACCCGATCACGAGGAAGACTGTCAACTGGCGAACTAGGGCCTGGGGAACCAGCCTTGCCGCCGCAATCGCACGAGACCACCGTTTTGGCCTCCTGCACGCGCCAACTCTAGTTTAATCATATTTTGATAAACTTTTCGCGCGAAATCTGGTTAAGAATTAAAACCTGGAAACCCTCTGGTTTAAAACTGGCAGCTGGCGCAGAAAAGTGGTGTAGATTAGCGCAGAGGACCATCGCCCTTGTCAATGTTCAATCCCATCATCTCTTCGCGACGCCTGATGCGAACCCAGGCTCCACTTGGGGTTACCGGGCAGGTGGCAAAAATAAAGTTGGAGTTTAAAAATGATATGATACGAATCAAGTTTCAGAAATGAGTCCATCAAATCGGAGACCCTCACGTTGTCTCACTCTCGAGGAACTCGACCCACAACCGCCCCAGCGTCATCTTCCCGTCGGGGTTACTCGGGGCTAAGGCCAATCCCAGCGCCACCAGCTCTTGCCGATCAAACTTCATGACGTTGGTAGCGAATTCCAGGACCTGAGCCCGCTTGGCTGGGTCGGGGTTTGATCCAAGGGAGACGATGATGGACTTGGCAATGCCGACGTCGACTCGATCAGACTCAGAGGTCGCCAACGAATGGACCTGCTGTGAGAGGCGATCCACGGCGGTCATGGCAGATCCAAGGTCCCGATTGAGCTGGTGCTTCTCAGCGGTGAGTGTCCTAATCGTCTGCTGGAGCTTGGCGTGCTCCTCGAGGGAGAGCTGGGCCCCGGAGTCTCGGTCACACAGCTCCTTCTCGGCCTCAGCCAACTTCTTCGCAGTCTGCGCGAGTCTGCTGTTTGCTACCGCTAGCCTGCTGTCGTAGTCGGCGGCCAATGCATCAAATGCTAACCTCTGCGCCGCAATGGCCTGCTTGTAGCTTTCTACGTCTGCAGCAGCGGCACTGTTGTCCTTAGACGCCTGTGTGTTGCTACTGTTCTCCTTCCGCTCCTTCTCCAGCGCAGCCTTGGTCTCATCGAGCTGTGACTCGAGCAAGTCGACCGTCTGAAGCAAGTTATCACGCTTTGCCTTAAGCCCGGTATTCTCACCTTTCAACTTCGCCATGACAGTCCTCGTAGCGTTGAGCTCGTTCAGTTGCCGCTCAATCCGCTCCCACGCGCCGCCCCCGCTCTGTCGGGGCCCAATAGTCAGCGCAGAATCCGACAACGGCAGTGAGTTAGAGCGAGAAAGGCGGCCTCTGCGCACAGGCGTCCCATCAGCTGGCGTGATTGGAGGGTTCGTGGTCTTCTTCACCTGGTCGCGGAAGGCCATGGCGTCGGCACTCGTCTGGGCAAGTGTTCGGCGGGTCTCAGCGAGCTGCTTCTGATAAAACTGCTCTTTTTCTGTCAGTTGTTGCCGTAATGCGTTCTCTCGAGCGATTGAAGCCCTTCGTTCGTCCTCCAGGAGGGCGATCTTCTGTTTCATGGACTCCATGACCTCGTTCTCTTGTCCTTCCTGCTCTGTATCTTCTGCTAGTGCATCTTTCATCATCGTCGCAATGCCAGAGAATCTTCCCCGCCCCCACATTTGCTCACTGAGAATTTGTCGTTTGCCCGAAATCGACTCAACCGAGGAAGAGAGGTTGACCGCACGATGCGTGCCAGCATGCTCTCCTGAGCGCATAGATACAGCTATTTATTCGAACGGCCGCTGGTTGTCCTGGTTAAAACACAAGAGTGTCGCGCCTCAAAGGAGATACTTGCGGGCGACATTGGCAACCTTCTCCCTGAAAGAGTCGCTGCTGATAGCCTGGCCCTCCACATAGAAAGGGTTCATGACGTGCCTGAGGTAGCATTCGTTAATGTCGAGAAAGAAAGACCGAATGGCGTCCTCGCTCTTGATGGAAGTCGAAGAGGTTGGCTCCGCTAGAAGCATGAACCTTGTTACTGTGTCAGTAGTTGGAGAAAGAACATACGGCCGGCCGTGATGTAGGCGAAAATGGACTTGTCGTTGAAGCGGTCTACGCACCGAAGGAACCATTGAGTAGTAGACGCTTGCGCCTCATCCACACAATCAAGGGCGGCATGAATGATGAACTGGTTCAGATGGCCAGATTCAGACTGTATGAGGTTATTGTGGTGAATACTGACAGCATCGCCATTCAGGACATATTCAAAGATTGGAGAATCATTTTTGCTAACAATAACGAACGAATAGCTCATGAGAGTCTCTCAGTGGTGCGTCCTGCCGTGGTTTCGATTTCGTGACATAAACTGCGAAATGACGAAAGTGACCCAGCTTGGAGCCTATTATGCCGGTATAGGCTTTGGAGATAAGGTAGTCGTTGAATTGCTAATTTTGCCCAAGTTTTGTGACACGCAGTTTTGGCGCGCAACCGAAGCCGACCGCTCGGCTAACAACAAATAGGGGGCACATGAACAGAGATTGGTTCGTAGCAACCGAAATAGCATGGGGGAAAGTCGATTCCTTCCCCTGGTGGCCGTGTGTGGTCGTTAAGGATCCTCCTGAAGCAATCATTGCGTCGCGCATCCATCTAGTACGCTACGAGTATTGCGTTTGTACTTTTGACACCAATTATGACACAGGTTAAGTTCTTTACCGGCGATCCTGACGAGGAAGACGAGTTTGCCTGGGTTACTCCCGAAGATCTCAAGAAATGGCATGAATTCGACCCCATGCCTCTCTCTGATGACATCAAGGCGCCATACGAGGAAGCTAAGGCCGCGTTGGCCATGCAGTCAGAGCCCCAGGCCCCCTACCTCGTCGGTGCAGCCATCCCGACCGACATCATCCGGACGGTGCAGTTCCCCTACATGCGGCTCGAGAAGGCCATCATGAACAGGGCCCTGGAGCATCTCGGGGGCAAGGGAAAGGATTCATACAGCAATATGAAGAAGCTGCTGCACGACGACCTTGAGACAGGCCCACTGTCTGAACCGGCCGATTTCTGGGGCTGCGTGCTCGCTGACGGGACCCTCTTGACCGTAGGAGACTGTGTCAGGGTCCAGCACGGCGACAGGTGGGATGGCATCCGTGTCGAGCGCATCTACGTCGGCAGTGCCCAAGGCCAGCCCGTGTTCGTCCATGGCACCAGCTTGGCCGGCCGGTCTGACGGCAGTCGGCTTCTTTCAGTAGAAAAGCGCGGCCGCATGGCGACTTGGGCCGAGGTGACCCGGATCACAGTTGTCCGGGCTGACGAGCCTGGCGAGACGGGCTTCTGCTGCCCAGACCTCGAGCCCCTGCCCGAGCTGCCTGAGGAGGACGCGTTGATTGAGCCGCCAAGTCCCGAGGACGTCCTGCAGGACATCGGGGTGCCCCTCCCGCCCGGCCTCACGCTGAAGCAGATGACGGCGGATAAGGTCGCCTCCACCAAGCCGACTAACCCTAAGTGCGTGTTCTGCGGCAAGCACGATTCCAGCATCATCGGCCCAATCAAGTCGAGCAAGAAGGCGGGGATATACTTCCACGAGATGTGCGCGCTTAGTCTCCCAGAGGTTTGGAGAGCGGCGCCCTCGCAGCTTGTCAAGGCCGGGCTGACCCCGCATGAGACGCTGGGCGATCATTGCTGGTTCAATGTCGCCAAGTCGTTCAAGAGAGCTGGCCCGCTCAGGTGTAGCATCTGCAGCAAGCTGGGTGCGGGCGTGGGTTGCTGGGTGCCCAGTTGCCGCGTCTCCGTGCACTATCACTGTGCGTGCCAGACTGGCTGGGTGTACAAGCCGGAGCTGCACGGCCAGTTCTTCTGCGAGAAGCATCGGAAGATGGTATAGCCTGCTGGGCGAGTGTATTGTTGTAAAGCCGCGTCAAGACCACTGGAGTGCCATAAAGTTGAAGCGAACTGCGATCATTTATGCTCAATACTTCAGTTATGGTGCGTCACGCATGACCCTTGACCCGCGCGGTGATGGCCCTGATCTTCTCGGTCAGCTCCTTCCTGCGATCGAGCTCCTTCATCAGCACACGTACCTTCCGCAGATTCTCCTCTTCGGTCTCCCGGATCCTCTTCTGCATCTCGAGTTCCTTCTGTAGGATGCGGGGGACGGTCTCATTCGTGAATCTCCTGGCCTCCATCATTTCCTGGACCTCGGCAGTCATCGTCCGAATCATCGCGCGCGCTTCTGACTCCAGCTTCTCCTTCTGCTCAGCCGCCTCGATCTTGGTGTCGGCCAGCTCGGCGCTGAGTGCATCGACCTCCTTCTGTAAGCCCTCTTGGCGCTTGATGTCCTCCTGCATGCGTTGGACCTCGCGCTTGTCGTTCTTGCGCTTCTGATCCTGCTTCAGCTCAATCATTCGCGTGACGCTCTCGATCTCCTCGTCCAGCGCTGCCTCCATTGACGTCATCGAAGCCGCCTCGGCCCTCACACTCTCGGCCTTAAGCTCCAGCTCGGTCTTGGTCTTCGCCTTGGTCGCGGCCTCCGCTTTCAGGCTCGAGTCAAAGTCAACAAGCGTCTTGCGGCACGCCTTAACCTCGGCCAGCGTCCCGTCGAGCAGGCTGACGGTGCCGGCCAGCTGCGGGGGACGTTGTCCCTGAGGGAGTCGACGATCTGCCGCTTGGCGTCTTCAGTCTGGCGGCACTGCGCCTCGACCTGCTCCACCTGGCTTCTGATCGTGGAGAGCCCCTCCTGGAGGATGTCCCTGGCTTTGACGAGCTCGCTCGTGCCCTGCTGCCGCAGTCTCTTCTCAGCGTCCTCGAGGTCCTTCTTGTGGGCTGCCAGACGAGCCTTGGGCGCCTCAACGCGCGCCAGGGACGACGAGGCAAGCTTGTCCAGCTCTGCACGGAGCAGCTTGATCTCTGCCTCGTTGGATGCTGTCTGCTCGACGAGCTCATTGGTGGCGCGGATGATGTCCTCGCACTCGGCCTCAATCACCTCCTGGCGGTGAGGGTCTGCCTCCTCGAGGCCCAGCATCGCGCAGACCTGGCGTTCGGAGTTCGGGTCGTCCACGGGGAGGCCCGCGCATGCGAGGGCGGCGTCGCCCAAGCCTTCCTGCTCGCCATCCATGACGGTGCCCTCTGGCATCGCCCTGATCCTCTCTTGGTGTTCTGCGACTTGCGCGTTCATCGTGAGGCACGCGTTGTTCAAGCTTTTGAGCACGACAGGAAGGTGGGTCATCTCCTGCCCTGCCCGGGGGAACTCGCTCAGGTAGTTCATGTCCTCTTTGAGCCCCAGCTCCATCGCTGTGGCGAAGGCCTTGCTGGCGTTCTTGCGAAACTCCGCGAGGCTTCGCTTGTCGCCATCAGCAACGATGTCGATCTGTACACCAACGTGTTCGAGAGCAATGTGCCTGATGGCTCGACAGAGCGTAGGCATGGATTTCGTAAGGCTATCTTCGGATACAGCCTCCTTAAAGCCCGAAAACGCAAGCCATTCGATGATGGAGGCGACGTCGGGGCCGCCACGCGTCCGCGAGGGCGTCTTTGGCGCTTTGGCTACCGATTTTGGCACCGCAAGAGTCGTGCGTCTCTTGCCCGGCGTGCGGGCTCTCGTACTTAGCCCAAATGTCTGTCGGCGCTGCATATTGCGGAAATCTCATTCATATTCTGCACCGAAGACTACGGCCGGCACGACTGCAGACTGCTCTGCCTGTGGCATGGGTAGGCCGTAGTAATGCTGTTCTGATAGTAGCCGGCCTTTATTCACCCGCATTCACCGTCCTCAGCCGACCACTTGCCCAAGAATTTCAGTGCTTCCCAGTGAGATTACGAGCAATCCGCAATTTTATAAGTCTAGATCTGAGGCTTGTCGCTCTTCCGTGACGCCTTCACCGCGGCCTTGTTGCCGTGCGTCCCGGCCGTCTTCCTCAGCGGCATCACGGCTGCACCAGCCCTGACGACCTCGCGCTCCCTGATCTGGCGGTGGTAGTTGGCTGTGTTGTTCCACTCGCGGCCAAGAGGCGCGGCCATGATGGCGTTGTGTTCATCGGATGAAATCAGAGGGTGCGCTGTCTTGCTGGCCTGGTACTTTGCAAAGCCCTTCATGCGACTCACGTCCCGGCCGTACGTCACAGTGCTCTGCTTCTTGGCGATCGCTGCGGTCTTTTGGATGGCTGCCCGCCGTCTCTGTCGTTTCTTGCTCTTGTTGCTGGCTCCGGCGCCAGCCCAGTAGTTCAGACCGACCGTGTCCCGTTGGGGCGCAGCTCCCTCGTCGTCGCTAGCCTCGTCAAACCCGGCAGCAGCAGCAGCTACGTTCGTCTCGGCGTCCTCGTCGCTGGACTCGTCGCTGGACTCGTCTCCCGCGTCAAAGTCGAGGCTGATGCCCATCCCGCCCTTGCGTTCCTCCTCTTCATCCTCCAGGCCCGAGTCCGTGTCCGTCTCCGAGTCTGAGTCGCCCCGCCGGTCGTGAGTCTCGCGTGTGTCGTACCGGAGGCCCGTGGGAGCGTCGGCATCGCTGTCACTGTCACTGTCATTGTTCTGTATGAACGCCAGGTGAGAGTACTGCCCGGCGATACCCTTCAGGTACCTCTGGGCCCTGGTCTCATCGTCTTCGTCAGAATCAGAGTCGGAGTTGGACTCATGCTTGGCGGCGTACGTCGCCTCGATGTTCTCCCCGCTCCGGATCATCGCCTCGAGGTCCGCCTCACGGTTCATCTCGGCCTGTTCGAGACGCCGCTCGGCCTCCTCCTCTGCGATGGTCTGGGCGATAGCCTCGGCCTTCTTACGTTCTCTCTTACGGCGCTCGCGAGCACCCCGGGACTTTTTCGCGCGGAACTTATTCCTTGACTCTGTTTGGGCGGCGAGGGCGCGTCTCTTGGCTTTCTCGACCCAATCGGGCACCTTCTTTCCAACTTCGAGCACATCGTCCTCGGTCTGCGGCTTGTAAAGGGCCCTCTCGAGTGCGTCGGTGGGAACTATGTGTCCAGCAAGCTTGTTGGCCGTCAATCTCGACTTGGATGACCCGATCTGTTGGTCGTGGTAGACGATGGTCCGTTTAGCGCGGTTGCTTTTCACGATACCGTCCCAGTCGTCAGCCTCCTTGTGTGAGCGTTTCTTGGCAACAGCTCTGTCGGCTGCCTGTTGCACAGCTGTGGGGAGGTTCTTCGTAATACCCGTGATCTCCTTTTCATGGCGGCTGAGCTTTGCAACCTGCTCGGCGCCAGGATCTGAGTAATAATTACGAAACAAAACACAAACTATTGGCCAATGCCGCCGCAAAAAGATCCTCTTGCGAAAACTCGCTCATCTTGAAGGGAGCAGTTTTAGATCATTTACGTTCACGTAAATGCCCTGTCAAGCGTATTTGAGTGTCTTCGCTCGATATGAGTCTCGCCGGTCAACTGTTCACCGTTCCCAAGGGCTACACTGCGTGGCTAAGCACGGGTGCTGATCAAGCAACAACGGTGGATTGAAGCAGCCCTTATGTGGGCAGAATTGGCTATGATTCGCCATAATTCCGTGCTTGTGGGCTATTACTATTAGAGAATAACAGCCCCAGCTCGTCATCGGATGATCATCAGTCTCCAACGATGATGTCCAACGATGTCCGAAGGGAACACACGAGAGGCTTGTCTGACAGCACACGGCATTAGGACCGTCTATTTGGCCTGACCAGGGGGTCTCTGATAGATATACATGCGTCGTAAATCATGTAAATCGCTTGACAACGTCGACAGGAGCTCATTCATGAACATCCGTTTGTCTCAGGCCTTACTATGACACAGCATGCGATGAATTCGCGAATATCAACCTATACCCCAGGTACTACGCCGAGTTGGCCCGCAAAGTCGAAGAAATGGCAGAAATGGAGACTTTCATCCTATTCGCTGCCCCTGTGATCAATTGTATGTTCCCAAATCCCATTGTATGAATCATTTACACCAGACTTTGAAGAAGAGCAGCAAGATCAGTATCTTAGCGTCGTTGAAAAGCCAATGGACCTCGGCACGGTTGCCCACAGCACCCGGAGCGGAGAATACCTCTTCTTGTGGCAGTTCATACAAGATGTTGACCTCATACGATCGAACTGCATCCTCTACTACGGCGACTCTGGGGAGTTGGTTCCCATAGCTAATCAGATCAACAGCGAGATGGCAACAATTGTCAGTTCGGTGATCGGGCAACCCTTTACAACCACCATGTTCAATCAGATAGTAGCAGGAACATTCACCAAGAAGGCACCCGACTTCCCCTGCGTCGACCTGCTAGCCGGCATGATGACGTATATCCCAGAAGATAAGCTCGGTAGAACGGTGCGGCGACTCATCGAACACGCCGGTATAGAGATTGAGGAGGGGGCAGAGAGGCTAGATGTTGATATCACTGCCCTCAGCGTGGACAACTTCTTGTGGCTTTGGAGTGAGGCTCGGAGGCTGTCTAGCATCGCCAAGAACAGGCGGGATGGTGTGGCCAAGTATGTAGCGTCGGCGGCAGAGTCTTATGAGCAGAAGAACGCTGATTAAACATTTTTACTGGGCCGGTGTCGACCGGGGGCTGAAAGAGATGGGGTGCCCTGGTAATGTCAGCATAGGAAGAGCTTCAGCAGAGTGGCTTGCCCGTTTCTCCCTGCTTTGAGGACCCGACTCGACCGACTGTCAACAGCGCGCATTGGCGCACTCAACACGGAAATCCAGCAATGGAGCTGAACAAGCCGCAGGAGGAAGAAGAAACGTTCAAAGATGCTATCCCTTATCTATATGACCTGTTTGTGGAGATCGAGCAGGGCTCCACGTGCCAGACGGCCATTTCCCTCCGAGACTTCGAGATCGACAACGAGAAGGAGACGGAGACGTACTCATTCATCTCCAGCGTGTCAAACGAAGACGGGACCTTCGCCATGAACACCGCCACTGTTTCCATTACCACAAAGCAGACCATCGAAGGCCGACACGACCACTACCTTCACTGCAAGCGCCACGAGCTCCGTCACAAGGGGATCCACGTCTCCAGCTCCGAGCTGTGCGCCCTGCCTTCGGAATGCAACCGGATCCGCCAGGCCCCGGGCAACCGCGGGCCCCTCTCGGACCGGCTCGCGGCCCGGCAGGCGGACGGGACAGTGCTTCTGTTCAAGGACCACAAGACAACGCTCCCGACCTCCCTCCACGGGGCCTCAGGCGACATGTTCCCGATCTCCTGGGCGCCCACGAACTATCTCTCGACAGCTTCCACTGAGGGCGCGGTGGTCTATTGGGACCTCGAGGGCGGTGACCAGCAGGCCATGTCGCTCAAGACATCCTGGGCCGACCGCACGATCAACGACATCGACTGGCTCGACAATCACACGATGCTAGTTTCCACCGACGGAAAGTCTCTGGCAGTTTTGGACACTAGGATGGCGACGCCCGCCGCTGTTGTGGAGGAGGCGCACTACGATGATGTTATATGCGGCAAACACGGCCCCGATAACTATGTAATCACGTGTGCGGGCAAGGACTGGGTACTTAGAGACCTCCGGGCCCTCGGGACGCCCCTGTACTATGCGCCAGAGACTCACAAGGACGACATATACGCCCTCGAATGGTCCCCCGCCATACCCACCGTCTTTGCCACGGGGGCGACAGACGGGTCGGTGCGGGTGTGGGACTTGGCTCTGGTCGGGAGAGAGCAGGCGACGGGTGACAAGGAGGACGGTCCGCCCGAGCTAGTGTTCGACCACCGTGGACATGAAGAGACTGTGAATGATCTACAGTGGAGCAGCAGGCCGTGGACGCTGGTGTCTGCGGGTGGAGAATGCAGCGTGCAGATGTGGGAGCCGGCCCAGACGAGCCACAGGACGGTGCAGCCGTGGGACATCAAGGACGACGACGTAATGTAGATGTAGTAAAGGCTGTTGTTACGGCGGGGTGACGTTTATCGCGGGAGTGTGGCATTGATCGGTCGAGGTGGTTGTTCGCAGCGTCAGATGGAGTGAAAGACATGTCTCGACCCCTCATCATGATCGGGCTGGGCGTCCAAGACTTGACCTCACGTATGCTACGCGCTCTGTCAACCACGACTGGAACAACCCTTGTTCTGTTTCGTTCGCGATATGGTGTCATTCGTAGGCGAACTGAGAGCTGGGCCAGGAATGAGTTGAGTCATCGAACTCGGTCTTGCATGGCCGGCAGTATTCTCTGTGCAACACTGCTACACGGACAAGTGACCGACCCTCAGACTTGAGTGCGACACTCATAAACAACAAGAGCAGTTTAACGACAATCGACACGCGGCAGACCTGGAGGCCGACGGTGGCAACACAGCAGTGTGGCTGAGCCCGAGGATGGCTTGTGGCCTCAGACCAACGGCCACAAAGCAGGTCCTCGTCGACGTCAGTGACAGCAAATACATGACCCAAATCTCCTGGTTACCATGACGGTCCGACTGCGCTTACACAGCATGTGACCGGTCATGAATGTGAATAAAACTTTCTCAGACTGTTCCACCACCTGAAGGAAGACACGTCAGTCAAACCCGGCCTCTGTCCGAGATATAGAAACCGTGTCTCGTTTATCCACATCATTTGCTGTATTAAACTATCCTGCCCAACTCACTGTAAAAGCCACAACACGAACAGACAAATGGCTGTCCCCGTCGCCTTCAGGGCCAGATTCAATGGGTGCATCGTCCTCCTCCTCTCGGGCTTCAGCATCCCCAGGAACCAGGGCGCGAACACGGTGACCATGGCGGTACCGACCCAAGAAAGGCAGACCCTCACCAAGCAGAGCTCGAAGTAAACCGTGTTGAGCTCATACATGACAGCAAAGTAGAAGTAGAGCACCGCTCTGGAGTTGAGGAAGAGTCTATACGCCATGATCTCAGCGGGGCGAACTCAACGGTAAATGCGGACTTGAGGTCAACCCAGAAGATACGAGCACCATCCCATGTGAAGTGGAGGGCGTTCATCAGCCACGCCATGGGAATGGGCCGGGGGCGATCGTCTCCTGGGGCGAGAAGGTCGTACTCTGACAGTTGGAGCGCCTTTGATTGTGTCCGCCGAATCTTTTTCGCCGACTTGATTTCAGTTTCCGTAAAAAGGGATCTAAGCGGCGAAAGGTACATGATAAAGGTGTACGGCATAATATAGAAAGGCAGGACGATCTGATCGACCGCGGTAAACCCAAAAACATTGACCCTTTCCTGTTCAGGAGAAAAAAAGCTGGAACACGAAATAAACGGCCGACGAGAGCACGATGATGCTAAACGGAACACCGTGGCCCATGGTCTGCTCGAGCAGCTTCAGGCTCCGTCTCAGCAGGGCGCTATACCTCCCTCCGCGCATGGGCAGGGGCAACAACGGCCCTCCAGGCTTTCGGCGGATGAGAGCTACAAGCTGGCTGAACGTGCCTGACCTATACTCAATGACTGCGACGATAGTGCCCAGTGCTCCGAGGATGTACAGAAAGATGGAGAACACCGAGCCCCGGGATAGACCCAGAATCAGCCGGATCCATGGTGTGATGAAGGAGGAGGCCAGAGTCGACAGGACGAGCAGGATGACGCCCAGGGGCAGTCTGTAGAGGAACGACTCTGCGGTGTAGTAGAGTATATTCGTGATGGTCGTAATGAGTACTGTTGGGTGGTAGTAGATGGTCTGGAACATGCTGAGTGGGCCCTGGGAGGGACATGTGACCACTGTGCATATGGCTGGGTCGCAGGCCATCTTCTTGTGCTGATAGTCGATCTCTTTGTAACAGAGCGTCTTGTCATGCCCATTATAGACAACGCCGGTGAGGTCAGGAAGCATCAGCTGCATTATTGCTAAGATCACAAACACCTGGATTGCTGATAGGACCGGGAAGGTCATTAGCAGGCGCCCCATCGACCCTTTGTGGTGAACACGGATGCAGCGCTGCCCCCAGATGTCTCCAGTGACAGCCATTGCTCTATATGAGATAAATTAGGTGGAAACACACTGCGCAAGAAAGATCAGGGGCAAAGGAGCCCGGTCTGCACCCATCTTGCTCGTCCATGTGTTTAAACTGCACATCTCGAAAGAGGCGGACTCGGGCAAGCACGTCGTCCGCTCCATGCGGCTGACTACCGGCTGTGTCGCCTGGCCATTCCTCAGTATGTGCAGGTTAAGGTTCATCCCCATCGCGATGGCCGATTTCCAGCCCACTGCAGCAAGTGCGGCGGGTAGGATCATAGGGACATGTACAACGCTATGTCCTAGTCCAGAAATCCGCGATCGTCTGTCATCTAGGGGCATCAGTCAGCTTGAGAACCCCGAGATCGTAATAGCGGGCGGTACAACAGTACCACGCGCTGTGAAGAAGTTTGCCCGGTCCGATGCTGCTAAAGTGCCGAAACCCGAGGACCTGAGGACCGAGGACGCGCTCCAGCGGTCTATGGGCTTCCTCCTCCGTGATGTCCTCGATTTCGGCGAGTTGACCCTTGAGGATGGCACGAAGACCCCAGCCCCGTTCCATGCAAAGTACGCATTCATGTGGGACCGCATCCGTTCCATCTGCAACGACTATACTATCCAGTCCCACGTTCGATCTCTCGACGCCATCCGCGTGGTCGAGCTTGGAGCAAGGTTCTTCATCCTGTCCTCGTTTGCCACCAAGTTCTTTCCAGAGACATCCAATGGACAGTTTAGCCTGAAGCTACACAACGAGGCAATCACTAAGTGTATCTCTCAGGCCACTGACCTCTACAAAGCATACAGACGAGACCATCCCGACCATAGCGGTCCCGTATCACTAGAGGAGGAGATAACAGCCTACCGCCTGATGCTAGCGTTCAACGATCGTGGCCTAGCAACAGACATCCTTGCTCTACCAGACGACCTCCGCAACGCCCGATACACCCAGTACGCTCTGCGGGTAAGTACTGCAGCCAAGGCCAAGAACATCGGTCTGCTAGTGAAGCTGGCTAATGCCGGGTCGCCACTGATTGCCTGTGTCATCCAGCACATCATCCAGACCTGCCAAGAGCCGCCTCTTGGAGTGATAATGGACGCAGCGCCACCTGGGAATAGAGTGTGTGAGATCAGTGAGGAGCAGCTGGAGGCGTTTGGTTTGGACAAAGCTGATGTGACGAAGCTTGGGGAAGTCGTGGCCGCCGACACCCCGCAGAAGAAGCTCGACGCCCTTCCTGCTGGCATGATCCTGTTACCAGCCAGCAAGGCCGATAGGGCGTACACGAGCTTCACGCCTGGGCACGGTTACATCTCTGACGTCATCCTGGACGCGATCACCGCTATCGCGGCAAAGTATGACGGCGACTTTGATCTGGACCCCGATAGAGATCATCCGTCAACTACGCGGGCTGGGAACGGATACACAGGTGCTGACGGCAAGCCCGCGTTGCTCCGCCTGGCGCCCGTGTTGTTCGCTCGGTTTGATGGGCCGACAGACAAGGGGCTCTCGCTCAAGAGAGAATTGATGAACGTGTCCTCCAAGTACCGCCCCAGACCACTGGGTGACGGCGATGGCGTGTCTTTCCGATACAAGCCGGACGATTCCATCGAGGTCGTCGGCAAGGATTCACCTAAGAGCGCGAAGAAGAAGCTCAACGAGTACACGCCCCCCACCCCGCGAGAGGAGGCCCAGTCGAGACCACATGAGCAGGCGCAGACCAAGCAAAGGCAGGCCCCAAACCCATTCGCGGCGCTCGGCGGTGTGGTGCGCGCGGGCGCCGCGAAGTCGATCACCGGCAACCCCTTCGGACACCGGGCCAAGGAGCAGGAAAAGATCAAGGAAAAGGGAAGGAATCCCGTGACACCAGAGGCCGCTCAAGTCAAGCCGCAGCCAGCAACAACTGGCGACGGAGAGAAGGTGGAGCTGAAGCGGTCGGCCGCGGCATTGCCAGCATGGTCCTTTCCAGCCCCAAAGCCCAGCACACCAACCCCGGCACCCGCCCCACCGATGGTGCCGAGGAGGACTGAACCCGCCCCAGCACCGCCCCAGACTGCACCGCACCCCACACCAGTGCTGCAGCCGCCTAAGCCTGCTCAACCCTCACCCCCAACACCACCAACCCCGACCCCGCCCCCGAAGCCAGTCGAGTATGACCCGCCCAGCCCCACTGTTGCCCAGCTTGACTACGCGGACGGCTATAGAGCCTGGGCTATGCTGTGTCGCGTGTTCTCCGCATGGAGGCGGGTCGACTCGGACGAGATTGACTGGATCCGTATCTTGGTTGATACGCTCGACCGTTTCCCCGGCCCGAGACTCAGTATGACGATAGCCGTCGCCCCCACCTACCTCCGACAGACCGACTGGGCTCACCATCTTGCCTCCGTCCTCCTTGCACATGGTGTCAGATCCACAGTGGTGCCGTCCTCTGGTCATGTCCCATCACACTGGGCTGCGACCCCCGACATCATCGTGACCCACTTCACGCCCACCCCAACACATGAGTGGGGCGTTGCTTCAACCCCTTGGGTCACCCGTGGGATGGGTCCCCGCCTGCTGTGTCGGGCAGCCCGCGCGGTGCTGCGGGACCGTCTGCAGCTGTTGGGGCCAGACGGGTTGAGAACGAGGACGCCGTTTAGTGGATCTGAGACAATCATTGAAGCTGTGTCGCGTGTGATGGGTACTAGACGGTCGGTCGGCGCGTTCAATAAGGCGGTAGCTGCGGTTGAGAACACCTTTCATGCCCACGCAGCCAGGCTTGCCGAGTGTCGGGCGACGCTGTTCACTGAGCCTTCCGACGATGAATGGACTCCGCTCATTGACGATATCAGATCTCTACCAATCCCCGAGAGATCTAGCCCGACCATGATCGATCTTGGATACACCGGATCAGATTCTGCCAGGATTGCCAGTGTTCTGAATGGTGGCGACGTGACAAAGCTGAAAGCCATCCTGTTGGATCTCCGAAAGGCCGTGAGAAAAGCAGGGCCGGATGCCCTCGGCGTGTCCAAGGGTTCGGCTGAACTCATGTTGCAGAAAATCATATCTGCGAGATTGAGTGGATCTATTGGGTATCTATATATCCCCCTTGAATCCGATATGGAGCCCTTGCCTGATTTTGGGGCCTTTACGCCCAAACGTGTTATGCACGCCGAGGCGGTTGAGCTAATCTGCATCATCGAGGGTCTGCTGCCCGTGAACTCCCCAGAGAGATCTGGAAAGAGAGCGCGGGTTGGCTAGCCATCATGCCGTGCTTGTTGTTTCCACCATTATTTGTTTAAAACTCTCAACTCCCTCCATGAGACCCCAACCATCATTGTGCCCTTTACAGCCAGCCATGGTCCGCGTCGTCGGTGTATGGCTCTGTTCCGTAGATTGCCTCCCAGTACTGGACGAAATCGTGGATGACGAACTTGTCGACGGCACAAGAGGTCTCCTCGACGCTGCATCCGACAGCCGACTCTACAGAACTGCGCACCCCCGCGAATGTATTAAACCAGGATGACGGTATCGATCTGATTTGGTCATAGAAAGTTTCGGTCGACTCGGCGTTGACATAACCAGTTTCAAGGGCAATCTTGAAAGGGCCAATGTCTTGTGATGCAGCGTTCCTGACGAGTTCAGCGACCTTCTCGGCGTTGTTGTAGTATGCTAGGAGAGTGACTTCATCGACTGAGGTCGCCAGGTGCTCCAGCATAGTCGAGCGTGTGCCGTTGATTGTCAAAGAATCTGTCACATAACGGGGCTTGGAGCTAGAGGAGAGTTGGATCCCATTCATCTTAGCAATATTGTGGCTGGCCTTGAGCGTTGTGATGAGAGCCGCCATGCTCACGATGGAGCTCGGTTCCTGGTCTATGTGGACGCCGGAAAAGGCCGATGATGGGTTGGCATCGTTAAACTGCTTGATAGCGGTGATAATGTTGTCCAGGCAGGGCGAGGAGATGTCTTCGACGTCGTCATTGATGTAGACGAGGGCTGTAACGCCGATGCCATTCTCAATGAAAGGGGCGTTGAAAGCGACGAAATCATCATGTAGTGGGATGCTTCCCTTTGTGAACGTTGACCCATCCCACTCGCAGCAGCCGACATAGACGAGGAGGTTGTCCATGCCATGCATAACGGAGAAGTCGGCTAGCTTCGTGGCGATGCCGTTGTAGTTCTTCACCAGCGCTGTGCGTGAGGTTACCCCGAGACGCGTGGAGTCTGTGTATGCACCCCAGACGTACATATCCTTGGTGATATTGAGATAGCCCGAGTTGATGTCGGCGTCGTCGGCGGTGACGGAAGAAGAGCCAAAGTCCACAAGGCCGTATGAATGGTTAAAGTAGAACAGAATGCCGAGAATCACAGCACAGGTCATCGCGGCAAATGAGCCTAGAACGAGCAATCGAAGCAGCGACCACTTCATATTGGACAGCCAGTCGATGGGAGCGTTATACCGCTTGCTACGCTGTCTTATCTCCTGTCTTATCTCACGATCCATCGTCAATAATTGAGTATCCTGCGCCTTCGCTTGTCTTCACATCAATGACATGCTGAATCGCCAGATTAGACCAGGTATATATGAGCCTGTACAGTGCCACATGACACGGCATACAAGCCTGCCACTCGCCCTGCTTCCTAATATTTATCATTAAAACCCGTCCTCACTCCAGTCATCGGAGTCTGAGTCGCCGCCCGACCTCATCTGGGCCATGGCTGCTATCTTGTCGACCATGCTGTTGCTCTGTACGTGCGTCGGCTTGGCTGGGGCGGGTGCATGTTTCAAGCTGTCCCTGGCCATCTGGGACTCTGTCGGCGCTGGGGCAGTCCGGGGACCGGGGTCCTCGGGTAGGTCGAGGTCGGAGTCCGACGAGTCGTCGCTGACCTCGGCCTGGACCATCACGCGTCTCATGGAGGCCAGGCGCTTCTTGAGCTCATCGAGGTGGCTGGGTTCGCCGCTCTCTTCCTGCACTGGCGAGGGGGCTTCAGATGTCTCCTTCTCGTCCACCGGCTTCAGCTTCGTGCCCTGTTTGATGAGATCAAGGAATGATGACCTTAAATCCTCACCACCGGCTGCGGGCATAACCGGCATTGCGGGCGGTGCTGCCGGGGCCGGGGCTGGAGTCATGCCAGGAGCAGGGGGTGGCGGGGCGGCCACTCGCGCCACTGGGGGTGGGGGGCGCTGGCCATCGGCGGTGGGGGTGCGGGGGAAGCGGCCGGTGCGAGGGAAGGCAGGGGGATCGCTGAGGGCGCGATTGACTCGAGTGATACGCCGGCAGCACCGAATGTGATCGTTGTCGCGGCGGCCCCGAGTCCTGGTAGTACTGTGGGCATCTGGGAGGCCAAGCTGGATGATGTGTCGGCCTCGGGCTTGAAGGTAAAGTCGATCTGCGAGGCGGCAGCGACTGCATCCTTGCCGAGCATGGTAGGTCTGAGGTCCTTATCATCTGTTGCATTCGCCTGTGTTGTCCGTATCGTCCTGTCAACCTTGATTCCAACAGGACCTCTCGCGACCTCTTCTGACGGGGGATAAAGATCGGTAACAGTCGGCTGGGGAGCTGGCGAACTTCTAGGGACTAGCACGGGTATCCTACTCTTATCCGCATACTGGAAGTGCTTGATAGGAGCCAGTGGGGCTGCTTTCGGGCGGGAGTCTACATCGGGCCCCGGATCTGGCCATGAATGGCTATCCAAGATGGTCATAGGAGCACAAACGGCATGATAACCCTCGAGTTTCTTCTGAATTTTGTTCACACGCTGCTGCATGTCGCTCATATGCGAAGAAACAATACTTACACGGCCAGAGATACCCGCAAAGACTTCATTTGCCGTTCGTTCAAGAGTTAATAACGCATCAATCGTTTGGCGATAGAATTCATCATCCGCAAGCCCAGATGAGACCACGTAAGTGGACATCGAGATGACTGTGCGCAAACCTGACAAAACGCGAATCAAGCGTCCATCGAGTCAACGAGGCGGCTCCTTCACTGGCAGAGAGTCATGCAGGATGTTGGCCTCAATTTCTGTTTATGATCGCTCTACGAATTTTGCAAAGCCTCGAAACGACAAAATGTCGCCTGAGTGAAGATCTCTCTGATTCGCTGTTTTTTCTACTCGTCCCTTTTCTGCAGAAGCACTGAAAACATGAAGTTCTTTCTGATTAGCTTCCTGATCCTTGGTTTAGCGCTTTCAAGCGCCGTTGAGCTTCCCGAATCATTCGATGCCCGCGTGAAATGGGGCGAGAAGTGCCCTGCGCTGAATGAGATTCCTTTTGCAGGTCAATGCAAATCATCCGCCCTTCTCACAGCCGTTCAAGTTGCGTCCGATCGCCGCCACTGGCGAGTCCGTGTCTTTCTCTTCCCAGTGGCTTCTGTCATGCGCGGAGTACGATGATGATTGGACACCATGCGAGGGTATCAACTATCCCGACGTTTACGATGCCATGAAGAGGAGCGGCATTGTTTCCAAGAGCTGCCTGCCCTATGATTCACGTGACGGCGTCGCTGCCGTTGCCCGTGACATCCAGAAGGAGATCTTCCTCCGCGGCCCAGTGTCTACACGGATTGATTTTTATGATAACATGTTTGCTTATCGGTCAGGCATTTATACAATCGATCAAAATTCGAAGAAAATTGGCTCTCATGCCATACGACTCATCGGCTGGGGCATCGAGCATGGCATCCCCTACTGGCTATGCACCAACACCTGGGGCCGTCACTGGGGCATCGGTGGCGCGTTCAAGATCCGCCGTGGCGTGAATGCTTTCAACGTCGAGATGAGACTTTTCAAGGGACGATTCAAACCGAGTATTTTCTTCCCAATATTCCGGAAGCAAGAGTAAATGAACTGAACACCGGTGTTTACAACATCTGTTCATGACACAGGGAAGAGACAATCACCAGCATCACCGCCAAAGCTTGACCCTGCCGTCGGCCCCGCTCGACCAGACCCCGCCCAGCGGACTCCACGCCACACCGCCGACAGGCTCGTCGCCGTGCCGCAGGATCTTGACTGGGTCTGTTGTCATAAACTGCTCACGGTTGGAGTCGACCTTCCATAAGAACACACCGCCCTTGCCAGAGCCAGAGACAACATAACGGCCGTCGGGGGAGGCGTCAAGGCCGATAGTCTGGCCTGTAGTGAACCCGCCGCCACGAAGAGACACGTTGGTCTCCTTGCCGTCAACACGCGAAGTCATGAGTTTGATGTGACGGCAAGTCGAGCAGGATCGCTGATTGGTCCAGCTTCCGCCCAAGTTTGAGCGCCGGAGAACTAACTGATTGTTGAAAGGTCCAAGCAGTCTTCCTCCATTTTGACTCCAGGCATACCGATTCATATAACACGACATATCGGATTATGTGCACCTCTCGAGGAGTTAATCAGAGCACAGCTCAGAGCTAGCCTCTACTTCGGGGCTTGTGATGACTCACCCCGCGTCACACGGGATTCATCAGTCAGCCGTATCTGATGTTGTACTCATAAGCAGGAGAGCTTCTTGCGGCAGACACGCAGCAGCGAGTGAGCCTCCACACACAGTTGTCCCAGGTATCTGCCGGGTGGGCTACGTGTTGGACTGACGGGACTGTGTTGATTTGTTAAACACTGAGGCGTCCCTTGATTCGACCCCTACCAAGGGAATTGACCCTCAAATCAACTGATGAGAGTCGGCCACGCGGTCTACCCTCAGAGAGCAGGCTCAGGGAGCAGCGAGAAAGGGAGGATGAATGATAAACCGGTCACCACTGAAAGATACGGTCACGCACACATTTATAATAAACAGTTTATATGACAGTTAGCGGCGGATGTGGGAACACGCCTTGTCTCTGAGCCGCTTGGTGTCGGCATTGACATGCCCCAGTGCCCTGAGGCACTCAAGGACAGCTATGCAGCGCTCCCCGTCGCCAGCCTTCTCATAATTAAACGCGAGCCGGAAACCGACGTCGGCGTTCTTCTTCGCACTGAGCTCCCAGGCCTTGACGTACGATTCAATCGCGTTAACGTAGGCGGCCCCCCGCTCATCGACGATGCCCAGGATCTCGAGGGCTCTGGGATGGTGCGGCATGCGGGGCAGGACGTACTTCTCCACCAAATCCTTGGCCTCGCCAGGCTTGGACTTGAGGCCAAGGTAGAGGTCCGCATAGAGAAGCATGGCCTCGACGTACGCGTCTGCTTGCTCTGGTGGGATGTGGCTGTCCTTGTTGAGCTCCTTGAGCAGCGTCCTCGCCCGTGTGTCCTTGTTGACGTGCACATTCATCAAAGCAGAGTGATACTTCAAACTTATGTCCATCGTCGTGTCGTTGGCTACAAGTGAGTTCAACCGCGACAGGAGCTCTTCGCATTGGTCCTTGGAGTCACCCCGGACGATAGCAACACCCGTCTCGAGGCAGACCAGCTCGGATGCGGTGAGGAGCGGCCTTGCCTCCCGGATGATCTGGACAGCGTTGGCTACGTTGCGTGTCTCCTCGTCTGTGCGGTTCTTAGCGAAGACATTGTAGTGGGGAATCCCCTCGGGGTTGAGGTAGACCTGGGCCATACCGACAAGCGCCTTGCCACGCCACACAGGATCAACCCGAGCCCGGTCAAAACTGCGCAGCGCAAGCTCAGCCCTGCCTGTATACTGCATGTAAAGCCCCCTACAAGCATGGAACCCCCCCGATGCAAACGACGGTGGAACAGGCGCGTCAGGGTGGGCTGGGTCAAAGGCGACGAACTGGGCGGCGTCAGTGTCCAGCTTGCCCCTGCGTAGCATAGTCACCAGCCGCATAGTCAGGGTCCACGTGTCGGTGGAGGACCCACACCGATCGACCAGGGCGCGGACGGCCGCCACTGCTGATTCCACGGAAGAAGCGTCGTCTTGGGCAGTGCCGCTGGCACTCCGCTCGACACTCGCCTTGGCCTTAAGGAATACGGCCTGTGTGTTTGAGGGGTCCTGGTCGGCGACAATATCGCAGTTTTTGGCAACTTCGTCATACTTTCCTACAGCAAGATATTGCTCCGCTTGTTGGAGAAGGGATGGGATGTGCCGCGGAGCCATCTGTAGGGCCTGTGTGAGGTACTCGCCCGCCTTCATGAACTCGCCGCCACGTGCTTGACGCCCTAGTCGAGTTGCCAAGTCATGCAGTTTAAGACACAACGAAGCGATCTGGTCCTTATAGGCCAGGGCATCGGCGGGGTCCGACACGTTGTTGTTGAGGACCATAGTGAGTAGGGCAAATGCCTGATGCAGCACTGCCATCGCCTCCCCAACGCAACCAGGCGCAGAGGCACCCAGGATGGCGTCGGCGCAGAGCATGGCGAAGGAGGAGACGGGCAGAACAGCTGCAGTGTCGTCAGTGTCTGCCGAGTGGATCGAGATGGCAACACGGGCCTGTTCAGCGGCCGCGGCGTACTCCTGGAGATGCAGCAGGAGCTCGACATAAGCTGTCCGGACGTCGGTGGCCAGCTCGGTGTTCTTGCCGAACAATGCGGTGTGGTAGACCTGCCGGGCGTCGTCCACTCGCCGTGTGGCGACGAGGGTGCGACACACATCCACCGTGACGTCCGTATCAGCGTCAGATATGCCGTCAAACGTCTCTAGGGCCCGCTGGAGCATGCCAATGCGGCCGTACGCCCTGCCCAGCAGCACTGCCGTCTCCGCGGTCCCGACGGCGTCGTGGATGCCCGTGTAGCAGTCAATGAACCCCCGCTTGTCATTCCTACGCTCGAGCAGGGCGTCGGCGAGGGCTATAGCGGCCTTGGGGTAGACCACAGAGGACGAGGGGACCTCCTTCAATAAAGCTATGGCGTCTTCAACGTCGTTGGAGTCCAGCATCCGCTCGGCTTCCTGCACCCGCACGGCATCCAGGGCCTGCTCACCTTCGTACCGCGTCCAGAGCACCTCCTTGAGGCTTGCCGCATCTGTGAGTCTACCCGCCTTGAGATACGCCGTCATCAAAAGATTAAACAGTCTCAGCTCCACTGCCGTGGGCATTGAGAGGGCGGCGTGGGGCTGGGGGTCGACTACCCCGCCCCTGCCCGCCACAGCGTCCCTTGTAAATGTCCTGCCACCACGCCTGACGGTCGGGCCGAGGGTGCGGGTGCCGCTGTCAGGCTTAATGACCGCCGCGAGCTTTCTTTCAAGGGATGCGATAGAATCAGCGTACCGGCCTCTGGCTTGCATCAGCTCAGCGTTGACAGCGATGGCCCTCGGGTCACCTGAGACGATAAGTCCCGAGGCTGAACCCATCGAAGCATCGGCAGCGGTGTAAAGGTTCATAGCAAGCTCTGCCTCAGCCAGTGTGACGAACGAGTCTGGGGGGAGGAACTCGCTGACTGTGGACCGACTCAGGGCAGACCGGACGGCCTTGACGTCGCCCATGGCACTCGCAAGCTTGCCGCGGAGGATGACCGTGCGGGGGATGACCCCGAGCACTGCTGTTGCTGACTCGAGCAGACCTGCCATCTTCCCAAGAATCGGGGGCTTGGTGAACAACTCCGTCATGGGCGGGGGGACGAGAGCCGTGACAGTGTCAACCAGACTGCATGCCGCGTCTGCTAAGCGGTACTGCTCAAGCCCTTCGGCTGAGCTGATCTCTGATGCAAGTCTACTGGCAGCCTTTGTGTACCATACCAGCGGGTCTGTTGACTCAGCGAGCGGGGAGGTCGGTGAAGGCGGCTTACAGTCTGCCGCTGACCTGGCGCGGCATAGGTCACCGAGAGCAAGGTAATACTCTACCGGGGGCTGTGTGGTGTCAAGTGAGAGGATGACGCCGATGAGCTGCTCGGCTGCCTCGAGGTCAGAGACGGAAGTGGCGGTAGCGATGGAGGCCCGAAGGCCCTGGAAAGACCAGCGGATGTTGCTGATACTCTCTGTTAGGCGAGTGTAGATCTCGCTCGCGGCGAAGGCCTCGTTAATGTCGCCTGAAGAGAGCATCTGTCGGGCAAGCTCTTCTTCGTATTCTGGACGGGCAGCGATTGCCATCGCCTGCTCAATCAGCTTCCGACTCTCAGCAAAGATGGTGTTTGCATATCTGCAGCTGTGCCCCAGTATACTGAGCAATACACCGGCTTCAAAGCGACCAGCGTGATCGGTTGGGCTCAATTCCTGATCGAGGATATTCTCGAAGGAAATCTCGCCGCCTGTGCTCATGAACAGACGTTGGGCGATGCCCTCTCCGAGAGACATGGACACAATTTGAAAAATGATTTACCTTAAAATGCACACTACAAAAAATGAAAGCTGTAGACGCGACTGTGCTGATTTCGGGCGTGAAAGACCGTCGAAGACGATAGAAGCAACTCGCATGCGAATCAGAATTTCTGCCCGTCCCATCTTTATGCAGGCACCCTGATAGAGAAGCTCAGAGCTCTATAAAGCCGGAATTTATACATAAGCCGTGATAAATGAGCCGCGTTACTCAGACCATGAGGATGGCGTTGATGCAGCCGTCGTTCTCAGGGTTGTTCGTGACCTGCGCATACTTACCCCAGACGACCTTGCCCGTCTGGGTCACGAGGCCGAGGTCAGACACGTTGACCTCGACAATCGTCCCCTTCGTGATCACTCCGAGGTTGGTGTACAGCGCCGACGACGGGTTCCTCTTCACGCCGAGGATGTCGAGCTGGAAGGTCGCCTGGAGCTCTGGGTGGGTGACGTTCGCCTTCTTCATGCGGAGGGCAGACGGCCGGATGTAGCGCTCGTACTTCGGGGGCTTGCGGGTGAAACCCTCGCCAACGAATGTGATCTTGGTGACCTTGCGCTTCCACTGCTTCTTCTGGCGCTTGCCCGTGCGGATGATCTTGAACATCTCCTCCTCGGAAACGGGCTTGACCTTCGCGATCGGGACATCCCACTTGCCGGCCTTCTCCTTCTTCTTCTGCTTGAGCATATTCGAGAGAACCTTGGCGCGCTTCTCCTGCTGGCGGTCAAGGAGGTAGACGGGCGTGTCGCCCTCATCCAGCTTGGCCTCCTTCTGCTTCTGATCGCGCTGCTTGTGGGCGGCGATAGTTTTCTTCATCTTGATCTTTTCAGCCCTCCGTTCTTGCGCGAACAGCTTCGCCTTCAGGCCATGCTGCTTCTGGGCAAGCTTTGAGATCCGGTGTGGCTCACGGGCCTCCTTCTTCCGCATACGCTCCTCATAATCCAACCGGCGGCCGAAACGCTTCCTGTGAAGATCGATATAATCACCCTGCGGCATGGCAACGCGACCTTTTTCGTTCTTGCAATCAAATCTAAAAATGATTAGGCCTCAAGACAGCCATCATCGACACACTCAAAGACGACCCCACGCCCCGAAACACCACAGCAGCACGCTACTTCAAACCTTTACTCCCTACTGGATAGCAGCAAACTTCGAGTCGTCAGTCTCGTAGTAGTTCGCCAGGACGGCGGCCAGGGACGCCTTGAGGTCTAGCTTGGTGAAACGCCACTTCTGGGCGAACTTGGCATTCACGATGCGGGCGACCCTCATCGCATTGAGGATGATTCGGTGGGTCGCCGACGATGAGACGACGGCTACCTCGAGGCAGCCCTTGCGGTACGTACGGGGCATGTCCTTCTGGGCGCTATTGAGGAAGGAGATTAGCTTACGGTCGGGGATGAGGCCCTTAGGCTTGCGGAAGACCACAGCTGTCTTGTACCCGAATGCGGGCTGGGCGTCGTCAGTGATGTCCTCACCGAGACCCTGGTCGAGCGCCATCTGGTTGAGAAGGAGGATGAACTTCTGGAAGAGGCGCTTGGTGTCGTCCTTGCCGCCCTTCTTCATGAGATGAAGGAAGAGTTCACTGTCGATGACCATGATAGGCAGGCGGGCGAGCCCCTCGGCACTGTTGTCGCCGGGGATGACGATGAACGGGCACTGGTCGTCGAGGAAGGCGAGGTCGGCGTCCTCGGCCTCACGGACCATCTGGGAGAACTTGGCGGCGACGTCGGGGTTGTCGAGGCGGGTGTCGACGCCGGTGAGGCGGTCGGCGTTGCGGACGACGGACGGGGACTTGACGGCAGGGGAGGGAGGCGCTTCGGAGGGGGCACGATCGTCGTCTTCTTCGTACTTCTCCTCCTCACGCTCCTCTTCCTCAGCGGCCTTACGGGCATCCTCCTCCTCAGCGGCCTGGCGAGCAGCCTCCTCCTCAGCGGCCTTACGGGCAGCCTCTTCCTCAGCGGCCTTACGGGCATCCTCCTCCTCAGCGGCCTTGCGAGCAGCCTCCTCCTCAGCGGCCTTACGGGCATCCTCCTCCTCAGCGGCCTGGCGAGCAGCCTCTTCCTCAGCGGCCTTGCGAGCAGCCTCCTCCTCAGCGGCCTTACGGGCAGCCTCTTCCTCAGCGGCCTTGCGAGCAGCCTCTTCCTCAGCGGCCTTGCGAGCAGCCTCCTCCTCAGCGGCCTTACGGGCAGCCTCTTCCTCAGCGGCCTTGCGAGCAGCCTCCTCCTCAGCGGCCTTACGGGCATCCTCCTCCTCAGCGGCCTTGCGAGCAGCCTCCTCCTCAGCGGCCTTACGGGCATCCTCCTCCTCAGCGGCCTTGCGAGCAGCCTCCTCCTCAGCGGCCTTACGGGCAGCCTCTTCCTCAGCGGCCTTCTTCAGCTTCTCTACGCGCTCCTGCTCGCGCTTCTCCTCCTCAGCGAGCATCTCAGCGGAAATGTCCACGCGGTTAGATCTATCGACGTCAAGCGCATACGACGCCATTTCCTCGGGCAGCTCAAACTTAGAGGCGGCATCCGCCTTCGACATGAGCGCGATGTCCACGCCACACGCCTCAGCGAACTTCAGGATGCAGTTGACGGTGAGGACGGGGTTCTGGAGCTCGACGACGTCGTTGGGCTCGACGATAGCGGAGTCAGCCAGACCTGCCTTCTTACACGCCTTGATGAACGACTCCACGTTGTTTCGGTGGTGGAACTTGTTGGTAGCAGACTTATTGATGTCAACAGAGTCGAGCACGAGCTTGGAAATTTCAGCGAGGACTACACCATTGACGAGCTGATGGGTCAGGATCTGCTCGGAGTAGAGGTGATAGGGGCTCGAGAGGTGGGAGAGGGCGCCGAGAAGCCACTGGAAGGCGACGCAGCTGTCGTAGTAATGGTTGATCGCAGCAAACTGGCCGCGCTCCATCGTCATCTGCCCACCGTTGTGGAGCAGGTGCTTCGGCTTCTCAGGAATCGTCTCCATGTCGACCTTGGGATCTTCGGGTGTCTTCGCGGGCTCCTCGTCGGTAGCGGTGGGCTCCTCGGGGATCTTATCTACTGATTCCTCCTTTGGGGATTCAACTTCTTCTACGTCCTCGTTATCAGAGCCGCTTGCGTTGGTTGTTTCATCAACCGAAGTATCTTCGATCTGGTTATCATCGATTTCGGGCTTCTCGGGCTTGTCAGCAGGAACGGCGTTAGAATTGGCGCGTTTGCGCTGAGCTTGCTTCTTGCGATTGCGATTTCTGTTCTTCGGCGGCATTGCTTCTGTCTGTTGAGCGATTTATGGCGTTTACGGTTCGTTTTCATGTAATTCACTCTCTCGCCAAAACAGACGCTAATAGGGTATCTAATGGTACTTGTCAAGTGACAAGCCTTCATGTGAATGCTCATAAAGCTGTACAATCTCTGGTGGTCACGGTGGAATCGATCTCTCGGTCTTCAATTGTCAAACAAAAGATCCTATGATTTAGCGGTGAATATGAATTGGATTAACTCACAAATACTTCTCAGTAATACCCACCGATCATTGGGTCAACTTCAGTCAGAGTCGCAAATCCCATGATCCGTAGCCCCCACCATCAATGAACGTCGTCGGTCGGCTCAACCTTGGGAACAATATGGGCTCTTACAGGCCTGATTTGAGTCGGTTCATCATCACTTGGCGCGAGGCCGATACACTGACGAATCGTCAACGTTGCCGTTGGCGAGTGACTCAATCAATTGCCTGGCGGTATCGTCAATTTGATCGCTTGAAAGTATCCGATACTGCATGGCACTGGATGCCACAAGCTTGATCTGGGCGAAGTTTGTAAGGTTCCAAAGCTTCCATCGTTTCCAGGAGTCAGCGACTCTGACTTCACTTTGGATGAGGTAGAAATAGATGAGGTTGAGTTGTAGTGTGTGGTAGGTTGATGACTGTTGACATAAGCCTGAAACTATCACCCGTTACCATTCCATGCTGCCAATTGACATGTTGGCCAAGCCGACCAATTGAAAAGACTAGAGAGTTGACCCGCCTCGCCACCTCGCGCGCGTTCATGATTCTGATGTTGTTAGCTAAATGCGACCCAGCTGTCGCTCTCCGTGTGGGCATCAGCCCTGCTGTGTAAGAAAGACCGTCTATGGCAAGATCTCGAGTCCCCTGTTAAAGGCCCGAGTTCCGTGCGAGACAGTGGAAAGCTTTGAACGAACTGTAGGATTGTTCATGCTCCAGAAGTCCCAGAACAACAGTCTCTCTCCACCCAACGTGCACACCGTCCGCCCGTCGGGAGAGACGGCCGAGTGGAGCACACGAGAGCTATGGGAGCGAATATCGCATTGCTGGATGTTGTTCGGGTACTTCCAGAGTCGAACTGAGTTTGTGTGGAAGCCGTGCGTGGATAGGATCTCGTCGTGGTGCCTGCCCCACTGAAGAGAGCAGACCTGCGAGTCGGTGTGGATCGTGTCCACCACGTGGGGATCGGCGGCTGTATTCCAGATCTTGATGGTGTTGTCGCCATTACCACCACCTGTGGCGAGCACGTTGCGGCGCGGAGCCCATGCAAGTGCACGCACGCTAGCGCTGTGCTCGCGGAGGACCCTCGGCTCAGGCCTAGAGTCCCACAGACGGACAGTATTGTCGTTCCCCCCTGAAGCAAGCACGGTCTTGTCAGGCGACCACGCGAGGCCGGTAATACCTTGCTGGTGGCCGACACGGTCAAACACGCGATGCTGGCGGACACGGAGGTCTGAATCAAACAAAATGCCCCCCTCACTCCCAGAAGTAACGATACTACGGTTGACAGCTGTGGCCGTAATCTTCGACGCATGGCCCCGAAGGCCACGAACACACTTACCCTTTTGCACGTCCCAGAGATGAAGGTCGGAGGCGTCAGTACCTACTGCGAGATACCGGCCCCCTTCCATCCAACAGAGGGAGGAGACAACGCTGCCGTCACCCAGCTCAACCAGGGTGTCCACCTGGCGAGTGGTGACGTTCCAGAGGTAGGCTGTGTCGCCAAGTGCAACCGCAAGGATGTTTTTGTCGCTCCAGTCGAGAGTGTGGGAGTAGAAGTCGTCTACCGCGCCTGGGGCATCGAGGGACGTTATCGGATGCTTGTTGATGCGACGTCGGTCAATCGTTTCGCGGATCTGCCGGGATTGAGAGCATAGCGTTTGCAACTCATCGGTCCATCGAGGTGTAACGGGAGGTGTCATGGTGATCGAATGCTCAAGAGCATCGTGGTATGCCTTCACCGCGGGCGAACACGGAGCATCGCTCGCGGAAAGGCCGAATTTGAGACTTAAACTAAGCGATTCTGTCGGTTCATCGAAAGATGACGGGCGCATTGCGTTCGACGAGAGAAATTTTGTTGGAGTTGCCAAAATTTTGAGGAGTCGGTCCCGAGTCAGCTGCGTGGGGTTGACGCCGCGCGCGTTCTAGCTGAACTGGCGACCACACGCGAACCAGGAAATTCGAAATCTGATCGGCAATCATTAGATTTGAAGATTTGTCACAAATTCGGG
Organism: Carpediemonas membranifera; assembly: GCA_019828565.1. Classification (NCBI taxonomy): domain Eukaryota; phylum Fornicata; genus Carpediemonas; species Carpediemonas membranifera. The sequence goes on from JAHDYR010000008.1 coordinate 70,102, forward strand.
CGCGGAAAATGAGCAAAATTTTGGGATGCATGGTCGGCTAGGCAACGGCTGAGCTGGGTCTCATTGAACTGCCTTTAGTAGTCGGGTGTAGTCAATCTCGGAAATCGAGTGTTGGTGAATCGCTTCAAACAACGCTGCCAAATATGCCTCAATTGGCAGCACAGGACGAATTTTTCCAGTCCTATGACGATGAGAACGGCCACTATATGGCTGCAAAAGGCGAGGTTATCTACGAAGAGCGTGGCGGCTACATGATCGATAGTTTGATAGCAACGGGGACGTTTGGCACCGTTTACCGAGGCCACAGTTTGAAAGGATCCGAAGCTTACAAGAAGGATGTCAATTCTGTGGCGATTAAGTTCATCCGCTCCATCCAAAAGTACGCCAATGCTGCCGAGGTCGAAATCGAAATCCTCTCCCGCCTCAACAACTACGATCTTCCCAAGCGGCGCCGGGTTACCCATCTTGTAGACCACTTCGAGTTCAAGAAGCACATCGTGATGGTCTTCCCATGCTACGGCAACTCCCTTCTTGACTTCATCAAACTCAACGAGCACCGAGGGTACAACCAGGAATGGACGCTTGAGTTCACACGGTCCATCAGCCACTGCATGTCCTACATCCACTCGCAGAAGATCATTCACACTGACCTGAAGCCCGAGAACATTGTGGCGACGAGCAAGACCCATCGATCCAACCTCCGCGGTAAGATCTTCTGCTATCCAGTCACCGCCGAGGTTATTACCATCGACCTCGGCTCAGCCATCCATGCTGCCTCCGACCCGGACCGGCGGCCTCCCCTCGTGTGCACGCGGCAGTACCGACCACCGGAAGTCATCACCGGCCTCGCCTACGACTCCTCGGTCGACGTCTGGTCGCTTGGCTGTATAGTTTACGAGCTCGCCACCGGAATCCCGCTCTTCAACACTCATAGAAACACGCAGCATCTCGCCATGGTCGAGAAGTTGCTCGGACCCGCTCCGCCACTCTTCATGCAGCGTCTGCAGGACAGGGTCAGACTCACCAAGCTCCCTGCGGCTGAGTGCGGCATCAAGTACTTCAACGAGGCCGGTGTTATTGCTTGGCACGATCGTCTCACTGAGGCAGAACGAGTCGGCCTGGAGAGGGCCCCGAGCTTGGCCAAACTCGAAGAGACACTCCCCTCTGCAGTTGTGGGAGTCATTAGATGCTGTCTGACGTGGCTTCCTGAGAATAGGGTTACCATGCAGGACGTCGCAGCCATCCTCAGCGCTTCACCGCCTGATCCCCGCATGCTAGCTATGGCATCGCTCGTGGCAGAGACCGAGGGGGCATATAGGACTGGTCAGCGGGCAGTTGCGGGGGCGGGCACCCTCATGCGCCATGCTGCGGCAATAGCTGATCTTGACCCAAAACTGCGCCGTTCCAAGAGCCGCGGGTCGATCTCCCGGTGATATACATCCAGAGAAGTTGTAATATATATTATATAAATGAGGCACAGGCCCCGTTGGGCTTCTGCGATGGGACGAGGATATGGACAGAAGGGTTGGGTTGGCATTTAGAAATATTCTTTTACCCACAATTAGGGTTCAATGCCTCGCATCGCCTTGCTCATAGGGGGGTGATTCAGACCCCGGAACGGCGCTCTAATGTCCTCGCATTTTAAGATCACGAATTCGTGGGCTGGTGTACCGGCCCAAAGAACGCACGACTAGATGAATAGGAATGTTGCTGAAATGATCCGTGTAGCCCAAGACACGAACTTGGACCAGATTCACTGGTTAGTGGAGTACAAGCAGAAAGAAGTCGAAGATAGCTCAGCTGCGCCGTCAGAGCTGGACCTCTTTCCCCCAGTGAACGTGAACCCGCTCAAGCTTTCTTCCCAAGTCCAAGAAGATGTCTGGGATCCCCAGTCAATGCCGCAGCTTCCCCCCTACGAGATGTTCCCTCTCTGGGACGACGCCATCGTACGTCCCCGCCCCCATACTCACGCAGAAGTCGCAAATTGATAAGATACTGAACACACGGCAGCAGACTCGACCCATGGTGCCCGCCGCGGTGCAGGAACGGATGCAGGCCCAGGCCGACTCGATCCTGAGCGCCCTACAGACTGAGCCGCAGGGCAGAGTGTGGCAGAGACGCCCTACGAGCACTGGGACGGCGATGTCCGACTTATCTGACTTCGCCAATCTCACCGACGAAGACTGACCATTGATCCGGTCTGTGTTGTTTCTTGACTGAATGATAAGGCCTTGTGTTGTTTGACAAAGGCCGAGATAGCGCGTATTGTTCATATTATTCGGGGATCAGGCGGCTGTGGCCCCCTCGCCCTTCATTGTTTTCGATAAACTTCGCCCTGAGAATTCCTTTATGCTTATACGGGCTGCAGCACCTTATAGCACATACAACCCCAGTTCAAGCCTCCTGGGAGTCGCGGCGGTTGAGGTGCACTTTACGGAACACAATTCCTGTGCAGCGCAGACGAGACGATAAACCATGAGTATGCTCCTTAGCCCAACACGAAAGGCTTCGGCGCAGCCTCCGCTACAATCGCCCGCGACTCCTGCAGCCGCTCGAACGCCCCTTGCCACGAGGAACAACAGCAGTTTCCGCGACGACGCAAAACCCGAGATCGGGTTCACATACTTGAAGCCGAAGCAGCAATCAGCTAGTCAACAACGTGGAGTTCCCAACTTCTACGATCTGGACGAGTGCGACTTTACTGAATGCGGCTCCAACTACTTCACCCTCTCGAGCGACGGCGTCACCCACATGGTTAACGGCTTATCGGAGTTCACGCCTCTCGACGTATGGCAGCGCGAGAAGCTCATTTTCTCCCGTATTATCGAGATCCCCTTCTTCTACCACTTCCAGGTCTGGAAAGCCTTCGTTACATGGCGCCGCACAATCCGCCAGGCCAAGATCGCCAAGGCACGCACCAAACTGTCCAAGAGCCTCTTCGCACTCGACCCACACATCCGTGTCGCGCTCTTTGAGGTCCGGCAGCACTGTCAGGACCTTGCCGCCATCCAGCCCATGAACATCCCAGACCAGCCTCTCGTGCTGGACGATTTCGAGCACCAGCAAACCATGGCGTGTGCCGCAGCCGGTAAGGAGATCGACAAGATCGTTACCGACATTGCCAACCTCGTCCTCGACGCTTGCGAGCGGGCCATGACTGCGGCCGGCTTCGGCCTTCCCGACGTGGACTCTCCCAAGAAGAACAGCGACGAGGTACACGAGACGTACACTGAGCAAGCTCTCAAGCGTTCCGAGTGCCGCCGCCTGACGAACTTCATCCGCCTCACGGATTACCTCGTCGTCGACGCCTTATACCTCATGACACTCTCCATCGAACGCGCCATACTCGCCCGTGTCCGCGAGCTCTCGACCAAGATGGCCCCCGACGCTGTTGAGTTTACCGACGAGGGCCTCGAGATCGTCGGACCTGCCCCCATTGGCAAGGACATCGCCGCGCCCCTGTTCTCCACGGACGCCGAGCTGGTTGACTCAGAGCTTCGTATCAACCCCCTCGGCTCCCAGTTCACCCATCTCGTGGACTCGTCTCTTGATGAGATCGTCACGCTCGCAGACAACGTCCAGCGTCTCGTCACGCACGAGGCGTTCGACCAGTACACCCTCACCGGTGCGGGCGACGGGTCTGAGCTGCCCGAGCCTCCCTCTGTGCAGGTTATGTTCACTGTCAACCCCGAGTTCACCGACCTCGCCGCAGAGCTTCGTTCGACCGTGGAAAAGACCTCAAAGGAAGCTGTCGGCTTCCTCGGCAAGCTGGACAAGGTTGTCGAGACCTACCACCGCGGCATGTCCACGGATATCGCCGAAACTCTCCGCAACACCCAGCCCGACGTCGAGGCGTACCAGCGCCTTCTCACCCAGGCCGACCGGGACGTCGCCCTTGTCAACTCGATCCCCGACGCCATCGACTGCGGCTGTATCCGCGTCTCCATGAAGTCTCTCGTCGAGACTCTACGCCCCATCCCAGTTCAGGCCCAGAAGGCCCTCCACGACGCCATTCCGGGCTTCATCCATAACCTCGCAGCCGGCCTACTCAGCGACCTTGGTGTGGCCGATTCCTCCCTCTCAAAGCAGCCCGCAGACGTGCCCTCCTTCGTCTCCTACCTCGATACGCTCGACGAGGCCCTCAACCACATCGACTCCTGGGACGAGCAGTTCATTCAGGTTCGGAATCTGTACCAGTTGCTCGATGAGAGCAGCATTCCTGTGCCCGCTGAGGATCTGGCCGAGTTCCAGAGCCTTTCTGAGACCATCCAGCAGCTTAAGGCAAGCATGGAGTTCTCCGAACAGGGCAGAGACGCCAGCATCGCCAAGTACTCCGCCGAGCTCGAGCAGCTGGTGGAGGTACTCCGCGGAGACATTAATACCCTCCGCACGGATGCCCAGGACTCTAAGTTCGACTCGCCCGACTCCATTGACAACTCTAGCCTCATGGTCGCTGCGACTACAGAGCTCAAGACCCGTCTCAAGAAGCTGCAGGGCACGGCCAAGGAATACGAGCAGCACCACGACCGCTTCAACATGTCCGAGCCCAAGTTCGAGGACCTCGAGGATGTAGCACAGCTAGTCAACCTCAGACACCAACTGTGGGACACACTCGCGTCATGGGACACCCAGGCAGACGGCTGGCTCGCCACCGCGTTTGCCGACCTTGAAACCGAGGACATCCAAGCCCGCGTCCAGCGGGCGTCCAAGACGGTGTTCATGCTCGACAAGGGGCTGCCCGGCTGCCCTGTGGTGCCCATCGTCAGAGAGAAGGTGGACAAGTTCAAGCGGTCGCTACCCATCGCCGTAGACCTCCGTAACCCCTCCATGACCGAACGCCACTGGGCGAAGGTCGAAGAGGCCCTGGGCGCCGCCGTGCCCGAGGGCGATGAGTTCACCTTCGGCTGGCTCCTCGAAAACGGAGCCCTCGCCCATGTTGAGGATCTCAACACGATCTCCGTCGAAGCTTCCAACGAGGCGACTCTCCTCGGCATGATCCAGAAGATCGCGGACAACTGGGTTTCTGCCGAGCTCACTCTCGTCAACCACCGCGATCAGAGCTCTGTCTTTATCCTCACATCCTTGGACGACGTCATGGCCCAGCTCGAGGATAATCTCGTCACGGTCTCGACCATCAGATCCTCTCGATTCGCATACGCCGTGGCTGAGCAGATCGAAGAGTGGGATACGAAGCTCAACGTGTTCAGCGACACACTGGATGAGTGGATTGTATTCCAGAAGAACTGGCTGTACCTCGAGGTCATCTTTGGTGCGGCCGACATCCAGCGGCAGCTCCCCACTGAGGCCAAGCTCTTCGACAACGCCGACCGGTTCTGGAAGAAGACGATGCTCACGACTCGCGACTTCCCCAATGCTCTAGCCGCAGCCACTACGGCCGGCCTGTGTGATGAGTTCAAGGAGCACAACGCCACTCTCGAGAAGATCCAGAAGTCTCTCGAGGAATACCTTGAGACCAAGTGCATGGCGTTCCCCAGGTTCTACTTCCTGTCCAATGACGAGCTGCTCGAGATCCTGGCACAGACGAGGGACCCCACTGCCGTCCAACCCCACCTAAGAAAGTGCTTCGACAACCTCTACCACCTCACATTCGACATGAACGGTGTGGACATCATTGCCATGACGTCTGGAGAAGGTGAGAAGATCTCACTGTCCATGCCCGGTAAGCCCGCTCTCAAGGCCCGAGGCCCTGTCGAGTCTTGGCTCGGCGGTGTTGAGAAGACAATGAGAGAGGCCCTCCACCGCGAGATGAAGCAGTGCGTGGAGGACTACACCAGTCAAGACCACGATCACTGGGTCAAGACACATCCCGCCCAGCTCATACTCGCAGTGGAGCAGGTGTACTGGTGCCGTCAGATCACTGCGGCACTGCAGTCCCCTCAGCCCGCCGCCGGCCTCGCTGCTTACAAGAAGAAGTGGGCGGAGCACCTCGGCGGTCTGGTCGAAATGGTCCGGTCCCAGCTGACCAAGCTCGAGCGGGCAGCTCTCACAGCTCTGATCACCATCGACGTGCACTCGAGAGATACCCTCGATGAGCTCGTCAACGACGGCACTTCTGCCGTCACTGATTTCGACTGGGCTAAGCGTCTCAGGTACTACTGGGAGCCCGCTGTCGACGACTGTGTCATCCGTCAGATCAGCGCCGAGTTCCGCTACAGCTACGAGTACCTAGGCTGCACTCCACGCCTCGTCATCACGCCCCTCACCGATCGCTGCTACATCACACTCACCTCCGCCCTGCAACTCAGACTGGGTGGCGCCCCCGCCGGCCCCGCTGGCACAGGTAAGACAGAGACGACCAAGGACCTCGCCAAGGCCATGGCGATGCAGTGCGTCGTGTTCAACTGCTCCGATGGCCTCGATTATAAGATGATGGGCCGCTTCTTCAAGGGCCTCGCCCAATGCGGCGCCTGGTGCTGTGTTTGTTCCCATTTACCCTAATCTTTTGATTACACAGTTCGACGAGTTCAACCGTATCGATATTGAAGTGCTGTCCGTTATCGCGTCCCAGATTCTCTCAATTAAGAACGCCATGATGGAAGATCGCGATAGATTCATCTTTGAGGGCTCTGAGATTAAGCTCGATCAGAAGTGCGGCTTCTTTATCACCATGAACCCGGGGTACGCCGGCCGTACTGAACTCCCCGACAACCTCAAGGCCCTCTTCCGAGGCGTGACGATGATGGTCCCCGACTACGCCCTCATCGCTGAGATCATGCTGTTCGCGGAGGGTTTCCTCACTGCCAAGACGCTCTCCCGAAAGATGACGCAGCTCTACAAGCTCTCCTCGGAGCAGCTGTCGCAGCAAGGTACGTTCCTTCCCCTCTCCTCTTACCACAGATCATTACGACTTCGGCATGCGAGCGGTGAAGTCCGTTCTTGTCATGGCGGGCGGTCTCAAGCGAGGCAACCCCTCTCTCGGCGAGGACATCGTGCTTATCCGGGCCATGCGAGACTCCAACGTGCCCAAGTTCCTCGCTGAGGACGTCCCTCTGTTCATGGGCATCGTACAGGATCTCTTCCCCGGTGTCAAGATCCCCTCGACAAACTACGGCACGCTGCAGGACGCCATCGAGGCCAAGCTCCTAGAGCAGAAGCTTCAGGTGACGTCCAAGATTGTCAACAAGGTCCTGCAGCTCTACGAAACCATGAACGTCCGCCACAACCCCAAGTCGATCACGATGTCCGAGCTCTACGGCTCATTCGACGAGATCTCGCACGAGTGGAAGGATGGGCTAGTTGCATCCATGGCGCGTGAGATCATGCGTGACACCACTACTGACGACAAGTGGATAGTGTTTGATGGTCCAGTCGACGCCCTGTGGATTGAGAACATGAACACCGTGCTCGACGACAACAAGATGCTCTGCCTGGCCAACAGCGAGCGTATTAAGCTCAACGACACCGTCCACATGGTGTTCGAAGTCCAGGACCTGGCCGTCGCCTCCCCCGCTACTGTCTCTCGTTGCGGGATGGTCTACGTCGACCCCTCCGATCTGGGCTGGCACCCCTATGTCAAGTCTTACGTCGAACACCACGCCCCTGAGTGCTTCACCCTCGAAGACAGGAACCACCTCATGGAGCTGTTCGACACGACGGTACCTGAAGCACTCAAGTGGTGCGACAAGCACAAGGCCATTGTCCCCGCGATCAACACCACCCTTGTCACCAGCATGTGCCACCTCATCACTGCTCTGTTCGAGGCCAAGACGACGGGAGGGCTGCTCACTCACGACGAGACACCCAAGTCAGAGGGTCCAGACCAGCTTAAGGAACCCCTGCTGAACTTCAAGGAGCTTGAGGGTAAGGCCCGGGGAGCCTGGCTCACCATGTTCTTCGAGTTCGCCTATATCTGGGGTATTGGCGGTGCATTCGTCGCCACTGCCCAGGAAGAGTTCGACCACCACGCCCGCGAGGCTCTGTCCCACCTGACGCCCTCGATCCCGCCCATGGGCTCCGTGTTCGACTACGTCATCTCGAACACCCACAACAACTTCGTCCCCTGGACGGTGTCAGAGTTCAAATACGACCCGGCAGTCCCATACTTCCAGATGCTCGTCCCCACTGTAGATTCAGTCAGATTCGGGTATATCACAGAGATTATGTCTCGTATCAAGCAGCACGTGCTTCATACGGGGTCCTCCGGCACGGGCAAGAGCTCCATTGTCAACAGCATCCTGTCACAGCTCAACGAGGTCGGCCAGGTCGTCATGATCCCCGTCGGGTTCAGTGCACGCACAGACGCAGCCCGCACCCAGCAGATGATCGAAGCGCGTCTCGAGAAGCGCCGCAAGAAGATCCTCGGCCCTCCCGCCGGCAAGCGTGGTCTGGTCTTCGTGGACGACCTCAACATGCCTGCCCTGGAGGAGTACGGCGCCCAGCCGCCCGTCGAGATCCTGCGTCAGTTCCTCTGCTACAACGGCTGGTACGACCGCGACCAGCTCTTCTTCAAGGAGCTCGCGGACGTCTCCCTCGTCGCGGCATGCGCTCCTCCAGGCGGTGGCCGGAACAACATCACCCCTCGCATGGTCCGGCACTTTTTGATGACTTCGATCCCCGAACAGTCGGAGGACGGGCTCAAGCGCATCTTCAGCTCCATTCTCGGCGGTTTCCTCGGCCAGTTCGGACCCGACCGGGCAGCACACACTGACTCGGCCATCAAGGCGTCTATCGCTGTCTACCGTTCCTGTCTCGAAACTCTCCGTCCCACGCCCTCCAAGGTGCACTATACTTTCAACCTCAGGGACCTGTCGAAGATTATCCAGGGCATGACGTCTGTCCGCAAGGGCGTTATTCCCGATAAGGAGTCCATCGCAAGGCTCTGGGTGCACGAGTCCATGCGCGTCTTCCACGATCGTCTGATCAATGAAGATGACCGCCACTGGCTCACTACCGAGCTGAACTCTATCGTCGGCAAGTGCTTCGACTTCTCCTGGGATCACGAGGAGGTCTTCGTCGAGCACCCCATCATGTTCGGCTCCTTTATGAAGATGGGTGCGCCCGCCGAGGAGCGCTTCTACGAGCAGATTACCGACATGAACCGCTGCGGCAAAGTGCTGACTGACTACCTCGACGAACTCAATATGAGCGGTAAGAATGAGATGCGTCTGGTCTTCTTCAAAGACGCCATGGAGCACGTGGCCCGTATCTCTCGCATCATCCGTCAGCCCCGCGGTAACGCCCTTCTTGTGGGCGTGGGCGGGTCCGGCAAGCAGTCGCTGACTCGTCTGGCAGCTTTCATGGCCGAGTACGAGTGTTTCCAGATCGAACTCTCTCGCCACTACGGCAACAACGAGTTCCGGGAGGACCTGAAGAAGTGCTACAACATCGCTGGTGTCGACGGCAAGCCCATGGTCTTCCTTCTATCTGACACGCAGATCATTGACGAGTCCTTCCTCGAGGACGTCAACAACATTCTCAACAGCGGCGAGGTGCCCAACCTCTTCGAGAACGACGAAATGGACCAGATCATCAACACCCTGCGCCCCGTTGCAAAGAAGGCCGGCCTCCTCGAGAGTAGAGAATCTGTCAAGTCTTTCTTTATCCAGAGAGTCCGCGACAACTTCCATATCGTCCTCGCCATGTCGCCGGTCGGATCCGATTTCAGGACCCGTATGCGGATGTTCCCATCTCTTATCAACGTCTGCACTATCGACTGGTTTACACGCTGGCCAGAGCAGGCGCTGCTTTCCGTTGCCGAGTTCTTCTTTGCCGAGGAAGACATGGATGACGATGTCAAGAAGGCTATCAGCGAACTATGCGTCCAGCTCCATCTCACGGTCGAGGCCGAGGCCGAGGAGTTCTACAGAACGGACCAGCGTCGGTACTACACCACCCCGACGTCTTATCTCGAGCTCATCGCCCTTTACCGCACCATGCTCCACAAGAAGACGGATGAGCAGCAGTCTAACCTCAACAAGCTCGTCGTGGGCCTCCAGAAGCTCCAGGAGACTGATGAGCAGGTCGCCCTGCTCAAGGAGGAGCTCGTTGCCCTCGAGCCGCAGCTTAAGGTCAGCGCTGAAGAAACGGACAAGCTCCTGGTGACTCTTTCAGCCGAGACCAAGGCTGCTGAGGATCTGAGGAAGGTAGCCATGGCCGAGGAGAAGGTCGTCCAGAAGCAGGCCGCCGAGTGCAAGGGCATCGCCGACAGCGCCAAGAAGGACCTCGATGAGGCAATCCCCGCGCTCAAGGCCGCCGTTAAGTCACTCAACGCCCTGAACAAGAACGACATCTCCGAGATCAAGTCTTTCAAGACCCCGCCCGAGCTCGTGAAGGTCGTGATGGAGGCAATATGCGTGCTCCTGAAGAAGAAGCCCGACTGGCAGAACTCCAAGGAGCTCCTGAGTGACTCCAGTTTCCTGAACAAGCTCTACGAGTACGACAAGGACAACATCCCCGAGTCGATCCTGAAGAAGCTCGCCAAGTACATCGACAACCCCAACTTCGTCCCCGAGAAGGTCGAGAAGGTTTCCGTGGCCGCCAAGTCCCTCTGTATGTGGGCGCATGCGATGCACAAGTACGCCATTATCTTCCGGGAGGTCGAGCCCAAGCGTAAGGCCCTGGAGGCGGCCCAGGCTGAGCTTGACACTGCTCAGGCCCAGCTAGACGAGAAGCAGGCCAAGCTGAGGGAGGTTGAGGCCAAGCTCGCGGACCTGCAGGCTAACTTCGACCAGAAGCAGCAACAGAAGCAGGAGCTCGAGCAGAAGATTGCCCTCACCGCTGCCCGGTTCGAGCGAGCCACACAGCTCACGGCCGCCCTCGGCTCCGAGAAGGAGCGTTGGTCTGTGACGGCCGCCAAGATCCGGGAGAACATCAAGAACATCGCTGGTGACATACTGATTGCCTCTGGTGCCGTCGCATACCTCGGCGCCTTCACTGCCCCCTATCGCCAGAAGCTGATGACCCGCTGGATGGAGCTGTGCAACGCTAAGGGCGTCCCCACCTCTGAGGACGTCTCCCTCGTCAACACGCTCTCATCTGCCGTCGAGGTCCGTGGTTGGGCAATGCACCAGCTCCCGGCAGACGCCCTGTCCATAGAGAACGCCATCATGTGTACCAGAGGGCAGCGGTGGCCCCTGATGATCGACCCACAGGGCCAGGCGGTCCGTTGGATCAGAGCCATGGAGAAGTCTGCGGGTCTCAAGATTGTCCGACCGACTGACCCTAACATGCTCAGAACCATGGAGCACGCGATACGGCTTGGGTCCCCTGTTCTACTGGAGAATGTAGAGGAAGAACTCGACCCAGCGCTCAACCCCATCCTGCAGCGCCAGGTGTTTAAGAAACAAGGCCAACTTATGATCAGGCTTGGTGAGACAGACGTTGACTACGACCCGAACTTCAAGCTCTACATCACGTCTAAGCTACCCAACCCCAACCTCTCTCCCGAGACCCAGGTGATGGTGACCCTCATCAACTTTACCGTGACCCAGTCGGGCCTCGAAGATCAGCTCCTCGGCCATGTTGTGAGGCACGAACGCCCAGATCTCGAGCAGCAGCGCGACTCCATTATTGTCTCGGTAGCCCAGGACAAGAAGCAAGTCGCCGAGCTCGAGGACAAGATTCTCGAACTCCTCTCCAAGTCCGAGGGCAACATCCTCGACGACGAGGTCCTCATCAACACCCTCAATGAGTCCAAGACAACGTCCGCGGCCATCCAGATCCGCCTGGAGGAGGCCGAGAAGACCGAGGCAGAAGTCAACGAGGCCCGTGAGGGCTACCGTTCCATCGCCCTCCGCGGCTCCCAGCTCTACTTCACCCTGGCCTCCATGGCCAACGTCGATCGGATGTATCAGTTCAGTCTGGCCTACTTCCTGCAGCTCTTCGGCATCGTGCTGCAGCAGACGCCGCCATCTGACTCGATTAGTGTCCGTCTGAACGCCCTCATCGAGAACGCCACGAGCTCAGTCTACAACAACGTCTGCCGCGGCCTGTTTGAGCGCCACAAGCTCGTCTTCTCATTCCTCATGTCGACCCGCATCCTTCTCGGGTCGGGGGACATCACCGAGGACGAGTGGACCCAGTTTATCCGTGGACCGATGGCTGTCCCCCAGGACGCCCTCGACAAGCTCGTAGCTGACGTCCAGCGGCCCGAGCAGCTCTCAGAGCTGACATGGACTCGACTGGCCGCCATGCAGATCGGGCTGGCAGACTCTGGATTCGGGGACGTCCTCGCCAACGTCAAGACGAACCTCGGCGCCTGGCTCGAATGGTCGGCTGACGCTAACCTGCACATCAAGCCCCTACCGACTGCCTTCGACAACCCCGACGACGCTGGCACTGAAGAGGCACCTCGGACACCTGTGACAACCTTCCAGCGCCTCTTACTGCTCCGCGCCTTCCGCGAGGAGAAGCTTGTCTTCGGGATCTCACACCACGTTGAGCGCCACCTCGGCCGCCGTTTCATCGAATCGCCGCCTATGTCCCTTCCCGAGATCTTCAAGGACTCTGCCTGCAACGTCCCGCTCGTATTTGTCCTCTCCACCGGTGCTGACCCAATGGCAAGCCTCCAGACCTTCGCCGCCGACTGTGGCATGGCTGATAAGCTGAGCATGGTGTCTCTAGGCCAAGGCCAGGGCCCTATTGCCGAGAAGGAGATCACACGCGCCCGTAAGGACGGTTCTTGGGTCTTCCTCGCAAAGTTTGTTTTTTGTAATTCGTAATTATTACACAGCTGTCACCTCGCCGCTTCCTGGATGATAGACCTTGAACGCATCGTAGAGTCCTTCAACGACGTCGAGACCCGACCCGTCGACGGCTTCCGTCTCTGGCTCTCATCGATGCCCACTGACAAGTTCCCCGTCGTAGTCCTCCAGAACGCCATCAAGATGACCAACGAGCCTCCCAAGGGTCTGAGGGCAAACGTCCTCCGCAACTATCAGAACATGCGGCCTCAGTATATCACGGGCCTGGCTTCTCACACCAACGATCATGCCTGGCGCAAGCTCCTCTTCGGTCTCGGGTTCTTCCATGCCCTCGTGCAGGAACGCCGCAAGTTCGGTGCCGTCGGCTGGAACATCCAGTACGAGTTCTCGAACTCCGACTATGAGGTAAGTTGTAAGATGCTCAACATGCTGCTGTCCGAGCAGGATCACATATCATGGGACGCTATCAGGTATCTCATTGCTGAGATCAACTACGGTGGCCGTGTTACCGATGATTGGGATCGGAGAATGATGGCTGCAACGCTCAACAGCCTCTTCAAGCCAGACATTCTCGATGAGAAGTTCGCCCTGGCCGACGGCGGTGTCTACTACGTCCCAGATGACGGAAACCTGTCTGACTATATCGCGTACATCGAGAACCTCCCCCTATCAGAACCCCCGGCTGTATTCGGCATGCACGACAACGCTGACATTGCCTTCCAGCAGCGTGAGACTAACCTCGCGCTAGACTCAGTTGTCAGCGCCATCGGCCGTGGCGGTGGCTCCTCTGGCAGCGCTACCTCTGCTGACGAGACAACCATGGAGCTCATCAAGTCGATCATCGAGACCCTGCCCGACCTACTCAACCCCGACGACGCCGGTCCCACTACCTTCGTCCCCGGGCCCGGAGACGGCTCCCTAATGCACTCTCTCTCCACAGTGCTGTCCCAGGAGATTATCCGTTTCAACAAGGTCCTGACAGTCGTGCGGGCGACCAGCGAGGAGCTCGTCAAGGCCATACAGGGCCTCATCGTCATGTCCGAGGACCTCGACGCCATGTCTCAGGCCGTCTTCGCGAACCAGGTGCCGAAGCTCTGGTCAGCAGTGGCCTACCCCTCCCTCAAACCGCTATCGTCCTGGGTGCAAGACCTCAAGGACCGCATCGCCTTCATGCACGACTGGCTTGTGTCCGGCCGCCCCCGGTCGTACTGGTTGCCAGGCTTCTTCTTCCCACAGGGTTTCCTCACTGGTGTACTTCAGACATTCTCCCGTGACCACCAGGTTGCCATTGACTCGGTCGTCTTCAGGTTCACAGTCTTCAACTCGGTCGACCCGGCTGAGATTGACTCTGCCCGAGTCGATCCTGACGGTTACATGATACATGGGCTTTACATGGACTCGGCCGCCTGGGACTTCGGGAAGGGCATCATGGCCACCCCGCCGTTCCGCCAGCTCTACTGCCCGCTCCCAGTGATCCAGCTGCTGCCGACGACTGATGAAGTGGCTGCCAACACCTCTGACGTCCCCGGCACCAACCTGTATGCCGCTCCATTGTACAAGACGGCCGACCGTTATGGTGTTCTTTCCACCACTGGCCGCTCTACAAACTTCATCCTGCCCATCATGCTCCCCTGCGCCGAGGACCCGGACTACTGGGTTCTTCAGGGAACGGCGTTGCTGTGCGCCCTGTCTAATTAATGGTGATATATATTTGTGTAAATTGACTCTCGTAACGATCTGGCATGAGATTTATGTGGGCTTCTCGACTCTAGTTCGGTCGTCGGTTGTTCGGGTATTTTCATATGGTGGTCTAATCGATTTACACGTATACATACCTCTCAATGTACCGGTCCGCACCGGTCCAAGTCTGTCAAACGCCGGCCAGCCTACAGGCCGGAGGCGGTGGTGGTCTAATCTGGCAAATCGTGGTGGGATGCCCGAACCCACGGAATGGTGCCTGGTAGAGACAATTTCTGATTGCAAAAAGGACGTGAAGCATGAGATATTCACTCCCAAACGGGCAACGTTTCAGGAGACGCCACAGCCCTCTCCTGTGTGGTACTTAGAGTACAACACGCTCGATAGTCGCTACAAGAACTATTTCTTGTGCATTTCTGGTCCTACGCTCTCTGTATACCGTGATTCTCAGACGCAGGAGAAGTCTGGAGGCTCCATTAGCCGCCTTACGACATGTCCGCTTCGCCTGTCGTTCACTTGCAACGCCGACAGTAATGGCACGCCCGCAGACATGTCCTGTGCCTGCTGGACCTTCATGAACACCAAGGAGCGTCATCCAATGGTATGTGTCGGTGGGAAGGACGGCACCATCACGTCCATCGACATTGAAACCCAGACGGTCAGATTCATGCGCGGGCACGGTGGCGACGTCCATTCAATCAGCGCACATCCCAAGTACCCTGGTATCATTGTCTCGGGCAGCCAAGACCATAGCGTTCGGTTGTGGAATTGCATCACGGGAACATGCCTGGCGAGATACCACGGGATATTCGGCAATTCACAACAGGTACATGATGTCGCATGGATGGACTACGGCGACGCTTTCATTTCATGCGACTATGACCGGAAGATCAAACTGTGGAAGCTCTCGGAGCGCGTTCTCGATAACATCTTCAACTCATACTACTACACGGAGAGACAGAGGGTCCGCAAGGACATGCCCGGTGTGTCTATCCCAGAAGGCCTGCCAGGCCGAATGAAGATATACAACGAGTACTTTGTCGCCGCGTCTGATGCCTTGACGAACAACTCGGCGGACTCGCTCGCTGTAGCAAGCAACGACACTATCGTCCTGCGTGCTCTCACGTACGACAAGTCCCGGTGCTCGGCGACGTCCTCGGCCATTTCTGCGTCGTTGTGCATCTGTGCAGTTTTGCCGAGCTCGACAGACATTGGAAAGAACATTTTCAGAATACTGCACAAGTATCCGATACCAACCCGAGATGCGTCGCTGGACGACCAGGTATACAAGGAGCGCCGCCTGAACCCCGATCTTGCTCTCAGTTTCTGCCGTATCGCCCTCTCCCGGACACACAAGCTCTTAGCTGCCGGCAACGAGCACGGCGACACGTTCATATGGCCACTTGACCCTACCACACCCGTCCAGCACCTCCGCTACCTTCCCCCCAGCAGCAGGATCAGCGAGAGTTGGTACCCTCCTGCTACGACCCGACCTGGCGACGACCTGCGAGAGGACCCAGACCCCGCCCCCGTGACGATCAGGCTAATGGGCCAGGTACCCATCGCTGAGGCTGACCGGCCCATTCTTCTACCCCCGCCCGAAGTGGGCGTGGGGGCAGTGCGGTCGTTGTCGTTCCATCCCTCGAGACTGCGGCTTGTGGTTGGTTACGACTGTGGGAAGATCGCGAAGTTCGAGTTTAATACGACGGCCGGACATGCCAATTAGGCGATGTATTAAAAGATCAAGCAGGGTTGACCTGTGATGAGAGCCGCACCCAGCAACATAGTCAATGGCGCACAAAAAACAACCCAGGATTAAGCTTCGAGTGGCCCATATGCGACGCCTTTAGCGGACCCGAGCTTGCTTGTGGTCCCTTCGGGCTGGTGTGTCGTAAAAATTAATAGTGGGTTTTAAAACTACCATTGCCAGAGAAAATTTATGAATTTGAGATGTTGACGTCCACATGTTGAGTTGAGTGATGCGTTGCTTCATTGATGGTGGTCTGGTGGGCATCTCAGATGCAGTACTGCTTGATGGCCTCGAAACCGTTGAAGTTGACGCTCGAGATGCTGGCGGCGTAGGCGCTGCAGGAGTTGAAGTACACCAGGTCACCTGCCCTGAGGCCAACGGGCATGCGGTACTCTTTCTTCTCGTAGATCACGTCGACGCTGTCGCACGTCGGGCCCGCGAGAATAACGGGCTCGGTCTCCTCGCCGTCGCGCGAGGTCGTGATGTTGTACGCGATGGCCTCGTCCAGGGTCTCGCTCAGGCCGTTGAACCTGCCGGCGTCGAGGTACACCCAGCGCTTGCAGTCGTCGTTGGACTTGCGCGAGACGAGGACGACCTCGGCCTGGAGGACGCCCGAGTCGCCGACCATGGAGCGGCCGGGCTCGATCATGAGGCGCGGGTGGCGCATGCCGAAGTGGCCGATGACGGACCGCATCACCGCCTCGGCGTAGGCCGGGAGCTCCTCGATCTGCTCCTGGTAGTGCCCGTCGCCGAGGTCGATCACCTGGAGCTCGACACCGCGCTCCTGGAGGGTCATGAAGAGCGAGGCGACGCGGGTCATGGCTACGTCCCACTGGCTGAGGTCGAGCTGCTGGGAGCCGACGTGGAAGGAGACGCCGTGGGGCTCGAGGCCGACCTCGCGGGCCTGGCAGAGGAGGTCGGCGGCCATCTCGGGCTCGCAGCCGAACTTGCGGGACAGCGGCCACTGGGCGCCCTCGTTCTCGACGAGGATGCGGCAGTAGACCATGGAGCCGGGGGCCGCGCGGGAGATCTTGAGCAGTTCCTCCTCGGAGTCGAACGCGAAGAGCCTGATGCCGCGGGAGTATGCGTAAGCGATGTCGCGCTCCTTCTTGATGGTGTTGCTGAACGACATGCGCTCGGGGGCCGCGCCGAGGTCGAGGCAGAGCTGGATCTCGGGCAGCGACGCGACGTCGAAGCCTGAGCCCTCCTCGACAAGCACGCGGACGACCTCATGCGCGGGGTTCGCCTTAACGGCGTAGAAAACTTCGGTCTTCGGGAGGTACCGCCGCATGGCGCGGTAGTTCTGACGGACGACGTCGAGATCGATCACTAGGCACGGAGTAGCGGGCTTGTTATCCGCCAGGAACTTCTGAATGCGCTTGTTCATTGCTATTCGCTCTTGTGCTGTTAGTGGCTGCGGCAAGGACTCATTCTGAGATGGTATGGTTCATTTTGGTCCGGGCAAATCCGGCAAACCTTAGCGACGGCTACGACGGAGCTACGGGCGTCGTAGCGATGTCTGGACACGTGTGTACTCCCACTGGCATGGCGGACTATTTTGAGCCAGACTGAATCAGCGCAAGTTAATTCTCTGAGCAAGGTGCGATCAAGATTGGCCACCGACCGAGGGCAGGCAGGTGATGGAACGCTATCATTATATGTCGGCGTATAGTGGGTGTGGTACAATAAGCGGCTGTCCAATAGCATCCTGGTGTCGGAGCTTTGGCAGTGAGTGTCCACGAAAGGGCGCAAAGTCATTTTTGAACTCTCTTATAAAATCTCTTCCCCTCATTTACGGCAACGTCATGCTACCGCTCGTGTACCCAGACCACCTCGTCCATGATACCCGCCTGCTGCCTCGCCAGGCCCGCTGCCAGCTCGCTCAGGCTGCTGTACTGTCCAGTGCCCGCGTATCGCCGCAGTCCGGGGTTCCCAATGAGCACCCGCACCGGAACCTGACCGGCCTCGAGGCTGTCCTCGGAGAAGACGAACTCAGGGTTTCTCTGCCTCAGCGAGGAGAGGAGGTCAGCAATGGGCACCGACAGCACAAAGAGTACGGCCGGCTCGTCCGGCTGGGTCAGCTGGAGACTGATCTTGAGCGAGGTCGGGTCAGCCGCAGGCCAGGTTTCGGTGAGGAAGACCTGGGCAACTCTGGGGAACTTGGCGCCAGACCGCTTCAGAGATGCCTTGGGGCAGTTCGCGAGCGAAACTACGTCCATGATGTGGTCGAATATATGCCCGAATCTCTGATCCGCCTCGACTGGGTCGGCCGGGGCCTCCATCGACTCGAGCACAATCGCCTGGAGTCTCCTGAAGTACGCTCGCACGCCATCGCCCACACACCATGGCCGCCGCACCAGACCAGGGAACGGCGACGACTCCTGCTCGACCTCAGTCAGGCCCGGGTGCAGGGTAAGGCCGGCCTCGTCCTGTCTGAACATCCCCATGAACATCGTGGCGGCCCCGGTCTCCTTCCAGACCCAGGCGCTGATGTCCACCGGGGTGCCCTTGGACGATGCTTGGGCGGCGCGCTTGGCCTCTGCTATGGAGGCGAGCATGCTGACCTTCTTGATCTCCTCGTTCTTGCTCGCAATCTCGGCTTCTATTTTCTTGATTCCTTCTTCAAGGGCCTCGATCTGGCTGTTATGATCAGAAGAAAGCTCTGAGTCTGCCGCAAGCTGGGTGGAGAGCTGGTCTATCACGCTCTTCATCCTATCGGCGCCTTCGTTCATCTCGACGTGCTGGTGTGCCAGGGCGACGGCCTTACGGGTCTCGAGCTCACGATCCTGGGCCACGCGAGTGCTCTGGAGGTCCTGAACCTCGTCTAGCTTCTGCTGGACGAACCAAGGCGTCCTGTTGACGTCGCTGTCGATCTCCGCGTCCTCCTTGAACTCGTCATAGCGGCCCTTCGACTCTTTCCCTAGCTTCTCCCTCACTGCCTTGTCCAACGACTCGAACCACTGGCAGTAGCGCGCCTTGGCCTCCTTGCTGAACTGGCTCTCCATAGCTGACGTCAAGCCGCCGCACAGCTCGAAGTAAAAGCTCTCCGCCTTCGAGTCGGCCTCGGCCTTCGCCTTCTGGATCTTCTTGAGGAACGCTGCGCGGTTTGAAGCCCACTCTCGGTTCGCCGGGTCTCGCACAGCTTTGGGAGCTCTGCGGCGATTCGAGGTCGGCTGAGGCTCGCAGTTAAACTTCTCGATCAACTCGGCCACGTCTGCTGCGAGCTTCTTCCGCTCTTCCCGGAGCACCTTCTCGCCGAACTCCCTTCTGTAGAAGTCACGGGTCGTGTTGTTCATGCCTGGCGGGGTGAGCGAAGGGGTGCTGGCGCCCCTCAGGGCAGACTTGGGGCCGTTCTTGGTCGCAGTCATCCATTCGTTCAGCTGGTCGAGGGAGGCTAGCACTGGTATGCTGGTGTCCATGGTGCGGAATTCGTC
The DNA here is from genome assembly GCA_019828565.1 of Carpediemonas membranifera. NCBI lineage: Eukaryota > Fornicata > Carpediemonas > Carpediemonas membranifera. Next base: position 89,646 of record JAHDYR010000008.1, read on the forward strand.
AAAGAGCTCCTTTGCCTTGAGCTTGGCGCCTGAACCACCAGTGCGCTTGTCAATGCTCATTGCTAGCGCGCTATTGATATCCTCATCCTGTGGCAATGGGTTCGTGTAGAGCGACGGCTTCGAGATGGGATCTGTCAGCGTGTACGTCATCGTCTCATCGCCCATGAGCATGGTTTCGTTACCTGCCATGCTTTCATCTAACGTTGAAAGCGAATACTGGCTTGTGTCGCCTTGAATGAACGTCTCTTCCATCGTCGTTTTTGCGCATATTCTGCGCCAATGATGACAGGCGCGCAGTCGTCCCTGCCCACCCAGCAACACCCAGGGAGCGCCAGCAACGGGTTCGAGCGGGGTCAGCACATGGTGGGCTATCCTGCTTGTTGACGATGGCGAGCACCAACCAAACACGGAAGAGAAAGGCTGCTGCAGTTACTGACGAGTCTTTCGGACGTAGTAGCGTATGGGATGCATCGAGATCTGACTTTAGTGGCCCGTGGGGGCGGTTTGACGACGAAAGCAAGTGGGAGAAGGCTGGCAAGCGAGCCGATGAAGATATCGCCAGCATAATCGGCCCTGCCATCCTCCCAAGGTGGTATTTTGAGCAACAGCTCAGCTCTGGCTGGCATCCGGGAGCCAAGGCCACACAAAAGGCGACAGAGATTGTTCCAAGCCACGCCTGGTCCTTCCACCGGGCCCTGCCGCTCCCCACGACGTTCCCACTGCCATCCAAGCTTCGGCAGACCATCAGCGTGGGCAATAGTGGTGTGGACACCATCGCCGCTTCCCACGCAGGTTTAGTCGCATGTGGACGGGTCGACGGCGATGTCTCAGTGTACAGCTTGCCCGAGAGCGCTACAGGGTCCTACAGCGAGGCAGCAGTGCTAAAGGGCCACACTGAAGCGATCAACGCGCTCTGCTGGCCGGGTGGGGCGGGCTCACTCATCAGCGGATCCCACGATGGCACCCTCAAGCTGTGGGACCTCGAGCGGAACCACGCCACAACATCCCCCCTCAGAGACGTCCAGGGCATGGACGCCTTTGATTCAATCAAATTCTACCCTACCTCCCTCGCCCCCCAGCCCGGCCAACCTGCCATCGTCTACGCCTCCGTCGGCGTGTCAGGCTCGGGCCGCAGCCTTGCGTCGGCGAGGTCTCGGGTCGTGCGCTGGGACACGAGGATGGCTGCACCGGAGATGCTTCCATGTGGTCTCTTTGACCGCAATGTCAATGCGATATCGTTCTCTGAGGACGGTCGGTACTATGTGACCGGCGATGACACTAACCGGGTGATGCTGTTCAGCGTGACAGCCCCAACAATGGCCGTGGACGTCCTTGGGACCAGCTCACGATTCCCCAAATCTGCGATATGTAGGGTTGGATCCGACCGATGGGCTGTATCTACAAGATCGCATCATATCCAGATGATCGACTTCAAGGACGGCCGTATCAAATTCATGACTACGCGTGTCGACGGCAAGGAGACCAACGTGTCTCTTCGTGGCGGCGGGTTCACTACAGGCCAGACTATCGGCCTTGACGCCTCCCCCGACGGCCGTTATGTTGTCTCCGGCTCTGGCAAGGGCGGTGTGTTCTTATGGAAGGTCGACTCCAACCGTGAGCAGTTTATGACAACAGACCCAGTCAAGATCCTGCGGCACGGCGACGAGCCTGTCGGCGGTGTGGCGTGGAGTCCGCTGGGCGGGGTCTGGTCGAGCGGGGCCGACGGCAGGGTCAAGCTTTGGCGGTGATGCTGGTGATTGTCTCTTCCCTGTGTCATGAACAGATGTTGTAAACACCGGTGTTCAGTTCATTTACTCTTGCTTCCGGAATATTGGGAAGAAAATACTCGGTTTGAATCGTCCCTTGAAAAGTCTCATCTCGACGTTGAAAGCATTCACGCCACGGCGGATCTTGAACGCGCCACCGATGCCCCAGTGACGGCCCCAGGTGTTGGTGCAGAGCCAGTAGGGGATGCCATGCTCGATGCCCCAGCCGATGAGTCGTATGGCATGAGAGCCAATTTTCTTCGAATTTTGATCGATTGTATAAATGCCTGACCGATAATCAAAAATGTTATCATGAACATCGAACATCGTAGACACTGGGCCGCGGAGGAAGATCTTCTTCTGGATGTCACGGGCAACGGCAGCGACGCCGTCACGTGAATCATAGGGCAGGCAGCTCTTGGAAACAATGCCGCTCCTCTTCATGGCATCGTAAACGTCGGGATAGTTGATACCCTCGCATGGTGTCCAATCATCATCGTACTCCGCGCATGACAGAAGCCACTGGGAAGAGAAAGACACGGACTCGCCAGTGGCGGCGATCGGACGCAACTTGAACGGCTGTGAGAAGGGCGGATGATTTGCATTGACCTGCAAAAGGAATCTCATTCAGCGCAGGGCACTTCTCGCCCCATTTCACGCGGGCATCGAATGATTCGGGAAGCTCAACGGCGCTTGAAAGCGCTAAACCAAGGATCAGGAAGCTAATCAGAAAGAACTTCATGTTTTCAGTGCTTCTGCAGAAAAGGGACGAGTAGAAAAAACAGCGAATCAGAGAGATCTTCACTCAGGCGACATTTTGTCGTTTCGAGGCTTTGCAAAATTCGTAGAGCGATCATAAACAGAAATTGAGGCCAACATCCTGCATGACTCTCTGCCAGTGAAGGAGCCGCCTCGTTGACTCGATGGACGCTTGATTCGCGTTTTGTCAGGTTTGCACAATTTGACATGCAAACGAACCTGACAAGCAGGTCTGCGCTTTCAAGCTTTCGCCAACGGTCATAGAATGAGCGAAGAATATCCATTGATGCTAACGATCAGCGGAATTCGTGGTATTGCTGGTAAGAGCCTCACTGCAGCTGTCGTTGAGCGCTACGTCGAGGCATTCGGGGCATTTATCCACGCACACCACAGGGCAGGCAGCAAACGGATCATTGTATGCGGCCGAGACTCGCGTGTCAGTGGTCTTGAGATCAACACAGCCGCGTGCGAGTTACTCACGGCCCAGGGCTGGACGGTTTGGGACATAGGCATCGTACCGACCCCGACAGTGCAGTATATGGTGAAGAAGCACGCGCTGGCTGGGGGAATCGTCATCACGAGCAGCCATAACCCCAAGCAGTGGAACGGGCTGAAGTTTGTGGGACCGGACAGCCTCTTCCTCTCGCCCGACGCCTGTGCCGAGGTCTTCAAGGATGACGCCCCTCGCAGCGTCGGCACCGAGCATGAAGGGCATCTGGTGCTCGTTGGTGATGCCGCAGAACAACACGTGAACGATCTTCTTCAGCTTCCAATCATTCCCGTCGAAGACATTGAGTCTCGACGCTTCACAGTCGCACTCGACACAGTATGTGGTGCAGGTGGGCCTATCATGGCCTACCTGCTTGAGCAGCTCGGCGCCACCGTGCGGGGCCAGAACCTCGAGACGAGCGGCCTCTTCCCCCGCGACCCCGAGCCTACCGTGGGCAGCCTCGCCGAGTTCTGCAAGTTCGTGGAGCAGAGCGACGCGGACCTAGGCATCGCGGTCGACCCGGACGTGGACCGGTGCGTGTTGATCGATGAGCGGGGCGTGTGCTTCGGCGAGGAGTTCACCCTCGCCATTGCCGTCGACTACATCCTCAGCCATGTCGGCAGGAAAGGCTGTGTCGTCAAGAACCTGTCTTCCTCAATGATGACTGATGTGTTTGCTGCAAGAAACGGCTGTGAACTGGTGGAGGCGGCAGTCGGCGAAATCAACGTCGCGCTAGCAATGCGAGAGATGAGCGCAGTCATTGGGGGTGAGGGAAACGGCGGTGTGATGCTGCCGGACCTCCACATAGGCCGTGACGCCCCCGTCGCTGCCGCCCTCGCCCTAGCCTGGCTGGCTGTCGGTGGTGGGACCATGTCGGAAAGGATCGGGGCCATGCCGCATTTTGCTATAGTCAAGCACAAGGTCCCCCTGGGTGGACTCGACCCAGATGCTGTCCTTGAGAGAGCCAGGACGGTGGAGATCTTCCCTGGCCAACGGAGGCCGGAGGTGTCGACTCTGGATGGTGTCAAGCTCAAGGGTGGGTCATGGTGGGTACACGTCCGGAAGTCGAACACTGAGCCGATCCTCCGGGTGATCGCGGAGGCTCGGTCGAAGGAGGAGGCCGAGGATCTATGCGATCGAGTGAAGAAGGCTCTGTTCAGCGAGTAAAGGGTGGTTTAGTGGCAATGATGGGCGGCTGATGGAGTTGTGATGTCTTGGGGGTTCTTCTCTTCTCTTGCCATGTGCTGTGCTCCATGTGCTCTCTGCTGAGCACGTCGGCCATACCAGTCCGTTAACAGGAAAAAAAAGAAAATTGTCGCGCTAGGCATAGCCATGGCTGATTATTGTCTAGTTACGCCCTTGTCCCGTGGCTGGCTCTATTAGCGCCATATTTTGCGAGATAAAGTTTGACTTCTTCAGCGAGAAATGCCCTCGAGGCAATGAAGCGAAGATTGTACAAATGGATGTATGAACGCAACATGAAGCAATAATGAGCTTGTATATAAGCTCAAACACTCGGAAACTAAACAATATCAGCATTTACCAAGCAATTGCGTTGGCAACACCTTCATTTCTTGGGCGGAGAAGCTGGCTCGGAACGGAATGCTGAAAAAGACAGTCTTAAGTATTCAATAGGTATATCTAACTGCATGCACGGCCTCGAAAGCGATATCTCATCCGTTAGCGCCCATACACAGAGGGGCGATCGCCCCTACAGGTTCGACTCGATCGACTCGAGGCCACAGGCTCTGTAACAAAACAACAGAGACATGTCTGGTCGCCCACGGACACGTCAGGACACGATTCGGCAGACCTGACTCGCAGTCGACTTGGGTCAACGAAACAGCTCCGCGAACGACGGCAAACGAGCCTTGATTTCTGATCTATTTCGACATGTGTTTTCGCCATACAAACGAAACATCGTAATGTCGACTGAAACGCTTCAGAATACGATTTCGCTCAATGAGAACGCTTCGATCAACCACGAAGAAGGATCTGGCCAGGTTGATGCCATGATCCGATTCAAAACAGCTGTCGCCCAACAAGGCGCACTTAATGACCGCGTTTATCTCCTTGATTCCGGAAATGAGAAGCCCAGTGATCTCATTCCGTGGATGCGGTCCACCGCCTCAAAGCACGGCCGCACCCGCCTCACGGCCAAACTCCCCATGCCAAAGGCCAAGGAGTTCGTGGCGGCGGGCTTCGAGATCGAGGCCGTTGTCCCCGGCATGTATAACGGCGTCGACGGTGCGTTTGTCCGGCAATTCTTATCGGAAGCTCGCGGGGTCGAACCAACCGCTGCCGCCCGCATAGAGCGCATAGAGAAGGTCCTTGCGAAGGCCAATCAGCCCTACATCCTACCCGCCCTGCCCGAGGGCTGCGTCCTGTCCGAGATGGGGCCGACCGACGCTGAGGAGATCAGCGCCCATCTGTCCAGCGTATTCGACTCTTACCCCTTCCCAGTGGAGGATCCGGAGTTCATCAGGTCCGAGATGGACGCGGGCACGCGCTACTTCGCTGTGAAGCTCAACGGGGCCATCATCGCGATGTCCTCGGCGGAGTGTAACAACACTCACAAGTATGCCGAGTGTACCGACTTCGCCACCCTCCCCGAGTGGCGCGGCAAGGCGCTGGCGCTCCATTTGCTCCACCACATGGAAGAGGCCCTCGACGCCGCCGGGATCCACGGCCATTACAGCATCGCGAGGAGCACAGAGTTCGGGATGAACCTCGTATTTGCCAGGGCCGGGTTTGAGCTGACGGGCACGCTCATCAACTCGACCCACATCGGCGGGGGCATCGAGAGCATGAATATCTGGGCCAAATACACCGGTAAATAAGGGATGAAGGGTTTAGTGGAATATAGTGCGGTGCGGTGGGCATTGAGGTAAACTTCTGTCGTGTGCCGACCCAACGATGAAGGAACCGCCCTGCCCTTCGGCCCACTGCATCAAGCCTCGCGGGCGCCTCTACTCTGGTCAGGTCGGGGTCGCACTCCCATTGCTCCACCGGTCAGATGGGCAGCAGTCATATTGGACACGGATATTGACCCTGTAGGGTTACCTTTCCTCTTCGCCGGATTAAACTTTTAAAATGAGGAATAATACTATCCCCTGAGGTCCAAGCGCTTCACCGCACACCCCCCGCTCATCTGTCCAGTTGCCAGCCGCACCCTCGTCGGAGTCGGCACGTGCTTCTCATCAGACCCGACGCCCAGACACCCGTCGCGGTTATCCCCGAACGCCCAGAGCGCATCGTCCGTCTCAAGCCAGTACGAAGGCAACCATGCGCCCCTAAACACGCCCCTGATCGTCCCTTGAGTCTCCCACGTGATGATCGACTCCTTCGACCCGAAGCGGAGTCGAATTCCACCGCCGCGGAGTTCGCAGATCAGGAGATTGCCGTCGACCCAGACTGCTTCGACGTCCCATGGGAATGTAACGCGTGTTGGTGTTGGGCAGTCTCGAGGGACGTAAGCACGCAAAACCCACGGGGCGACTCCGGCGACGAACAGGCCGCCTCCACTGACAAAGAACGCCACGCCCTCCAGCCACACGCAGTCGTCCACCGGCAGAGGCACCCTGACGAACTTGGCCGTTGCGGTCGACCCCTCGCCGGCGGCCCCGTGGAGCTCCCCCGAGGCGATAAGGACCCTGCCACTCAGCATGGTACTGATCCCGAGAGAGGGGTGGAAGTCGACCGACTCGAGGGAGAATCCGGCAGGCAGCGGGATCTGTCGGAAAGTTCGTATCCGGCGCTCCGGCAGACCAACACCGAGCTCGCCATGCCTGTTGGTACCGGAAGCAATCGTCCCGCATGGTGTGCGGATGACTGTGAAGCAGTTCTTGACGAACATGGCGCAGACCAGCTCGTGCTTCCGCCACGTGGGCAACGCCTGTTCGAATGCGACGACAGCTGGGGCATCGGGGAATGTCAGCCGGCGAACGGGAGAGAACAGGCCGTCAACCCCGAGAGCGATGGCGTCGTTCCGTCCCCAAACGAAGATGCCCTTCGGGGTGAGTGCGAAGGTGCCGCTTCCCACAAAGAGCGAGGACACCAGCGGGATGGCCACCCTGCCGTACTGCGATACGACCCTGCCATCCTCTTGGGGCAGACCAGTCTGGCCCTTGCCGTTGTCTCCACGGGAAAACAGCCGCCCCGCGAACATCCGAAAGTATGTGGGTGGGCTGACACCAGCAGAGTCCACAAGACCCTCGGACACCGCTAGCTTGTGCGAGTAGTGGAACTTCTTGCAGAGGAACCAAAGCTGGGCAGACTTGGTGTCGCCACACGAGACCTTCTCAGAGGCCTCAAGGTCGGGGTCAGCGCCAGCCCGCATGAGGGTCGCCCACATAGTGCCGTGGGTGAGTGTGTGCATGGTCGCGGGGAGGTTTCGGCCGGGTCTTGGGCATCCGCTGACGGCGAGAGGGGGACCACTGGAGAGATAACGGCGGATCTGTGCAATGAGAGCGGTGGCGGCAGCTGTCTCGCAAGAGAGAGACTCTATTCCTTCTGTTAGTTCGGGAATGGACGTTATTCGCTTCAATGGAGGTGTTGGCTTTAAAAGGCCACAAGCATCGCCGTACTCGAGCGAAAACGCCTTCGTTAGCAGCCCGGGAATATCAGCAGCAATCGAACCAGTGAGGGAATAAGCTCCATCTATCGACCGAGCCCATTCCATGCGACTTGAATTCTTTGGAGGATTGGTGGCCAGTGAAATCGGCCGAAATATTGCTTTGACTCGCAAAGACCGCGGCCGATGCTCTCACGGATACCACAGCAGGCTGCTGTGGTCCATTTGGGCAGGTGGGGGTTTGACCTCAAGGCAGATGGGATCTGACAGGCAGCGTCGGACCACCCCTGATGACGTCAGACAGACCTCATCGGCCTCCACACCGCCCTCTGCTTGCTGCCAACTTAAGTGACTGAAGAGCGTGTAGTCATCGATGCTGACAGTAGCAACGATCCAGCCCTCGCGGTCACCTCCAATTCTGCCTGAGCATCTCGACTATCTCACGAGGAAGTGATTGCCACCTACAGGCCAATCCTGGTGACCATGCAAGCGCCACAAGGTGCAGATACTGATATTGTTAACTAGAGAGGCCGCACGCGGCGGGGGGTGCAATGCTGCGGCAACCTCAGGGGACTTTTCAAAGAACAAGTCGAGGAAAGAAGTCCCCGGTCTGAAAAATTCGGTTGGATCTAAAAACTACCCGGAGGCAGTATTTGTGTGATCAAACACAAAAGAACATGAAACTTCACTTGAATTCGAGCTAGTCGAAGAAGACTGGTGCTGAAAAAATAAAATGCAAGAAAAAAAGAAGAAGGTGGAACTCAGTTTAGGAGCTTAGAAGTGGCCGGCCATGCAGCCCATGCTCTCGATGCCGCACTCATCAACACCGCGCTTGATCTTGAAGGTGCCACCGATACCCCAGTCATAGCCCCAAGAGTTGGCAACAGTCCAGTAGGGAGTGTTGTCCTCAACGCCCCAGCCGATGATCTTGATGGCGTGGCCACCCATCTCAGCGCCGGAGGTGTGGGAGTAGACACCGCGGGTATAGTAGTAGAAATCGCGATAGACGATGAAAGCAGCCTCGATGGGGCCGTAGTTGTAGATCTCATCCTGGATCTCCTCAACGGAGTTGAGCTGCTTGAAGGAGGTAGCGTAGTACTTCTGGGGGGCGGAGCCGTCCTCGCAGGTGGAGGGGCAGGCGGGCACGTCACCCTGGGCGGACTTGTAGGAAAGGCAAGAGTTGGGGACGATGCCGTAGTTCTTGATGTAGTTCCAGACGTTGTACATAGCACCACCGTTGCAGCCGTGGTCGGTGTGGTCGCAGGAAACGAGCCACTGAGCGGAGAACTTCACAGACTCGCCCTTGGCGATGCAGTAGCGGTCAGAGGAGGACTCGGCGGCACCGAAGGCCCAGCAGGAGCCGCACTGGGCCTGGTTGCGGATCTCCTTGACGGTGGGGCAGGAAGCGCCCCACTTGTCGCGGGAATCGAAGGACTCGGGGAGGGTGTAATCAACCTTGAAGGTGGACTCGCGGAACATGCGGGGGCGGCGAGCGGGAATGGTGCGCATGACCATGCGGGAGAGCTCCCAGTCAGACTTGCCAACGAACTGGTCGTGGATGCCGACCTGTGTGAGAAAAGAGAATGATGGCGTGAACAAACCTCGAAGGAAGGGTTGGATTGGCGGATCATCTCAGCCTCGTGCTGGGAGAGCTGAGCGAACACAGTGGCGACAATAGCCAAGGCAATGATGAGCTTCATGTCCGTTTCGTTTTTGTGGTAAAGCTGCACATGGATCCGAGATTTTGAGCACCATTTGATCCATCTCAAGTGGCAGATCGTGTTTCGCCTGTTGCGGCGTCTACGGGCTCCACGGCAGCAGATGAGCACCTGGCCAGCCTGAATCTTGGATTGACCAGCGTTGACCGGTTGTGACTGTCGCGGGTCTTGAACGGACGCGGCCAAGACGGCAGTAGGCAGGCGTTGAAACGTACTTGGTGACCTCTGCGCTACATATGTGGCAGAATTTCGCTGTCATCATTTTCAAGCTGTTGCAGAGTCAAGTTGAATTGTCTCGCGAATGGAAACGTGAGACAGCGCATCAGTAGTAGATAAACATCGGAACTTAAGTAACAACGACCAATATGAAAATGCTTGGGTGGTCGACCTGACGACATCATTTTGGGTCATCGATTCACACAAAACTGTCTCCATTGAACAATTGATCGAGGGTTCCATGTTCGTCCTGATGCACTGCCAGGGGCTAGACCCCCGAGGCCGAGTATCAGCATGGGTGACGGCAGGGTGTGGGCTTAGGGTCGGTAACACAATTTCACTATTCGCAGCTTTAGGACTGAAAATTATGCGCCCACTGACTTACCAAGGACGCATTTGTCAGTCGCTCCATCCCTATCGTGCCAACTCATTTAATCAGATCAATACGGGAGCTGCTTTGACATCAGTCACCCTCCCACTGGCAGGGTGGTATCGTCTGGACACCTGGCCGTCCGGCTTTGAGTTAGATTGCCTTTTATCTTACCTTGCATAGTGTACTGAGTGCAGTTGCCGATGAGTTTATCCCGTTCCGGCAGATGATTCGCCGGCCACGCGATTTTCGCAGTTTATGGCAACGAGAGCACCACTCGAGCCCATTGGCACCCGGGGTGCTGAGACGCCCGAGAGGGCGCACGGAAACGTGCAGTTTATGGCATCAGAATTTCGAATGCCCGAAGGCACATCGGGCCTAAAGGAGCCCGAGAAGAATTGGCGTTACATCGCGCTGACAGGTTACCTCGGGTAACGGGCCGTGAGCGGAGGGCAATGAGATCGCCTCGCTCCGGCATGGTGATGCGCCGACCAGGCGAGCCGCGCAGTTTATGCGGGCAGAATGGTAGAAAATTCGGAACATCCAGATCCGACGGCAACGAGGCTCAATAACCTAGAAGCCTCAATCGCTACCATCTCGCAACAGCTTGCAAAGCTTAATCCGCCTCCTCCGCCGCCCGAGACCGAGCCGCCGAAGGAATCTCAAATTGATTTCTTCCCTGAACAAGATGAAGCGGATATTGACCAAACACTGGCAGAGATGGATGCATACGGCGAGCTTCCGACAAAGAGACCACTTAAGGCGGAAGCAAAGTGGCTTCGCCGCGTGATGGTGATCGTCAACGCCCTCGACGACGAGCCGCTCAAAGCAAGACTCCTGGTGGAACTCCAAGCACGCCGTACCCTTCTGGACCTCAAGGACGACAACTGGTCGGACGCAACCTGCGAACTGTTTCTCGACTTGTTCAACACGTCCCAGACCAAAACCCCCCGTGCCATCTCCTACTGCGCAGCCAAAGCCAGAGCCAAGGGTAAGAGAAAGGACCAGCCCCAGAACAAAGGGGGTTTCACAAGAAGCACAAGAAGTAGCCCTTGCCACAGATGTTCAGTTCCCGTCAATGAACAAAAAGTGGCCGGTGTGGGCAAGACTCGGTGCCTCCCCCGAGGTAGTAAGCTGGCTGCGGGATGGCGTCCCTATCCACCTCACCTCTGCGCCCCCTCCACCAGAACCGCAAAGGCGAGTGGACCCCCGCCTACTCCCGAAGATCGAAGAGCTAGTCGCCAAGGGCGTCCTCTCCCCGTGCCCGATAGACGAACTGCGTCACAGCGCACCCCTGTTCGCGGTGTCGAAGGGCAAAGACGATGTCCGCCCCGTGCACGACCTCCGAGCCCTGAACGAGTTGACAGCAGAGCTGAGGGTGTTTCGTCTGTTCGGCATCAGACGGGCGGTCCGCAATCTGCACAAGAACGACTACATGATCAAGATAGACCTAGCATCGGGATACCACCAACTTGGCGTCGCCTCGCGAGACTCCCCCCTCCTAGGCGTGGTCCTACCGGACGGCCGCGCATTCAGGTACAACACACTCGGCTTCGGATGGACAGCGGCGCCGTACGTGTTCCAGAGCACGACCATACAGCTTGCAAAGATCATCGCACACAGGTTCGGGGTGACCATCGCGGTCTATCTCGACGACTTCTTAGTGTCCCATGCCTCCCCATCGTACCTAGCTTCGGTCACCCCGCAGATCATCGACCTCATGCTATCGCTGGGGGCGATACCGGGCCTCAACAAGTGCGTCCTCACGCCGACCCAGCAGGTAGACTACCTAGGTGTCCACATAGACACCGCAAGCGAGTCCCTAAGAATCTCAAAAGACAAGGCCGAGACCTACACGGCCACGATCGCCAAGGCCCTCCGGGTCGGGTCCATCACAGCTTCAGACTGGCAGAAGCTCCTAGGCCGTCTGTCATTCTTCGCAGGGACCACACAGTTCGCCCGCCTCGCACTCAGACCACTGCAGGCCACCCCTACAACGGAGACCGTCCACCTCTCCAGCCAAATCCGCAGGCAGCTGGCGGCGTGGCAAGTCCTCCTCCGCGATCGCCCACCCAAGAGGTTCGCCGAAGCAAGAGCGGACTGGGAAATACGCGATACGCTCCAGATTTCTGTCACCTCAGACGCATCAACGTCCGGCTGGGGAGCATGCCTGTTCAATGGGGAGAAGGGAGCGGCATCACAGGGTGCCTTCCCCCCTCATCTCAAGGGGGAACACATTGGCGTCAAGGAGCTCTTCGCGATCGCTCAGGCGATCAATCTCGTGCCCCAGCAGGAGTCACGCTCCTCTCTCACAGTCTTTGCCGACAACTCAGCTGCCATCAGCTGGGTAAACAGACGGGGATCGCCGAACCTCCCCCCAGCCGCACACCAGATCCTACAGGACATCTACAACACGGCAGAAACCAAGCGCCTCGACGTCCACTGCTTCCATATTGCCGGACACCTGAATGTCCAGGCGGACAGGCTCTCCAGGTTCGCCAAGCTCGACTGGTCGTCACCCCGAGAAGTCTTGGAAACCATCATGCGCAAGTGGGGGCCGGTCGAGATCGACGTCACAGCACGCCCCGACAAGGTTCTGGCCTTACCAGGCTTTGCAGAAATAGCCTGGTCAATCCACGACAACGGCTTCCAGATGGACTGGAGGGGAGTCAGGATTTATATAGCTCCTCCTATAGCCCTTCTTGGAGTGACGTGTCGTCGCCTCCAGACAATACGCGCCTCGACCCAGACTGGGAACCCTCGACACTGGAGATCAGCGGCGATAGTCCTGTGCCCGGACCTCAACTCGCCCGAGGTCCGAGCCATCAAACGTTTGACACCCCTCAAGTTGTACCTCAGAGTCCAGGCGAAACACCTCCTGCAGTCCGAGCTAGCCTGGACAGCGACAGACAAGGGCAAGATCCGCTTCGTGGCGCTTATCCTGAGGACCCGTTCCAAGCCCTCCTCGCTGACGACCGACTATCACATTTCAGAAACGAATCGTCGCGCCGCACAGCAGCGGGCTGGGTCGCCAAATTCCTCCAATCCCGCAACGCGAGCCACTCACACGCGCAACAGCTCAAAGAGTTCCTTCTGACCGAGGGTACCACGTCGGGCCCACAGTCGATACACAGGAAAGGCTACTGGATTTGCGAGGCCGCCCCACTCGTGTCTGACTGGCGCCCCCCGATCGCTGCCAAGCAGATAATCGCCGCCGCCCGGAACGTCGCCTCTGTAGAAGGCCTGACCGGGGGTGCGAAGCCTGTCACGTCCGCGAGAGTCCGCAGGGTCATAGACAGACGTCGGAAGTCACCCCAAGCCTTCCAGGCCGCCCTCTTTTCTGCTCTCTGCTTTATCACCGTGAGTAGAGGCGCAGAGATCTTTGGGCTCAGACGAAGAGACGTCGAGTTCGACGCTGATGGCAATGCCCTCCTTCTGTTCGCGAGAACTAAGACTGCCACAGGCGTCCGCAAGCTGGTACCAAACCAATCGTGGGCCCGCTTTAACCCAGCAAGGGCCCTGAAGGCATGGGTCCCCACGGCAACGCGCCGCGACGACGACCTCATCTGGCGGGCGATCACCTCAACCGGTGGTATTTCACTATCGAAGCCGCTACCGGCGTCAACCCTCCGCCACTGGATCCACCAGGCGTACGGCACCGACATTTCGTGGCACTCATTCCGCAAGGGCGCCACCACGGAGTTGGCGGTAGCCCACACGAGTACCGAAGTCCTCCTGTCCATGGGGACGTGGGCCTCCACGAAAAGCATGCTGAGATATATGGGCAACGGGGTCCGCACACACCCGGGGGTCCAGGGACACCTGGCCTCCATCCTTCTCCAACCACCACTTTAAATCTCTGACGGGAGCTAGTGGCTGGGAGAGCTAGGTAGGGTGGGGCTGACACGCGTTACAACGGCAGATGTAAGCCACAACAGACATTCTTTGACGCGGTCTCTCGAGGAGACGGTCGGTTTGGGCTCGCAAGCGTGCCTGCAAGCCATTCCACTATGCTCGTTGCCGGTGGGTGTGCCATTGTTGGCTTGCGCAGGTAGATCTGTTTACATAAACTGCACTGGCTCTCACTTCCCTCCTCAAGGCGAAGCTAGCCAGCTAACGGCGGCCATTGCCCCGGAACTTCCGCTTGTAACGTGCGAAGAGGGGCGTGAGACCTGGGTTGAGGCGTAGGTAGTCATCCAGGGCGGCGAGGCGGTCGTAATATGCGTTATACGGAATGTACGAGTCCTCGGAGTCTTCTAGGCCTTCCCAGTGGACGAGGAGCTCGAGGCGTCGGTTGCGCTCGCGGTGGCCGACGATGGCGGAGACTTGTTGTTCGTCTTGTTCGTATGCGGCGATGCGCTCGAGTGTCTTGAGGTCTGCTGTGCCTGGGTCGAAGCGAATGAGGCGGTCCTGGTGGACGAGCAGCTCGGACTTGGTGACGAGGTCACGGAGGACGAATGTGTTGGGGCTCTTCCCTTCCCTGAGGAGTTGTAGCGGGCCGCGGACTGGAGGCAGAATCTTGGATGGGGCCTTGTGAGGATATCTCAGGAGCACTAGGCGTTCGAGTTTCCAGTCGAAGTTGTCCGCCGGTTGGGTTTGTGCGGCCTTGTGACGCTCGTATGCGGCGATCTTCGCGCGGGCTGCGTCGTGCATGGCCTGTATGTCGGTGTGGAATGCGTTAATGGCCTGGATGGTAGGTGTGTCTTGCGTCGCCTTGGCGGCGCTGATGATGCGTGACTCCGGGAGGGCCGTGAGCGCGGACGTGTGTCCGAAAAGCAGCTCGAACGGCGTGAAGCCGGTAGTCGAGTGTGTCGAAGTGTTGATAATGTGTTGCACGATTGGGATAAGTGCGGGCCAGTCGGTCGTTTCTGAGTCTAGTAGCAGGGCGCGCAGTCTGCGCATGATGGTCCCATTGACTCTCTCGACAACGCCGTTACTCTGTGGGTGGTACGCTGTGGAGAACCTGTGGTTCAGGCTGATCTTCTTGTTGAGAGCGGCGATGGTTGAGTTCTTGAACTGACTTCCCTGGTCTGTCTGGATCAGGCTGGGTGCGCCGAAGAGCGACCACAACTGGAGCATCGCGTCGGCGGCTTCTTCTGCCGAGGTTGACGCAACCGGCTTGAGCACAGTGAACTTGCTGAAGACGTCGGTGAACACGATCACGTGAGCGAGGCCATTCGTCTTTGGAAGCGGGCCGAGCGTGTCTATCTGCACCGCCTCGAATGGGCGGGTCTTCTGGGTCGTATGCCACTGGGCCTTGGCGATGGGGTGGGATTTGAGCTTCTGGCAGACTGGGCAAGTCGCGACGTGCTCCGCGACGTCTGAGTTCATGGAAGACCAGGTCTTGCCGGCTTCCTTGAGATGGGCGATCGTTTGTTTGATCGAAGCATGGCCGTTGGCTCCAGCGTGGGCCTGCTGAATGTCGAAGCGGTGGGTGCTGCTGGCGATTTCGCTGATCGCCGCGCCGCTGGGGCGGGAGAGGGCGTCCGCGACGACGTTAGTTGTCCCTGCGATATGCATGATGTCGAAGGGGTACTCGGATAGGATGAGTCTCCATCGCGTGAGCTTGCGCGTCCCTTCCTCAGCCTTGCGAATCATCCACACGATGTTCTTGTGATCTGTGAGTACGGTGAATGGCTTCAGCTTGAGAATCTGGCTAAACTCTGGCCGGGTGATGCAGTATATGACTGCGTAGAGCTCTTGCTCGACCGTCGCCCAGCGGCGTTGGGTCTCTGTGAACGTCTTTGAGAAGTACGCGAGGGGTTTCTTCGTGTCGCCCTCGTGTTGCCACAGCACTCCGCCGGCTGCGATTGTGGACGCGTCTGTCTCAAGTGTCCACTTGCAGGTCAGGTTGGGTAGTGCCAATGCCTTGTTGTCGGTGCACAGCTCCTTCAGAGCCGCGAATGCCTTGTCGTGTTCCTCAGTCCAAGGGAGCTTGTCTAGCTTCTTGGGTGACCCCTTGAGGAGGGCGTTGAGGGGGGGCTGTGGCTGAGCTGAGTTGCGGGAGGTAGTTTGCGAGGTGGTTAAACTTGCCCATCGTGCGTCTGAGCTCTGTGACGGTGGTGGGGGCGGGCAGCTCCTTCAGCGCGGCGACGCGGCCTGGGCTCACCGAGCGGCCGGAGCTGTTGATGATGAATCCGCAGACCTCCACTTCGGCGGCGCCGATGGTACATTTGTCCGCGCGGAGGCGCAGGCGGTTGTCCTTGGCTCTCTGGAGGGTGAGTCTCAGGGTGTTGAGGAATCCTTCTTCGGTCCGTGCGTAGAGGAATATGTCATCCACGTAGACCCGGTGGCCGGGGATGCCATCTAGCACGGCCTCCATCGCTCGTTGAAACTTGGAGGGGCGTTCTTAAGTCCAAACGGGACCCTGAGGAACTCGAATTGGTGCCCGGGGACTACGAACGAGGTAAGGTGGATGCTGGCCGGCTCCATCAGCTGCTGCCAGTATCCGGACCGGAGATCGAGTGATGCAAAGTAAGAGCATCCGCCGGCTTCGTGGGGCAGGTCCCTCAGATCGGGGAGGGGAAAGGCGTCGTCCTTCGTGGCGTCGTTAAGATCGTTGAATGCGACGCAGAAGCGGGGTTCGCCGTTCTTCTTGGTTGCCATCGTGTGGCGGCTGGCGTGCTCGGACTGGCTGTCTCGTATGATGCCGAGCTTCTTCATCTTCTCGATCTCGGAGAGGGCGGCTGAGCCAGCCTCTCCGACAAGCTGTCGAGGACGGCACTTGAGGTGAAAATCGCGTGTGAGTTCGATCTTGTGAGGCTGTAGTTTGCTGCCTTCGGGCGGGAGAGCCGGGTCGAACACCTCATCGAACTCCTCGACGATGCTTCGGACCTTGTTGGCGAACTCGGTGCCGTGGTCGTCCGGGATCGCGACGGCGAGCGAATGCTTCGAGTCCGAGGTTGACGCCGCTTCGAAGACGTCGGCGTCGATCATGTTGTGCTCTTCTAGATCGTCCTTATCATCCGGCTTCTCGGACGGGAGTATCAGTAGGGTCGAGGGTCGAGAGGGCGTCTATGCAGTCGCGGGCGGGACGCCAGTTGCCGTCCGAATCCCGCTCGATCAGCGCCTCGTATAGCGGGATCGCGTCGTCGTCGTATCCCTTGAGGGCGACGGACCGGACCGCAGCGCGGAGGGCGCTGTCGGGGATCTTATGGTAGCCATCGGCCTCGACGACGGGGTTGTACCCGTCGCACGCCTTCTGCAGGCGCAGAGTGTTAAGGCGGTGGGCCGCGTTCTGGCCGTACAGTTGGGTGCCCTTGCTCGTGATGGCCTTGAGGCGTGCACCGCGGTCGAGTGTTGGCATCAGGGTAAGGTACAGGTGAGGCAGGATGGTCCTGGCCTCGGCGCGAAGCTGGTCACGCACGGACACGGGGGCGGAGGGGGCGGCCGTTGCCGCTGACGGGAGAGAGTTGACGATTCTCGCGACATCCGCGGCCGATCGGGCCGGTTTGTCGTCCAGGGGGTTCGTTAGCGTCGCGAAGGTGAGGGTCGCATCCGGGTCCGCCTCGTGGCGGTCGTGGCTGGCCGTGCAGAGGCTGGCGAGCTTATCGTTCAGCTCGGCCTCGGCGCGGTCGTAAACAGCCTGCATCCGGCGCATCGCCGGGTCGAGAAGCGGGCTGTCCTTATAGGTGTTGGCGGCTGCAGCACAGAGCAAGAAGAGATCGTCCTGCAGAGCGTCGATGATCGCGCGGTATCTTGCGCGGCACGACGTGGCGTGTCTGTCAGGTTCTTGCTTGGCGTGTTGTGCCTGCGAGACCACGTCAGGGATAAGGGAGTCCCAGAACGACTCGAAGGTCGGTAACGTGGAGGTGGGCCGCCATGTGGCTTGTAGAAGCTCGAGGGTCTTTGCCGTGAATGCGTGGGGGAAAGAACGGGGTCTTTTGACGTTACCGACTTCCCGTAACCAGATCTCGTACCCCGTTGTGAGGGAAGAGACGTCTATCACGGATAGACCACTGTGTGATTCTGTAGAAGCAGAATATCGATATTGTGCCATTGTTGGCTTGCGCAGGTAGATCTGTTTACATAAACTGCACTGGCTCTCATGGGATATCCCCGTTGGGTAGAGCAAGTATGTCTAGAGGCTAGGACAGCTAGCTGGCGTTACATCGCGCTGACAGGTTACCTCGGGTAACGGGCCGTGAGCGGAGGGCAATGAGATCGCCTCGCTCCGGCATGGTGATGCGCCGACCAGGCGAGCCGCGCAGTTTATGCGGGCAGAATGGTAGAAAATTCGGAACATCCAGATCCGACGGCACGATACTGGTCAAGACCGGTATATCCGCCCAGTAGGTAAGCTGGCCGGAGTCCCCTGATCGTTTACACTAGCTCTCTTCTTTAATAAACGATCGCCCCCGTTGGGTAGAGCAAGTATGTCTAGAGGCTAGGACAGCTAGCAAATCCTTTACCCCCCTTTGGGAGTATGAGTTAGGTGGCTAGCCTAGTCTAGCCTCCAGCTATAAAATTCGTCCACGCTGGGATTCGAACCCAGATCACTGGCTCCGGAAACCAGTACACTGTCCCTTATGCTACGCGGACACGGCAACCCGGAGATCGTTCAGCAGAGAAGGATACGGTACCTGCTTGCTGCTTCAACACCAGACGCACTTCACAAGCCGATGGCTGCGTTTCTAGTCTGTAGACGCGCTATTGGTGAATTGTGCCTTAAAATGCGAATCTCAAAATGCCCTGAAACACCCCAACATAACCACTCCTGAGTTATAAACATCTGGCGCTACATCGTCAGTAAGGTTACCTCGGGTAACGGGCCCGGAGCGGAGGGCGATGCGATAGCCTCACTCCGGGCAAAAGGTGTGGTATGGATAGAACAGCTAGCGAAAGAGGTTTAATCAATTGATTGGGACACTACCCCTCTCCTCGAGGTGACGGCGCACGACGGACGTGCGGGCGGCGTCAGAGTTGGGACCCTCCCACGTGGCCTTAGCCTCAGGGAAGCCGAGCCACTTAATGAGGAGGTCGCCAGTCTCGTCGTCGACCTCTAGGACTTTCTCGACGTAATACTCCTCGTCGTCGGTAGCCGCGATGCGCAACAGTTCGGCGTCGCTGAGGGGGCCTTGGCAGATGCGGATTAACTGGCTCAGGTGGACCCGGCGGCTCTTGCCGCCAGTGAGCGGCGTGATCTCCGCTGCGTAACCGTCGGCGGCTGTGATGCGGAATGGGCCGCGGTGGCCGTGTAGCTTCGTGGGGCTCTCGTTCTTACGAAGGACCAGAGTGCCCGGCTCGATCGGGGGCGTCGGCTCTGCGGTCCTTGTCATTGCCTGCTGGCGGTTGAGGGCCTGGTCGGCGAGGATCTGGAGGTGCTCGGTGAGCGCGTCGATGTAGGAGGCTATGTCGTCCAGGGGAGTATGAACTCTACCCTCCTCCTTGGGTGCGATCGTGAAGTCGCGAGCGGAGGCATGCTTGCCCATCAAGAGAGCAATGGGTTCGACGCCGGTGACGGAGTGGACCGTAGTGTTCAGGATGTACTGGACGTATGGGACCACGGAGGCCCAGGCGTCGTAACGGTCAAACATCAGACAGAGCACACGTAAGTGTCGCTTGACTTCCTGGTTGCGTCTCTCGGCCAGGCCGTTTGACTGAGGGTGGAAAGGGATTGTCCGGTGGTACGTGACCTGCAAGCGATCAAGGAAAGCTTCTATCATCCGATTGCGGTACTCGGGGCCGTTGTCCGAAAGGAACTCGCGAGGCACACCGTAGCGTCCGATGATGGACCAAAGTGCCAGCCCGACCGTCGTCGCGTTGTTGGAAGCTGTGGGGATGAGCTCCGTGAAGCGGGTAAACATGTCGGTTGCCACCACGATGTATCTGAAACCCTCGGAGTCGACAGGGAAAGGACCCATGGTGTCTACAGCGATGGTCTGGAAGGGTCGGTCGCGCAGAGAAGACTGCGTTGTGGTCTTAATGAAAGCGGAGAGGCGTGCCTTAGCGCAGTACACGCAGGTTGACACGACTGCGTGCACGTCGGAGTGGAGGCCTGGCCAATCGTGCCCAAGCTGGCGGACGTTCCTGATGGTGGCCTGCTCGCCCTCGTGGTATCGGTGAGCTTCTTGCACGATCTTGCGCTTGGCGTCTTCGTCGAGCTCGGCCTCTGAGACGTTGTTGACCTGCGTGACTGTGGCCTGCGGGTTGTATCGACTGAGTGCGTCGGCCAGTGTGTTCTGCGCGCCTGCGATGTGTCTGATGACGAACTCGAACTCTTGGATCATAAGCAGCCAGCGGAGGTGCTTACGGTTTTCCTGGCCAGCCTTGGAGTGCAGGTAGACCAAGTTGCGGTGGTCCGTCCAGATCGTCAGGTCCTGGTGGACTCTAAAGATGGGCGAGAGGTCAGGCCGAGTGAGGCAGTAGATGATCGCGAACAGCTCCTGGTCGTACGTGCACCAACGCGACTGTGTGTCGTTGAAGACCTTTGAGAAGAATGACACGACGCGCCATGTGTTGTCCGAGTCAAGCTGCAGTAAGACACCGCCGATGCCTTCGAGAGAGGCGTCGGTCTCGAGGCGCCAGGGCCTGCTCTGGTCCGGATGGGCGAGGACCTCTTCGTCTGTCACGGCCTGCTTGAGCTGATCAAACAGAGCCTGAAGCGTGTCGTCCCAGTCGTTGAAGGTGTAGGGTGGGACCTTGCTGACCAAGGCCTGGAGCGGCTTGAGGCGTGTCTGGCAGTCGGGGATATAGTCACTGAGGTATGTGAACATACCGATGATCATGCGTAGGTCCTTGACCGAGTGAGGTGCGGCGAGGTCCTGCATGGATCTGACACGAGTAGGGCTCATGCGGCGGCCCTTGCCATCGACGATATCGCCGAGGATCTCGATAGACGTCGCCCCGAAGACACACTTGTCGCCGCGGAGGCGGACGTTGCGTTCCTCTGCGATACAGAGTAGGCGGTCGACGTGGTCTAGAAGCTCCTGAGGTGTCTTGGCTCGACCAAAGATGTCATCGATGTAGTTCTTCGTACCGTCGGCGCGCACAGGGGCAAGGATTGCCTGGATGGCCCGCTGGAACTGTGACGGTAGGTTACGAAGACCAAAGGGTGCAAAGTTGTACTCTTTGAACCGGCCTGGCAGCGTTATAGCGGTGAGGTACTTGTGGTCTTCGCGTACTGGCATTTGATGAAAACCTGACCGGAGGTCACAAGCGAAGAAGTACTTGGCACCGATGAAGTCGTTGGTGAAGGTGCGGATATCTGCGAGGGGGAACCTGTCTGGTGTAGTTACCGAGTTAAGCTCGCGGTAGTCGGCGCAAAGTCGTAACTCGCTTGACTTCTTCACTACGATGACGGCTGCGGATGCCACGTGGCTGTAGGAATCGCGTACGATGCCCTGTCTGTCCATGTCGTCGATAATCTCGTGCACTCTTTCGGCGGTGGATGCCGTGAGCGGTCGAGGGGCATGGTTGGGTAGGGGTGCGCCTGGCACGATGTCAATCGTTGCGGCGGCGATCTGGGCGCCGTCAGGGTGCAGCTCGCCGAATACCGGTGCGTGCCGGCGGATGACATCAGCCATCTCGGCTTTGAGCGGGAAGTCGCTTGCGATGCGTGTGCCAAGTGGGCCCGCGTCGTCGCTGACGATGTTGTTGACTGCGTGGAAGTCATCGGTCTGGTCGTCGGGGAGGCCTTCGTCCTCGCCGTCGTGAACTTGCGGGCGGAGGCGAAGCATGATGCCCTCGTCGGACATGAGGCCTAAGAACCACAATATATCCGAGCCGATGAGGACCTTATCGGCCCTGCCGCTGATGACGTGCAGGGGCCAATCGATGATCGTTCGGCGGTCGCCCAAGCGGTCCGCGACCAGCGTTGTCTCGAAGGTGCCGTGTTGCTGGAGACCTTGGTCGTCAGGGCCCGTCAGCTGGACCATGTCGGGGCCCCTCCTGCCAAACTGGGCGAGTGCGTTGGCGAGGTCCAGCGAGATGGTGGACACTACGGAGCCAGGGTCGACCGTCGCTGAGATAAGCGTGTCACCTATCGTCACTGGAATCCGGAGAAGCCGGCCCGGCGAGTAAGCGTGCTCGGCATGCTCTACGTTCTGAACGCTGCCTTGTTGGGGCTTGTTGGGGGGTGTCGGTGTGAATGGTGTGGCCTGCTTGGGGTTCTGCCTGAACTGCCAAGGACCCTTCGACGTCGATGGTTGCTGGGGCTGCTGTGGTTGTCCAGCGGCCTGTCGTTGGGGACCAACTGCCTGCGGCTGGCGTGACTGGTTCTGCTGGGCGGCTGAGGCTTGGTGTGGTGTGCGTTGAGAGGCCTGGCCCTGGCGGGGATCTTGAGGTTGGCGGCCCGCCGGTGTGGCTCTGTTAGCCTGACTCTGGCGCTTCAGCAGCCGGCACTCTTCAGTAGAGTGGCCGCCGGGACCGTGGACGCGGCAGGTCTTGCGGCCGTTGCCCGGTGTAGCGGGGACCTTGGCGCCTGCCATGGGACCGGAGGTCCTCTGGCAGAAGGACCAAGGCGTGACGATCGTCCCATCGGAGTTAGTTGGCAAAGCCAGGATGCGGTGCTGGACGTCATCGATGGTGGTGGCGCCGTCGGCGAAATCCTCGAAGGCGAGGGCGGCTTCGGTGACGTCAAAACCGCGGGTCAGCACGCGGAAAAGCGTGGATATCAGCCTCTTCTCGGTGAGGGGCGTGTAACCGTTTTCTTCTGTCGGGAACTTGGGGTTCAGCTGGCGACAGTGCTTGCCGAAAGCTAGGAACATCTTCTGCATAGAGGTGATGTCTCCACCTGTGAGCGTGGTCCTTTCCAGGATCGCCGCCGCGCGAGCGGCTGGGTTGGCCCGCTGGGCGGGTGTCAGCTCGAAGTACGCGGTGTAGGTGAGCAAGAGGTCCGCCCGCTCGCGGAGCTCCTCCCTCGAGAGGCGCTCTGAGGCGTTGGTCGAGGTGTCTGGGGCCGTCGGTGGCGGACTGACCGCCTTGAGGGCTGCGGTGATGAAGGCCTGCTTCAGCTCGTCTGAAGCGATCGAGGCCGCTTGGGTGTCTATATCCTTGAGCTTGGCCAGGAGAGCGCTGAGCTCCTCGGCCGATTTGTCGTCGTCGTTCTTCTCGGGTTCATTCTGCTCGGAAGGCTTATGAATGGGAGGACGGATCTCTGTCTCAAAGAAGCATTGGAAATCCTCGAATGTTGGGAATCTCGTTGTCGGGATGAACGCCGCGCGGATTTCGGCTAGTTTCTCGCTCCCGAGGAAAAAGAGGATGCTAGACGGCTGCTTTTTGCTTGCAACATGAAGACGATACTCGTCTAAACGGCTGTTGCTGACTAAAACCATGACAGTGATCACTGTGGTATGGATAGAACAGCTAGCGAAAGAGGTTTAATCAATTGATTGGGACAAAAGGTGTTTCGCCGGTCAGGCGAGTCACGCAGTTTATGCGGACAGAATGGCGCAAGGTTCGGATCCGCCGGATCCGACGGCACGGTACCAGTTACGACTGGTATACTCCTTCTCCCTCGGTAAGCGGAGAGGACTTCACGTTTAACTTACACTAGCTTCCTCGTTAACATTGTGTAAATTAAGCGCCCCCCCCCCGTTGGTTAATGAAAAGAATGTCATGAGGCTAGGATAGCTAGCTGGCGCTACATCGTCAGTAAGGTTACCTCGGGTAACGGGCCCGGAGCGGAGGGCGATGCGATAGCCTCACTCCGGGCAAAAGGTGTTTCGCCGGTCAGGCGAGTCACGCAGTTTATGCGGACAGAATGGCGCAAGGTTCGGATCCGCCGGATCCGACGGCAACACGCTTAGATAAGCTAGAAGCTTCAATCAATTCCATGTCCGAAGCCCTAAACAGGCTTGCTCCTCCGCCTCCGCCAGAGAAAGAACCTGACGACGAAATGCTCGAAAGTTCCACCGTTGCTAGGTTCAATACCTCCGAATCGTTGGAGGAGGACACGATGGAGGACATAGATGCAACTCTGGCAGAGATGGACACCTTCTCGGAGTTACCAAGCAAGAGACCTCTCAAGGCAGAAGCGAAGTGGCTTCAACGCGTTGTCGTGATCACTAGTGCTCTCCCAGATTCCGCGACGAAACAACGTCTTCTTCTCGAACTACAGGCTCGTAGAATGGTCCTAGACCTCAAAGATGATAACTGGTCCGATGCCACGACCGAGCTGTTTCAGGACCTCTTCAACAGCACAGAAAGCAAGAGCAGCCGCACCATCGCTTACTGCGCAGCGAAGGCCCGCTCTAAGGGCAGGCGTAAGGACACCAACGGTAACATGGGGGGGTTTCACAAGAAGAAGAGAACATAACAACCTCTGTTCATCAATTCCCGTCGATGAACGCGAGGTGGTGGTTATGGGAAAGGCTCGGCGCCTCGGACGAGGTGGTCGGCTGGCTCCGTCACGGCGTACCTATCAAGCTAACAGGCACTCCCCCGCCACCCACGCCACAACGGCGCCTGGACCCACGGCTCACCCCAAAGCTCGACGAGATGGTCCGACTCGGCGTGATCTCACCCTGTACCAGCGGGCAACTCCGGCACAGTGCCCCGCTCTTCGCGGTTGCAAAGGGCGAGCACGATGTCCGCCCGGTACACGACCTACGCGACCTCAACGCAATCACTGCGGAGACGCGGGTCTTCCGGCTCTTCGGCCTAAAACGAGCAGTGCGCAACCTCAAGCGCAACGACTTCATGCTCAAGATCGACTTAGCCTCCGGCTACCACCAGATGGGTGTGGCTCCGACCGACTCCACGCTACTGGGGATCGTCCTCCCCGAACGGGCAGGCGTACAGATACAACACACTAGGGTTCGGCTGGACCGCTGCCCCGTTCGTGTTCCAGTCTACGTCCATCCAGCTAGCAAAGATACTCGCGAACCGCTTCAACGTGACAATAGCGGTGTACCTCGACGACTTTCTCATCTCACATCGGTCACGTCGCCACCTAGCAGACGCCGCTCCCCAAATAGTCGCGCTCATGAGGTCGCTGGGAGCTATCCCAGGGCTCAACAAGTGCATCCTAACTCCCACACAACGCCTGGAGTACCTAGGAGTCACCATCAACACAGCCGCCGAGACACTGCAGATTTCCAAGGACAGAGCCGATCGCTATGCAACATCAATCGAGCAGGCCCTCAGGGCCGGCAGGATCGATGCAACCGAGTGGCAACGCCTACTAGGCCGCCTCTCGTTCTTCGCAAGTACGACACAGTTCGCCAGGCTCCAGCTCAGATCACTCCAGGCCCTACATCCCGCCCCGACGCTTCACATCTCGCAGTTCACCAATGATTTCAGCAAAGTGGAAACACTTCGATCATGGATGGACAAGGACCAACAGGCCTGGCCTATATGGATAGGGCAGTGCCCCATGGAGCTCAGAAGGAGCGGCCTTGGCCTCCTGTCTGAACATTCAAGGGTTGCTATCAGGGCATACCGCTGGGCGCGAGTGGGAGCTCCACGCCCATACCAAGGAATCAAAGTGTCTTCATGGAACGTATGTTTACAAGGAAAAGGAAAACAACCGTCGAGGGCCAGTGCTAGCACCGGCGGCTACATGGTTTTGTCAAGACCACAAGGAAGGAAGGGCAGCACAAAAGGGAAACAGGGGCCGTCGATAGAGGCTAAAAAGGAGACTACGAACAAAGCAACAACAACTACACAGAAAGGCCCCGCTACTCAGAAAAGGGCGACGCATTTTTAGGACCGCGCCTTTTTGAAAGAATGGCCTATATAGTACGGAGCATGGACAATGGGAGAAACTGGAAGGCCTGGACGGAGACCTCACCCGGATATGTACATGTGGCCCGACTTTCGGACCCAAAAATTCCGACCCAGTTTATGGACTAGGAAAAGGGGAGAAATTTTGCACTCAACAATGCAGGTAGAAATACCGACAAGGATCAGGGATTCCACGCAGAAGCAGTGGGAGGACATCAGGGAACTACTGGACAGCTTCCTCGCTGAAAGGAACGATTCAAGGACTCTACTTCTTCGTAGAACAGGCAAGTTTACAGGAAAGTCGCTCAATGCGAACTCCAAAGGACGCAAGGAAGTAATCATGAACGCCAGACGCATCCTCTTCGCAACCGGCGTCACTGACAACAAGGACATCATCCTCAGGAACCCATGCGGCATCCACGGCCTCCGCGACCTTTTCTACATGCTCACAGAGGCGCTCAACCCCAGAGACGAGGAAGCAAAGGACATGGCACAGGCACTGGAGCCCAAGACGCTGAAAGCGGGCTTCACTGGCATGGCAAGATGGCCATCTGAGAAGGACATCGAGACGGCGATCCTCAAGCCGAAGGAAGATGGGCCCATCGAATGGGATGTAGACAGGGACAGCGTCAAGAAGGCCGAAGGGTCGTTCATACTGGTATCAGGGGCTCATGGAGACGAGGCCGTAGAAGGCGTGCCTTACGACAAGGTATGGGATCCGGCAAACCAAGGCCCGGTCACCAGAGTGGCCTACGAGCAAGAGGACGGCAAGTACACGGTCATCCTAGAGCTAAGCGACACGTCAGCATGGTCCATCAGCCGCTTCATGGAGGAGGCTAGGGACATCCTCAGGCTTCAGGCACCGGAGGCCCCGGCCATATGGCAGGCAGCATGGAACAAGTCAGGGATCTACCTGAAGGGCAGAACCAATATCCTGGGCGAAGGGGAGGAGACCCCCCTTAGCAACGAGCCGCCGTTCCGGAAGGTGAGGCTGGAAGTGCTCAAGGCCACCTCGGTCCGCAGCAATAGGGACGAACATGCCGATCTGGACAGGTCGTCCGCTAGCACGGTCATCGACGGAGACGAGGAGCAACATGTCAAGGACAAGGAGGAACGACGCCAGCAGGCCACCATGCCCGGCAGAAGAAGCCTCGACGACAGCCTCCTGGAAGTGAACAAGGACATGGTCGGGGCCAACCAAGGCAAGATCGACCAGGACGAGGAGGTCGACTCAAACAAGGTCAGCAGCCAGCCGCCGAGGATGCCTAGAAAGGACAAGGAGAAACGGCTGGTGATCGGAGCCATCGACTTCGAGTGCGCAGACCCTGGCGTCAAGAAGGCAGGGATCCCTGCCATCCCGGTTGAGGGCGGGATCGTACTCTTTGACCTCAGCACTGGGGACATTCTTGGACACGGGCATGGCCTGTATTACCAGGACATACCGGCAGCAAGCATGGACCAAGCGAGGTACACGGCATGGGCAGTGACGGGGCTGCCGCCGGCCACCTTCGTGGAGGTCGGGACGGGGCGGCCGCCGATCGAGTATGAGAAGCACATACATACTTTCAGGGACTGGGCCAACCGCCTGGCGGCTCAGCTGGCAAGGATCGAAAGGTCGGAGGGCTGGAAGATAATCATGTATGCAAAGGGGGTGGAGATGGAAAGCTTCCTCCTCACGAACCCCACAAATGGACTGGAGCAAGGAACCAGGGAATTCTTCCAAGCTAGGCTGGTGGACGAGAAGAAGCTACCAGAGATCCTGGAGAACAACGGCAAGGGAGGAGGCTGGCCAAAACCTCAGGGACAACCTCGACAAGGCCAACTACCTGGAAGCAGTAACAACATGGTCAAATGGATGGCAGAACAGGAGCGAGCCCAAGGGAGTCTGTCCGTACCACAGACACACCGCGGGTTGCTACCACTGTGGGTTGGCGGATACAGTAGTCTTCACAGCCAGGATCAGGGCCCTATGCAAGGAGAGGATGAGCACCCCAGACGTCTACCACTACATGGGTAAGGCACTCGACAAGACCATGGAAGCAGTCGGGAAGGCGGAGCCGGGCATGGATATCATGGGAGGCCCGGAATTCGCGACAAGGAGGGACACCTTTGAGATCTTCGGCACGTACCCGATCGGGGACGCAAGGGACGTCAGCAGGGAAGTCGGCGACAGGATCCTCGTAGTCCCGGACAACGGACACCGCTTCGGCATCGGCTTCGGGTTCGGGGAGGTTCTGTTGGGCATGAAGGGCATCTTACTGGCCCCCCTCACAATCATGGACAACGAAGGAGTGCTGGAGAGAAGCCCACTATGGACCATCATGGAAAGAGCCACGGCTAACCAGCTCCGCATGGTACGCGTCAGGAAGGGCCTAGGGGCAGCAAGGGAGGAGGACATCATAACCATGGCCATGCTATACGAGTGGTGGCCCTCGAAGGAGGCTACGGCTCATCAAGGAGTCTGGGGCTGCGACGACCTAGCAGAGAGCCTCAGGGACTATGAGAAGGTCATAGTCAACGTCAAGGCCCCCAGGAACAGGGGTAGGATCACCCTAGGGGCGAGCTTCATCCCGAGAGACTGGGGCATGGTCAGGGTCAGCGAGGCTGGGACCATCCTAAGCCGCATGCGCAAGGAAGGGGCCAGACTAGTCTCGGCAGCTATCCCGGACGAGCCCAGAGCCAACACAGTCAATGTCCCAGGCATCACGTATGTCCCCACCATCGACGGAAAGTCCGAACAGCCATACCAAAGTAGGTTCTTCGACAACGGCCTGGAGGAAAAGGCGAGGCGGATTAGCACCAGGATGGTGGGCAGGCACTTCTGTGATCTTGTCGAGGTTAAAGGTTTCAAAACAAACTGTTTATAGGGTTCGCACGTGTAGTTGGTACCCTAAACTGCTCACACTTCCCCTCTAAAGGTGCAGCTCCGGGTGAGCCTCGGCATAAATGTCGAGGG
This sequence comes from Carpediemonas membranifera, assembly GCA_019828565.1. Classification (NCBI taxonomy): domain Eukaryota; phylum Fornicata; genus Carpediemonas; species Carpediemonas membranifera. Next base: position 118,160 of record JAHDYR010000008.1, read on the forward strand.
CTTCGAGGTCGCGGACCTCGTGGTACGGGAGCCACTCATCGGCGCCTGGGTAGCCATCCCAGGCGACGAGGAATTCGAGGGTAGACTTCGTGGGGCCACCACGGTGGCGGGTGATGGCCTCGACTTCGTAGGTGTCGTCGTCAAGGGAGGCGACGGTGATGTCATCGAAGGCCAGGGAGTCGTCGTACTCCACGAGCCGGGAACCGTGATACTGGAAGGTGGCGCCGGCAGTGGGGTTGTGTACGGTGTAGATGTCGTGCTCGCGGTCAGTGATCGTGTATGGGCCAACGAGCTTAGTAGACAGCTTGGTGGGGCGCTTCGAAGGGCGCGTGACAAGCACCTTCGAGCCAATAGGAAGGGGCTCGTCGCCGAAAGCCGGACGTTTCGAGAGGACGTTCTCTTGGTGCTGGCGTGCTGTCTCAATGAGCTTGGGCTGGGCCTGGAGAACACGGCTAAAGAAGCGGCCGTATTCACTCTTCTCCTCCTCAACGTGGGCGTCGGACGACAGGAAGGGGGTGACGTTCTGTGAAGCGAACATGAGCTGTGCGGGGGCAATGCCCGTGGTGGCACATATCGTGGTGTTCATGATCCGCTGGACGACTGGGAGGTAAAGGGACCAGTTGTTAACGTCGCGCAGCTCCTGAGTGATGGTACGTAGGTGTCGTGAGAGCTCGGCGTTAGCTCTTTCGACGAGCCCGTTGGCTCTGGGGTGGTATGGAAGCGAGACAACGTGTTGGGCGCCGAAGAGCTTAATGAGCTGTTGGAAAGCGGTGGCAAGGTACTGAGAACCGCGATCACTTCGGAAAGAAGACGGAGTACCGTAGCGTCCCGTGACGGAGATAAGAGCGCGAAGGGCCTCTGCAGAAGAAGCATCCTTGCATGGGACCAGCTCTACGAAGCGTGTGAAGGTGTCAATGAAGGTGATAACGTAGCGGCATCCGTTGGAGTCTGCAGGATAAGGCCCGACCGTATCAAACGCCCAGCAGGAGCGTGGGGTGACGCCCATGGTAGGGCGGAGGCCTGTCTGAAGGCGCTTGGGAAGTCTGGCGTTCTTCTGACATATCGGGCAAGCCTTGATATACTCGGCGACAGCGTTGCTCATTCCACGGAAGTCAAGGTTTCGTTCCTTAAGGAGGCGGAGTGTAGCCTCTCGGCCGAGGTGTCCCTCGACGGCATTGTGGACAGAGGCTATGATAAGTCGCTGGAGTGTAGGGGCATTCTCGGGGGGTTGGACGATGAAGCACCTGGATATGCCATCAGTGAGGGTGTTGGAGACGCCAGAGATGTGTTCAACGACAAAGTCGAACTCTTGGAGTCTGAGGTTCCAGCGGACGACCTTGGGTGTGGTAGAACGGCGCATATAAACTAGGTTACGGTGGTCTGTCTGTATAGCGAACGAGTGGCCGAGGAGATAGGGGAGTACTTCTCGACAACCGCGAAGAAGATGCCGAAGGCTTCCTTTTCGATGACAGCCCAGTTGCGCTCTGCGGTGGTGAATGCGTGGCTACAGTAGGAGACTACGTGTTCAACGCCATCCTTGACGTTGAGGAGCACGCCTCCACAGCCAATGTCGCTAGCATCGGTGCGAACGATAATTGGGGCAGAGTAGTCCAGGAAGGCTAAACACGGCGTGTGGGCGGCGAGGTTCTTGCTCTCTTCGAAAGCAGTCTGGGCCTCCTTTGTCCATTTCCACCGGACCTTCCCAGAGGTGAGGGCGTATAGTGGCTGTAGGATCGAGCTGAGGTTGGGGATGAACCTACGGAAATAATTCATCGCTCCACAGAAGGCCCGCGTGGTCTTGATGTCCTTAGGAGGAGCCATGGCCTGAACGGCCTTGACCCGGGCGGGGGACATGCGGATTCCCTCGGGGGAGATGATATGGCCGAGGTATTCCACCTGCTCAGCGTACAGACAGCACTTGCTGGGATGAAGGACGAAGCGATGTTCCTTGAGAACGGCAAGGATCTCAGCTAGGCGTGTAGCTAGTTCGTCCGTGGTTGATGCGTGAATGATGATGTCGTCTATGAAGACCTCGCACGTAGTTCCGACAAACTTGGAGAGCAATTGGGTCATGATGGCCTGGAAGGTAGCAGGAGCCGTTTTGACGCCAAATGGAACGCGCGTATACTCATAAAGGCCGGTTGGAGTTGAAAACGCGGTTATCGGAATGGAACTTTCGGACAGTGGGATCTGGTGGTATCCACTAACGAGATCTAACGTCGCAAAGCAACGTTGGCCTGCGAGATGCGACATCAGCTCTTCTTGGTGTGCAAGTGGGAAACTGACTTGCTTGATGCGATCATTCGCCTGACGGTAGTCCACGACGAGGCGGCGGGCACCGCCCTTTTTGGGGACAGTAAAGACGGGTGCAGCCCAGGGAGAGCGTGAGGGGCGGACGATTCCTTGAGCAAGGAGCTCGTTCACCTGGTCATCAACCTCCTGCTGGATTGCAGGGGATAGACGACGCGGCGGTTGAGCAGCCGGTGTGGCGCCCTCAAGCAGCTCTATCTCCATAGGGGGAACGTCTGCTCCGTCTGGGTGGGGACGGCTGGTGAAGACTTCGGCATACTCATCATAGACGGCTCTGATGGCTGGCGGGAGGGCAGACGCGGTTGAACCTACGTCAGGGAGCTGCTCTCCTTCATCTAGGCGAGTGACGGGTGCGTGATCCTCATCGATCGTCTCCTCATCGGCCGTTGGGGGCCAAGGAGAGGGAGAGATCTTGGATAGTGGAGTTTGAGAGGATCAGATCCTCCGACATAGAGGGGAGGATGTAGAATGGCCGAATGGAGCGAACGCCATCAATGAGCATGGCAAGGAACACAGCTCTCTTGATGAAAACTGGACCGTTCGCGGTATCCAAACGAACGTTAGCGACGGCTGGAAGAGCGCCACGTTGGATAAATGATTCGGCTATCGTGGGGGAGATGAGGTCAATAGTTGCACCAGTATCAAGTACTGCACAGACCTCTGTGGCAGTACTCTCGTTGATGGGAACATAGAGAGTGGCTTGGCGACAGATGAGGCCGTCGTGATCAGTGGCGGCCAGATTCGCCTTTTCGCGCTTGACTGGCGGACCCTGGATGGGAGTCTTGCGCACGCCAGAGCGGAAGAAATCTCTGTGTCCTTGATAGGGACAGTTGGGGCGGATGTGGCCCGTATGGCCACAGCCGTGGCAGGGGCAGACGATCGTTGGGGTAGTCTAGCCCCAGCGGCGGCGCCGGGAGTCGGGCGCTTACCAGCTGGCTGGGCCGGTTCCGGCTGCAGGAGCGACTGGAGGTTAAGGAGTTCCTCCAGTTCATCAATGGCGTGGTCCTGCGCCTCTGCGACGTCATCTGGCTGCTCCATGCGGATACGCTCCGCAAGAGGATCTGGAAGTGCCTGCAGGTATGCCTTCACCATTAGCTTCTCTGGTGGTGTGACGTCGGCTGTGAACGAGCTCCGGATAGTTTCGAAGCGTTCGATATGGTTGAGAAGCTGTGCAGGCGTTGATAAGGGGCCCGTTCGGGCGCACCGCAGCGACTTCAGCTTGGCTAGTGCTTGAACGTTACTGCGGGGGCTATAGAATGTTTGGTAGACTGTGTCCAAGACAGTATCCGCCGGAAGATCGGCCGGATTGTCGTTGAGACGGCGTGTGATGAGAAGAAGAGGCGTAGGATCCATCAGGGCAGTCGGATGGAGAAGAGGATCGTCAAGGCGTTGAGCTCGGTACGCACGGTAGGACGATCGGAACTTGGTGAACGCCTGTTCTTCTAGTGTTAGTAAGAAAGGTCTTGGTATGTAGTCGGACATTAGATGAGTGTACACTGTGATCTTGTCGAGGTTAAAGGTTTCAAAACAAACTGTTTATAGGGTTCGCACGTGTAGTTGGTACCCTAAACTGCTCACACTTCGGCCAGGACGCGGATCAAGGACATCACGACCAGCATGGAGACAGGGAAGAGGACAGAAGGGTAGGACACGGAGCCGGCGGTAGAGCTGGTGTCAGAGCTGACGACAGAACCGGCGACAGAGCTGGTAACATGAACAAGACCTCGGATCGTAACCACGGAGGAGACGACAGGGAGAGACAGGACAACACGGGAACGCAGATGAGAGGCTCGTTCAGCGGGAACACCTGGGCCGGTAGAGGCTCAGAGGGAGGCATGGACAACAGCAAGGATCACTCTTCCTCCACGACGCTCAAGCGCAAGGAGGGCAGCACGAGTAGGATCATGGACTCGGACAGCGGAAAGAGAAGCAGGCACGAAGAGGACATGGACTGGGAGTCTGGAAGCAGACAGGCAACCGGCATGGACTCGGAGAAGCTGCGGCTCCGAAAGCAGTTGGCAGAGGCGCAACAAGAGATCTCAGCGCTCAAGGCTGCCCGACTCATGCAAGAGCAAGGCCACGGAAGGTTGGTGCTCTCCGGCGTCGCGACTAAGCCCAGCAAGGAGAAGCCCACGATCCCCCGGCACAAGCACAAGAAGGCTAAGAAGGCCAAGCAGATCTCACCCATGGACCTGATGACCCAGTTCATCACGGTAATGCAGAGTCTACAAGGACAGCAAGTGAGTCAGGCCGAGGACAGCTGCAGCGGCAGTGGGGGAGTCCACGGAGGAGGAGTAAGGACATGGTAAAGCAGTATTCTTTCAAGGAACAAGCAACATTTTCTTTTATAATTCACAAGCCCTGGCTCCCACCCAGGGCCCGGCATTAGCTGAAATGCACTGCCGGTAGGCTGTAGCGGCAGCCAAAGGGGGGTCACGTCATATCGTCCCCCTCCTAAGTACCCTGCCCGAAGAATGGAAGGTCACCAGGTGGTAACAAGGTTGGCCTGACAAGGGTCACCGAGACCGGCATCTAGGCCCCTTGTCAGGACAAGGATAGCAGGAGAGGAGCGGGAAGCTGGGGCTCCCAAATTCTGGGAATTCGCAGGATAAGGAAACAGGACAAAGGCAATGGTAACCTACAAGATACTTAGTCTGAACACAGAGGGACACATAGGAAGAGGAAAGGACTTCACGGCGTCTATGGCAACGGCGATTCAGCTAAGGTTGAAGGACATAGAGGCAGTACTCATACAAGAGACATGGAGAACGGCGAATACGAGGGTTCATTGCTTCATGGACCTTGACTACGCACTAGCAGGGAGGGAGACGGAAGAGGACCTGGTCTTAGCCAACGAAAAACGAAAGGCGGATGTCAAAAGTCAGCACCGCATCAACCGACAACTAGGCATAGCAGGCAATGACGAACCTGCGCCAAGATGGAAGGGAACAAGGGAAGGCATCGGCACGATAGTGAGCCCACACGCAACTGCAAAGTGGGACATCGGCATATCGGACAGCCTATCGGGAAGAGTGCAAGCCAGCATAATGAGAACCGGCAGGGACATACTAGTCATCAACGTGTATGGCCCTCCATCCGGCCACAGCAAGCAGGAGAAGGATGGATTCAGGGACACTATACAGAAGATCATGGACATGAAAGGGAGCATGGAGGCCATAATTATGGGAGACTGGAACATCGACCCAGGCCAGATGGAAAGATCCACCCGGTGGAAGGATATGATGGAGAAGCACAGGCTCAAAGCCATCATACCCAAGTCTGGGACACTCACATCAGGAACATCAACCCCGGACTTTGCAGTGACAACACCAGGAATCCAGGGGCGGAGATTGAGGTGGTAGAGTCTCAGAAGGTCGGGGTATGGGGCTCAGCACACAATGGAATCACACTAGCATGGAAGGAACAACGGTACTATGGCAGAAGTGAGCGAGACGTGGCTCTGGCCATACCCGAGGTGCACACCTGGCCCATGAAAAAGAAGGAGGGGCCAGTCACAGTCTCAAAGCTGAACAGGATCAAGAGCTCGGACCAATGGGAAGAGACTATAAGAGCATGCATGGGCGACCCAGTGAACAACAGGGGAGCAAAGGCAAGGGACAAAGTGTTCGGGAACGGAGTGTGGAGCGAACTCCAGCGAACCCCATGGACAGAAATAGGCAACAGGACCTATGAGAGCCATCACAGAGCTGGCCCAAGGCGCTGACCTGAAGAGAGAAATTAGCAGACTATGCCCCCTATGCTCGGAGGAGTCGGAGGTGAGCCTGTTCTACAGGATCATTAGGGAAAAGCCAGGACCAGCAAGGAAGCAGGAAATGATCAGGGAGTGGGCAGAGGGCCAGAGGCTAGGATCGGCAGCGCACATAATCTGTGAATGCCCGGCAGTAGACAGGGGAGAAGCTTGGACAAAGCTGTGGACAGCAGCGAAGCACAAAACTAAGGACTTGGAAGTAAGGCAGGGCCCCCAGGGCGAATGGTACCAGGAAAGACCCATCCTAGAATTACAGCAACTAATAATATGGGGCTCGGAGGACATTTGGGAAGGCCTCACGGCAGGACTACGGGAACTGGCAAAGGTTTACAACAGCTTCAAGGTGGAATAGAAGCATGTCATGAACCCCTGACTCCAGGACCGGGAAGGGATGGACAAGGAATCAGCCATGGACCACCCTCGCTGGTGCTAAGCTCCTGGGATCAGTGAGGAAAGGCCCCACGTATCCCGGTAGCCAGGAACCAAAGCAAGGGAAGGAACGACTGCAAGGAAATAACAGGAAGGACAGACCAGAAATAAGAAAGAAAGGACATGCGACAAGGACAGAGCAAGGATAAGGTCAAGGAAATCCATATTCATATGGTTGCACCACTCGTTGGGACCCCAAGGAAACTGCAGGGACTGGCCACGGGGGTCGGAGGGGCACAGGTGCCCCTGCCGCCCTTGTTAACGACATGGGAAACCAAGGACATGTAGTGCAAGCGAAATGTTGTAAGGGGTAACAGGACAACCAGGCCTAGTGCCTGGGGGTACACCACCCATGCCCTGACCCACGCCACCTAACCGGGGTAGACAGCATGGACTTAGTCACTTTCCCCGCCTTCGGGTAGGCTTCTTAACAGAGTCGAGGGGGCATGGAATTGGGGAACCGGACAGACGAGAGGGTGCCGTGGCTGAACGGCTCTGCAAGGACTGCAGGGAAGCAAGGAGTGTCATAGTCAAGGTTCTGCAGGACGATCCTGCCTGTCAATGCCCCGAGGACAGACCCCCAGGCTCCCCGGATAGTTGCCGGACTTTCAGGGAGACAGGAAAGCATATTTGCACGGAGATGGCCGCAGGGCCTCTGGGGCGATTGGAATCGGCTTTCCGCGGAGACAGTAGCACCGAAAGCCCAAGGCAAACGCTGCTGACCAGTTTGCCACGGGAAATAGGCAGTACCCCGGGGCACTCAGCTCCAAGACAACGGGAAACAAGCTCAGTCCGGGGTCAGAATCCAAGCACCATAAATTTATTTATTATTATTTCTTCACATCTCGCAGCAGATGCGTCGCCAGCTCAACAGCTGGCTAGCGCTGCTCAGAGATCGTCCATCCAGACCCTTCGCTCAGGCCAGGGCAGACTGGGAGATCAAGGACGAACTCCAGCTCTCGGTCGCATCCGACGCGTCCTCCTTCGCGTGGGGCGCCTGCCTATTCAACGGCGACCAGGGCCGCTCGGCTCAAGGCCGCTTTCCTCCCGAGTTCCGAGACTCTCATATCGGAGTCAAGGAGCTCTACGCGATTGGCCAGGCTATCAAGCTCACCCCAACCCAGCGCACCAGGACCCAACTAGCTATCTTTTCGGACAACACCGCGGCCATCGCATGGGTCAACCGCCAGGGCTCCCCATGTCTCGCCGACACGGCCATTCGACTCCTGCAGGATATCTTCACCACGGCGAACACGAAGAATGTCGATATTCACTGCTTCCATATCGCAGGGCACCTCAATGTCCAGGCGGACCGGCTGTCGAGATTCGCAAAGCTCGATTGGCACTCACCCCGCGAGGTACTCGAGACGATAATGGCCAAGTGGGGTCCGGCGGAGATAGACGTCACTGCATCTCCGGACAAGAAGCTCGCACTGCCAGGATTCGTCAGGAAAGCTTGGTCCCTCGACGATCACGGCTTCCAGCGCTCCTGGACCGGCGCCAGGATCTATCTGGCTCCGCCGACAGCGCTCTTGGGAGCGGCACATCGTCGTCTGGAGAAGATTCGGACGCCTCAGACCCCGACTACGTCCCCTCGGACGTGGAGGTCAGCGGCAATACTCCTCTTCCCCGATCTCAACTCACCCGAAGTCAGAGCGCTGAAACGGCTGTCCCAACACAAGATGTATCTCAGAGTCCACTCCTCGCACATGCTCAACACGGAGCTATCCTGGACCGAGAGGCAAGGAAAGATCAGAATGATTGCGATGATCGTCAAGACCCGTTCGACGAACTCCTCCGCCACGACAGGCTATCTCACTTCCGAAACGAGTCATCGCGCCGCTCAGCGGCTGGCTGGGTCTCTAAGTTCGTCCTATCGCGACAGGCAGCCCTCTCCGACGCCGAACAACTCAGAGCATTCCTCCTCGCCGAGGGCGAGACCACTGGCCCGCAGAGTATCCACAGAAAGGGCTACTGGATCTGTCAAGCGGCTCCACTCGTCTCCAACTGGCGACCTCCGCCAGAAGCCAGGCAGATCATCAAGAGTGCGGAGAACGTAGCATCTCTCGACGGCCTAACAGGAGGCGCACTACCGGTGACCAGAGCCCAGGTCCGCAAGGTCGTCGACAGGCGACGCTCCTCACCGAAAGCGTTCCAGGTAGCGCTGTTCGCTGCACTTACATTCATCTCAGTCAGCCGGGGAGGCGAGATCTTCGGCCTGACGAGAGGCGACATCTCTTTCGATGAACAGGGCAACGCTATGCTCTGGTTCCCCCGCACCAAGACGGCCAAGGGCATCCATAAGCTTATTCCTAACAGGTCATGGGACCGCTTCAACCCGGCAAGAGCCCTCAAGGCCTGGGTCCCAACTGCGACGCGACACAATTCCGACTCGATCTGGCGCATGATCGGTCCATCGGGAGGTATATCACTCACGTGTCCACTTGCAGCGTCCACCCTCCGCACATGGATCCACAGCGCCTTCGGCCCGAGCGTTTCATGGCACTCCTTCCGCAAGGGGGCAGCTACTGAGCTGGCAGTGGCCAACACAAACACGGAGGTCCTCCTTTCAATGGGCACGTGGTCATCTACGAAGAGCATGCTGAGGTACATGGGTAACGGGGTACGCACCCATCCAGGGGTCCAGGGTCACCTGGCCTCAATTCTACTACAACCACCACTCTAAATCACGACGGGAGTCGTGGGGCAGTGACGATTAGCACGGTACCGACATTCTTGGACGCGAACCCTCGAGGGGTTGGTCGGGGGGCCCACCTGCGTGCCTGTGGGCCAACCATTGTTAGCACGTTGCCGGCGGGATATCCCCGTTGGTTAATGAAAAGAATGTCATGAGGCTAGGATAGCTAGCTGGCGCTACATCGTCAGTAAGGTTACCTCGGGTAACGGGCCCGGAGCGGAGGGCGATGCGATAGCCTCACTCCGGGCAAAAGGTGTTTCGCCGGTCAGGCGAGTCACGCAGTTTATGCGGACAGAATGGCGCAAGGTTCGGATCCGCCGGATCCGACGGCAACACGCTTAGATAAGCTAGAAGCTTCAATCAATTCCATGTCCGAAGCCCTAAACAGGCTTGCTCCTCCGCCTCCGCCAGAGAAAGAACCTGACGACGAAATGCTCGAAAGTTCCACCGTTGCTAGGTTCAATACCTCCGAATCGTTGGAGGAGGACACGATGGAGGACATAGATGCAACTCTGGCAGAGATGGACACCTTCTCGGAGTTACCAAGCAAGAGACCTCTCAAGGCAGAAGCGAAGTGGCTTCAACGCGTTGTCGAAAGAAAAAGAAAGAAATTTATGGTGCTTGGATTCTGACCCCGGACTGAGCTTGTTTCCCGTTGTCTTGGAGCTGAGTGCCCCGGGGTACTGCCTATTTCCCGTGGCAAACTGGTCAGCAGCGTTTGCCTTGGGCTTTCGGTGCTACTGTCTCCGCGGAAAGCCGATTCCAATCGCCCCAGAGGCCCTGCGGCCATCTCCGTGCAAATATGCTTTCCTGTCTCCCTGAAAGTCCGGCAACTATCCGGGGAGCCTGGGGGTCTGTCCTCGGGGCATTGACAGGCAGGATCGTCCTGCAGAACCTTGACTATGACACTCCTTGCTTCCCTGCAGTCCTTGCAGAGCCGTTCAGCCACGGCACCCTCTCGTCTGTCCGGTTCCCCAATTCCATGCCCCCTCGACTCTGTTAAGAAGCCTACCCGAAGGCGGGGAAAGTGACTAAGTCCATGCTGTCTACCCCGGTTAGGTGGCGTGGGTCAGGGCATGGGTGGTGTACCCCCAGGCACTAGGCCTGGTTGTCCTGTTACCCCTTACAACATTTCGCTTGCACTACATGTCCTTGGTTTCCCATGTCGTTAACAAGGGCGGCAGGGGCACCTGTGCCCCTCCGACCCCCGTGGCCAGTCCCTGCAGTTTCCTTGGGGTCCCAACGAGTGGTGCAACCATATGAATATGGATTTCCTTGACCTTATCCTTGCTCTGTCCTTGTCGCATGTCCTTTCTTTTCTTATTTCTGGTCTGTCCTTCCTGTTATTTCCTTGCAGTCGTTCCTTCCCTTGCTTTGGTTCCTGGCTACCGGGATACGTGGGGCCTTTCCTCACTGATCCCAGGAGCTTAGCACCAGCGAGGGTGGTCCATGGCTGATTCCTTGTCCATCCCTTCCCGGTCCTGGAGTCAGGGGTTCATGACATGCTTCTATTCCACCTTGAAGCTGTTGTAAACCTTTGCCAGTTCCCGTAGTCCTGCCGTGAGGCCTTCCCAAATGTCCTCCGAGCCCCATATTATTAGTTGCTGTAATTCTAGGATGGGTCTTTCCTGGTACCATTCGCCCTGGGGGCCCTGCCTTACTTCCAAGTCCTTAGTTTTGTGCTTCGCTGCTGTCCACAGCTTTGTCCAAGCTTCTCCCCTGTCTACTGCCGGGCATTCACAGATTATGTGCGCTGCCGATCCTAGCCTCTGGCCCTCTGCCCACTCCCTGATCATTTCCTGCTTCCTTGCTGGTCCTGGCTTTTCCCTAATGATCCTGTAGAACAGGCTCACCTCCGACTCCTCCGAGCATAGGGGGCATAGTCTGCTAATTTCTCTCTTCAGGTCAGCGCCTTGGGCCAGCTCTGTGATGGCTCTCATAGGTCCTGTTGCCTATTTCTGTCCATGGGGTTCGCTGGAGTTCGCTCCACACTCCGTTCCCGAACACTTTGTCCCTTGCCTTTGCTCCCCTGTTGTTCACTGGGTCGCCCATGCATGCTCTTATAGTCTCTTCCCATTGGTCCGAGCTCTTGATCCTGTTCAGCTTTGAGACTGTGACTGGCCCCTCCTTCTTTTTCATGGGCCAGGTGTGCACCTCGGGTATGGCCAGAGCCACGTCTCGCTCACTTCTGCCATAGTACCGTTGTTCCTTCCATGCTAGTGTGATTCCATTGTGTGCTGAGCCCCATACCCCGACCTTCTGAGACTCTACCACCTCAATCTCCGCCCCCTGGATTCCTGGTGTTGTCACTGCAAAGTCCGGGGTTGATGTTCCTGATGTGAGTGTCCCAGACTTGGGTATGATGGCTTTGAGCCTGTGCTTCTCCATCATATCCTTCCACCGGGTGGATCTTTCCATCTGGCCTGGGTCGATGTTCCAGTCTCCCATAATTATGGCCTCCATGCTCCCTTTCATGTCCATGATCTTCTGTATAGTGTCCCTGAATCCATCCTTCTCCTGCTTGCTGTGGCCGGATGGAGGGCCATACACGTTGATGACTAGTATGTCCCTGCCGGTTCTCATTATGCTGGCTTGCACTCTTCCCGATAGGCTGTCCGATATGCCGATGTCCCACTTTGCAGTTGCGTGTGGGCTCACTATCGTGCCGATGCCTTCCCTTGTTCCCTTCCATCTTGGCGCAGGTTCGTCATTGCCTGCTATGCCTAGTTGTCGGTTGATGCGGTGCTGACTTTTGACATCCGCCTTTCGTTTTTCGTTGGCTAAGACCAGGTCCTCTTCCGTCTCCCTCCCTGCTAGTGCGTAGTCAAGGTCCATGAAGCAATGAACCCTCGTATTCGCCGTTCTCCATGTCTCTTGTATGAGTACTGCCTCTATGTCCTTCAACCTTAGCTGAATCGCCGTTGCCATAGACGCCGTGAAGTCCTTTCCTCTTCCTATGTGTCCCTCTGTGTTCAGACTAAGTATCTTGTAGGTTACCATTGCCTTTGTCCTGTTTCCTTATCCTGCGAATTCCCAGAATTTGGGAGCCCCAGCTTCCCGCTCCTCTCCTGCTATCCTTGTCCTGACAAGGGGCCTAGATGCCGGTCTCGGTGACCCTTGTCAGGCCAACCTTGTTACCACCTGGTGACCTTCCATTCTTCGGGCAGGGTACTTAGGAGGGGGACGATATGACGTGACCCCCCTTTGGCTGCCGCTACAGCCTACCGGCAGTGCATTTCAGCTAATGCCGGGCCCTGGGTGGGAGCCAGGGCTTGTGAATTATAAAGAAAATGTTGCTTGTTCCTTGAAAGAATACTGCTTTACCATGTCCTTACTCCTCCTCCGTGGACTCCCCACTGCCGCTGCAGCTGTCCTCGGCCTGACTCACTTGCTGTCCTTGTAGACTCTGCATTACCGTGATGAACTGGGTCATCAGGTCCATGGGTGAGATCTGCTTGGCCTTCTTAGCCTTCTTGTGCTTGTGCCGGGGGATCGTGGGCTTCTCCTTGCTGGGCTTAGTCGCGACGCCGGAGAGCACCAACCTTCCGTGGCCTTGCTCTTGCATGAGTCGGGCAGCCTTGAGCGCTGAGATCTCTTGTTGCGCCTCTGCCAACTGCTTTCGGAGCCGCAGCTTCTCCGAGTCCATGCCGGTTGCCTGTCTGCTTCCAGACTCCCAGTCCATGTCCTCTTCGTGCCTGCTTCTCTTTCCGCTGTCCGAGTCCATGATCCTACTCGTGCTGCCCTCCTTGCGCTTGAGCGTCGTGGAGGAAGAGTGATCCTTGCTGTTGTCCATGCCTCCCTCTGAGCCTCTACCGGCCCAGGTGTTCCCGCTGAACGAGCCTCTCATCTGCGTTCCCGTGTTGTCCTGTCTCTCCCTGTCGTCTCCTCCGTGGTTACGATCCGAGGTCCTGTTCATGTTACCAGCTCTGTCGCCGGTTCTGTCGTCAGCTCTGACACCAGCTCTACCGCCGGCTCCGTGTCCTACCCTTCTGTCCTCTTCCCTGTCTCCATGCTGGTCGTGATGTCCTTGATCCGCGTCCTGGCCGAAGTGCCTGCCCACCATCCTGGTGCTAATCCGCCTCGCCTTTTCCTCCAGGCCGTTGTCGAAGAACCTACTTTGGTATGGCTGTTCGGACTTTCCGTCGATGGTGGGGACATACGTGATGCCTGGGACATTGACTGTGTTGGCTCTGGGCTCGTCCGGGATAGCTGCCGAGACTAGTCTGGCCCCTTCCTTGCGCATGCGGCTTAGGATGGTCCCAGCCTCGCTGACCCTGACCATGCCCCCAGTCTCTCGGGATGAAGCTCGCCCCTAGGGTGATCCTACCCCTGTTCCTGGGGGCCTTGACGTTGACTATGACCTTCTCATAGTCCCTGAGGCTCTCTGCTAGGTCGTCGCAGCCCCAGACTCCTTGATGAGCCGTAGCCTCCTTCGAGGGCCACCACTCGTATAGCATGGCCATGGTTATGATGTCCTCCTCCCTTGCTGCCCCTAGGCCCTTCCTGACGCGTACCATGCGGAGCTGGTTAGCCGTGGCTCTTCCATGATGGTCCATAGTGGGCTTCTCTCCAGCACTCCTTCGTTGTCCATGATTGTGAGGGGGGGCCAGTAAGATGCCCTTCATGCCCAACAGAACCTCCCCGAACCCGAAGCCGATGCCGAAGCGGTGTCCGTTGTCCGGGACTACGAGGATCCTGTCGCCGACTTCCCTGCTGACGTCCCTTGCGTCCCCGATCGGGTACGTGCCGAAGATCTCAAAGGTGTCCCTCCTTGTCGCGAATTCCGGGCCTCCCATGATATCCATGCCCGGCTCCGCCTTCCCGACTGCTTCCATGGTCTTGTCGAGTGCCTTACCCATGTAGTGGTAGACGTCTGGGGTGCTCATCCTCTCCTTGCATAGGGCCCTGATCCTGGCTGTGAAGACTACTGTATCCGCCAACCCACAGTGGTAGCAACCCGCGGTGTGTCTGTGGTACGGACAGACTCCCTTGGGCTCGCTCCTGTTCTGCCATCCATTTGACCATGTTGTTACTGCTTCCAGGTAGTTGGCCTTGTCGAGGTTGTCCCTGAGGTTTTGGCCAGCCTCCTCCTTGCCGTTGTTCTCCAGGATCTCTGGTAGCTTCTTCTCGTCCACCAGCCTAGCTTGGAAGAATTCCCTGGTTCCTTGCTCCAGTCCATTTGTGGGGTTCGTGAGGAGGAAGCTTTCCATCTCCACCCCCTTTGCATACATGATTATCTTCCAGCCCTCCGACCTTTCGATCCTTGCCAGCTGAGCCGCCAGGCGGTTGGCCCAGTCCCTGAAAGTATGTATGTGCTTCTCATACTCGATCGGCGGCCGCCCCGTCCCGACCTCCACGAAGGTGGCCGGCGGCAGCCCCGTCACTGCCCATGCCGTGTACCTCGCTTGGTCCATGCTTGCTGCCGGTATGTCCTGGTAATACAGGCCATGCCCGTGTCCAAGAATGTCCCCAGTGCTGAGGTCAAAGAGTACGATCCCGCCCTCAACCGGGATGGCAGGGATCCCTGCCTTCTTGACGCCAGGGTCTGCGCACTCGAAGTCGATGGCTCCGATCACCAGCCGTTTCTCCTTGTCCTTTCTAGGCATCCTCGGCGGCTGGCTGCTGACCTTGTTTGAGTCGACCTCCTCGTCCTGGTCGATCTTGCCTTGGTTGGCCCCGACCATGTCCTTGTTCACTTCCAGGAGGCTGTCGTCGAGGCTTCTTCTGCCGGGCATGGTGGCCTGCTGGCGTCGTTCCTCCTTGTCCTTGACATGTTGCTCCTCGTCTCCGTCGATGACCGTGCTAGCGGACGACCTGTCCAGATCGGCATGTTCGTCCCTATTGCTGCGGACCGAGGTGGCCTTGAGCACTTCCAGCCTCACCTTCCGGAACGGCGGCTCGTTGCTAAGGGGGGTCTCCTCCCCTTCGCCCAGGATATTGGTTCTGCCCTTCAGGTAGATCCCTGACTTGTTCCATGCTGCCTGCCATATGGCCGGGGCCTCCGGTGCCTGAAGCCTGAGGATGTCCCTAGCCTCCTCCATGAAGCGGCTGATGGACCATGCTGACGTGTCGCTTAGCTCTAGGATGACCCTGTACTTGCCGTCCTCTTGCTCGTAGGCCACTCTGGTGACCGGGCCTTGGTTTGCCGGATCCCATACCTTGTCGTAAGGCACGCCTTCTACGGCCTCGTCTCCATGAGCCCCTGATACCAGTATGAACGACCCTTCGGCCTTCTTGACGCTGTCCCTGTCTACATCCCATTCGATGGGCCCATCTTCCTTCGGCTTGAGGATCGCCGTCTCGATGTCCTTCTCAGATGGCCATCTTGCCATGCCAGTGAAGCCCGCTTTCAGCGTCTTGGGCTCCAGTGCCTGTGCCATGTCCTTTGCTTCCTCGTCTCTGGGGTTGAGCGCCTCTGTGAGCATGTAGAAAAGGTCGCGGAGGCCGTGGATGCCGCATGGGTTCCTGAGGATGATGTCCTTGTTGTCAGTGACGCCGGTTGCGAAGAGGATGCGTCTGGCGTTCATGATTACTTCCTTGCGTCCTTTGGAGTTCGCATTGAGCGACTTTCCTGTAAACTTGCCTGTTCTACGAAGAAGTAGAGTCCTTGAATCGTTCCTTTCAGCGAGGAAGCTGTCCAGTAGTTCCCTGATGTCCTCCCACTGCTTCTGCGTGGACTCCCTGATCCTTGTCGGTATTTCTACCTGCATTGTTGAGTGCAAAATTTCTCCCCTTTCCTAGTCCATAAACTGGGTCGGAATTTTTGGGTCCGAAAGTCGGGCCACATGTACATATCCGGGTGAGGTCTCCGTCCAGGCCTTCCAGTTTCTCCCATTGTCCATGCTCCGTACTATATAGGCCATTCTTTCCAAAAAGGCGCGGTCCTAAAAATGCGTCGCCCTTTTCTGAGTAGCGGGGCCTTTCTGTGTAGTTGTTGTTGCTTTGTTCGTAGTCTCCTTTTAGCCTCTATCGACGGCCCCTGTTTCCCTTTTGTGCTGCCCTTCCTTCCTTGTGGTCTTGACAAAACCATGTAGCCGCCGGTGCTAGCACTGGCCCTCGACGGTTGTTTTCCTTTTCCTTGTAAACATACGTTCCATGAAGACACTTTGATTCCTTGGTATGGGCGTGGAGCTCCCACTCGCGCCCAGCGGTATGCCCTGATAGCAACCCTTGAATGTTCAGACAGGAGGCCAAGGCCGCTCCTTCTGAGCTCCATGGGGCACTGCCCTATCCATATAGGCCAGGCCTGTTGGTCCTTGTCCATCCATGATCGAAGTGTTTCCACTTTGCTGAAATCATTGGTGAACTGCTTCAACGCGTTGTCGTGATCACTAGTGCTCTCCCAGATTCCGCGACGAAACAACGTCTTCTTCTCGAACTACAGGCTCGTAGAATGGTCCTAGACCTCAAAGATGATAACTGGTCCGATGCCACGACCGAGCTGTTTCAGGACCTCTTCAACAGCACAGAAAGCAAGAGCAGCCGCACCATCGCTTACTGCGCAGCGAAAGCCCGCTCTAAGGGCAGGCGTAAGGACACCAACGGTAACATGGGGGGGTTTCACAAGAAGAAGAGAACATAACAACCTCTGTTCATCAATTCCCGTCGATGAACGCGAGGTGGTGGTTATGGGAAAGGCTCGGCGCCTCGGACGAGGTGGTCGGCTGGCTCCGTCACGGCGTACCTATCAAGCTAACAGGCACTCCCCCGCCACCCACGCCACAACGGCGCCTGGACCCACGGCTCACCCCAAAGCTCGACGAGATGGTCCGACTCGGCGTGATCTCACCCTGTACCAGCGGGCAACTCCGGCACAGTGCCCCGCTCTTCGCGGTTGCAAAGGGCGAGCACGATGTCCGCCCGGTACACGACCTACGCGACCTCAACGCAATCACTGCGGAGACGCGGGTCTTCCGGCTCTTCGGCCTAAAACGAGCAGTGCGCAACCTCAAGCGCAACGACTTCATGCTCAAGATCGACTTAGCCTCCGGCTACCACCAGATGGGTGTGGCTCCGACCGACTCCACGCTACTGGGGATCGTCCTCCCGAACGGGCAGGCGTACAGATACAACACACTAGGGTTCGGCTGGACCGCTGCCCCGTTCGTGTTCCAGTCTACGTCCATCCAGCTAGCAAAGATACTCGCGAACCGCTTCAACGTGACAATAGCGGTGTACCTCGACGACTTTCTCATCTCACATCGGTCACGTCGCCACCTAGCAGACGCCGCTCCCCAAATAGTCGCGCTCATGAGGTCGCTGGGAGCTATCCCAGGGCTCAACAAGTGCATCCTAACTCCCACACAACGCCTGGAGTACCTAGGAGTCACCATCAACACAGCCGCCGAGACACTGCAGATTTCCAAGGACAGAGCCGATCGCTATGCAACATCAATCGAGCAGGCCCTCAGGGCCGGCAGGATCGATGCAACCGAGTGGCAACGCCTACTAGGCCGCCTCTCGTTCTTCGCAAGTACGACACAGTTCGCCAGGCTCCAGCTCAGATCACTCCAGGCCCTACATCCCGCCCCGACGCTTCACATCTCGCAGCAGATGCGTCGCCAGCTCAACAGCTGGCTAGCGCTGCTCAGAGATCGTCCATCCAGACCCTTCGCTCAGGCCAGGGCAGACTGGGAGATCAAGGACGAACTCCAGCTCTCGGTCGCATCCGACGCGTCCTCCTTCGCGTGGGGCGCCTGCCTATTCAACGGCGACCAGGGCCGCTCGGCTCAAGGCCGCTTTCCTCCCGAGTTCCGAGACTCTCATATCGGAGTCAAGGAGCTCTACGCGATTGGCCAGGCTATCAAGCTCACCCCAACCCAGCGCACCAGGACCCAACTAGCTATCTTTTCGGACAACACCGCGGCCATCGCATGGGTCAACCGCCAGGGCTCCCCATGTCTCGCCGACACGGCCATTCGACTCCTGCAGGATATCTTCACCACGGCGAACACGAAGAATGTCGATATTCACTGCTTCCATATCGCAGGGCACCTCAATGTCCAGGCGGACCGGCTGTCGAGATTCGCAAAGCTCGATTGGCACTCACCCCGCGAGGTACTCGAGACGATAATGGCCAAGTGGGGTCCGGCGGAGATAGACGTCACTGCATCTCCGGACAAGAAGCTCGCACTGCCAGGATTCGTCAGGAAAGCTTGGTCCCTCGACGATCACGGCTTCCAGCGCTCCTGGACCGGCGCCAGGATCTATCTGGCTCCGCCGACAGCGCTCTTGGGAGCGGCACATCGTCGTCTGGAGAAGATTCGGACGCCTCAGACCCCGACTACGTCCCCTCGGACGTGGAGGTCAGCGGCAATACTCCTCTTCCCCGATCTCAACTCACCCGAAGTCAGAGCGCTGAAACGGCTGTCCCAACACAAGATGTATCTCAGAGTCCACTCCTCGCACATGCTCAACACGGAGCTATCCTGGACCGAGAGGCAAGGAAAGATCAGAATGATTGCGATGATCGTCAAGACCCGTTCGACGAACTCCTCCGCCACGACAGGCTATCTCACTTCCGAAACGAGTCATCGCGCCGCTCAGCGGCTGGCTGGGTCTCTAAGTTCGTCCTATCGCGACAGGCAGCCCTCTCCGACGCCGAACAACTCAGAGCATTCCTCCTCGCCGAGGGCGAGACCACTGGCCCGCAGAGTATCCACAGAAAGGGCTACTGGATCTGTCAAGCGGCTCCACTCGTCTCCAACTGGCGACCTCCGCCAGAAGCCAGGCAGATCATCAAGAGTGCGGAGAACGTAGCATCTCTCGACGGCCTAACAGGAGGCGCACTACCGGTGACCAGAGCCCAGGTCCGCAAGGTCGTCGACAGGCGACGCTCCTCACCGAAAGCGTTCCAGGTAGCGCTGTTCGCTGCACTTACATTCATCTCAGTCAGCCGGGGAGGCGAGATCTTCGGCCTGACGAGAGGCGACATCTCTTTCGATGAACAGGGCAACGCTATGCTCTGGTTCCCCCGCACCAAGACGGCCAAGGGCATCCATAAGCTTATTCCTAACAGGTCATGGGACCGCTTCAACCCGGCAAGAGCCCTCAAGGCCTGGGTCCCAACTGCGACGCGACACAATTCCGACTCGATCTGGCGCATGATCGGTCCATCGGGAGGTATATCACTCACGTGTCCACTTGCAGCGTCCACCCTCCGCACATGGATCCACAGCGCCTTCGGCCCGAGCGTTTCATGGCACTCCTTCCGCAAGGGGGCAGCTACTGAGCTGGCAGTGGCCAACACAAACACGGAGGTCCTCCTTTCAATGGGCACGTGGTCATCTACGAAGAGCATGCTGAGGTACATGGGTAACGGGGTACGCACCCATCCAGGGGTCCAGGGTCACCTGGCCTCAATTCTACTACAACCACCACTCTAAATCACGACGGGAGTCGTGGGGCAGTGACGATTAGCACGGTACCGACATTCTTGGACGCGAACCCTCGAGGGGTTGGTCGGGGGGCCCACCTGCGTGCCTGTGGGCCAACCATTGTTAGCACGTTGCCGGCGGGATATCCCCGTTGGTTAATGAAAAGAATGTCATGAGGCTAGGATAGCTAGCTGGCGCTACATCGTCAGTAAGGTTACCTCGGGTAACGGGCCCGGAGCGGAGGGCGATGCGATAGCCTCACTCCGGGCAAAAGGTGTTTCGCCGGTCAGGCGAGTCACGCAGTTTATGCGGACAGAATGGCGCAAGGTTCGGATCCGCCGGATCCGACGGCACGGTACCAGTTACGACTGGTATACTCCTTCTCCCTCGGTAAGCGGAGAGGACTTCACGTTTAACTTACACTAGCTTCCTCGTTAACATTGTGTAAATTAAGCGCCCCCCCCCCGTTGGTTAATGAAAAGAATGTCATGAGGCTAGGATAGCTAGCCTTTGGGTTTGCACTAAAGTATAAGTATACAAGTCGTGGTCGGGAGCAACATGTCTCGACGAAATTCTTCCGTCATTCGATTTGATGATGTCTGAGTTACGAAAACAGTATACAGTCAAAGGGCTATTAGGAGCATCTTCTCTTACTTATACACATATGTCTTGAGAGACTTGTGCGACGGCGTGCATGATCGATTGTCAGAAGGTATAGTCAGAGCAATATATGGTGATAACGTGTCAGAGCTCACAGAGCAACCTTTACAACCCTATCATCGCTATCCACCACAACGCACTCCACGGCCAGCATGGCAGCCTTCAACGTGGCGATCTCCTGTCTCAAGCGAACTCGCCTCCCAGCCAGCGGGCATTCTGTGCTCGTACAAACCGACTCTGCTCCGTCAGTCACGCCCAGACAGCGTTGGCACTCACGTCTAGCAGCCTGGTGAGCCAAGGTAAGAATCCTCAATGAGTGACAGAGACCGGCATACGCCGCATGTCGGTTCAACGAACACGCGAGACAAAGTGTGAACCCCGCCTCGAGTAGAACATTACATAGCGGACATGTAGCAGACACGAAGAACTCCGCCCTCGAGCCGACAAGATGATACGGCGGACACAATGCCGTGTCTCGCACTGGAAGCCGGCCGCCAGACGCCCAGGCGGATGGGTCGACCCCGACGAGCTTGAGAACTCTCTGGAGCGGAGGTACGAGCTGCTTATCGATGTAGTAGCCGACTGCAGGGGCGAGACGCCAGTCTGACATGAGCAGGGTTGGGTGGACGGCGCGTTGGGCAAGCTTGGCGTTGCCTCGACCGTCGGCGATGATGTAAGGCACCCGCTCTCCGGCAGCAGGCATACCCTCAGTGGTGGCGGCCTCGAGAGCCGCAGCGGCGTGTGGGACCTTGTTTGCATCTGCGTATTTCCCCAGCCGGGCCTCCTTGTGAATTATGAGGTCCGGCAGCGGTGTAAATCCCGCACGTAAATCTCTCACGACCCTGGAGAACACGTGCTTGGCTTGACTGATGTCATTTGTCTGGAAAAGTGTGGTCAAGACAGATTCGACTGTACTCCGAGTCAGAGGACAGTAATCACGTCGAACTGCCTCGAGTCCCTTCGCCTCAAACCGAGGGAGCTCGCCAGCTGCCCAAAGTAGCCCGGCATACCGCTTCTTGGTGACGATAGCAGAGGGGAAGTAGACCTTTTCGTACTGAAGTTTGATCGGTCGCGGGTTGACTGCCGTGACGGCGTCAGCTAGTGCTAGAGCCTCGTCCTCGGCCTCAGCGGGGGTCAGGCCGGGGAAGAGGACGAACATGCTGTCTGTGTCGCCATAGATGACCCGCGGAGTGTGACCATTACTTAAACTGCGAGACTCAGCGAGTTCCATTGCAGTTTCGAGTGTGTATCTTCCCTGCTCGACGATGGCGTCTGCCACGTCGACCATGGGCAATCTTCCGACGAACCCGGCAGCCGTATATCCGTATGTGACGTTTGCCACCATTTTCAGGCTCATCTGCTCGTTGTTGAGACGAGACAGCACGCTCCTGTCTGTCTCGCCTTTCATCCGCTGCTTGATAGCTACCCGTGTTGCCAGAATCTCCGAGAGCATGCGGGGAAACACGCCAGGTCGCTCTGAAGCTCTTGCGAAAGCCAGCCCAGTCTCGATTGTCTTAACACCATTCCGGCTGATCATCGCCTTCACTGCTTCCTGGTCGACAGCGTACGGCAGCACACCAAGCTTCTGAACTGCAGCACCTGGTCGACCCAAACATGTTGAGTAACATAAGTTATAACCCACCATGACACTAGGATAGAGCGATCTGAAGTCGAGAACGGCAACAGGGTCAGTGTAGATGCCACTGTGGGGCTCAAGAACCAGCGGGATGCTCTCGGGCATCGACTGCTGTCTGACTTGCATCCTGGAGGGGGAGGGCTGGATGAAGCGGGCAACCTTGCACAGTCGGATGAGAAGGCCCTCGACTCGGTACTGAGAGCCACGAGTCCAGATTGACTCGAATTCTACACCGTAGATACGAGCGAATCTGGCAGATTTGGTAAATATTTCGGTCTCATCACAGACTCTGAGTGATGCCATCACCCGGCGATTCAGGTGGCGAAGTGCGGCATCGCGTGTAATGCCGGAATCCAGCATTCTGGAGAGCGTGGCGTGTGAGATTGTTGGAAGTGTTTCGTTGAATCTCTTTGAAGATACAATTTCGAGAGAATATGCGTGGAGCTTGATTTCAAAGCGAATCAGGCGCCAGATCGAACCTGCGATTCTGCCGGAAAGAACGCCAGGCATTGCCGGATTTCTGGAACAAATCGAATTGAGATCTATGCCGAGGGCAGTGCATCTGGAAGATATGTAACCGAACCCCATCTTCCCCAAATCCCAAGATATGACTAAATCAGGATCATATCTAGCAACCAGCTGAGCAAATCTCAGCAGCATCAGCTTCTCCTCCGCAAAGCACTCAGATCCACCCCCAACAGTCTGCCCGACGTATAATAAATAGCGGTCAACCGAGGTAGGGGCGTCCAACTGCTGAAAGACCAGACAAATCGCCCGCAGAGGATTGAGCTTGGCCACAGGATACGGCCCCTGCGTCTGGGCGATTCCTTCGCAGATTAATGCTGCGAGTTCGACTCGACTTGACTCGTGAGTGAGTTGGCCTCTCAGGAGCCCAGCCTTAGCCCCCCGCCTACCCCCATGAGAAGTCGACCCACAGTTTTGAGTGAAAGGAACGGACGCCGCGGTGTTGAGAAGCATGGCGAGGGAGGTCAGGCCCGGGTCGAGCATGTATAGGTGGTGCTCGGTCGACCGGCGGGCCAAGTGTGCTTCCATCAAATGATTGGTGACAATGTCTCGCGGGATAGAAGCGGTCGGGATACCGAGCCATTTGGTCGGGGAGAAGAGGGGCAGACCGGCCTTGGAGAACTTGAGCCGGACTCCAGCAAGTGTGACCGGAACCCTGGGGATGTCAGAAAGATCAGATATATGGATCTTATATGTGATCTTTGCCGCATCGAAAGGTGGGGTGGGCTGTGACCGCTTGATCTGGGATTCCGGCAAGCCGTTGTCATACCGATAGGCGTCAGAGTCAACCTCAGTCTCGGAGTCGGAGTCGGAGTCAGAGTCGGCCTCGTCTCCGGCACCGAGGTCGAGCAGCCTCGACTCTCTTGGATCGCCATCATCATCGTCGTCCCCGCCCCCGGCAATGATCACGGACTCGAGTAGCCCCGCATCAGGCGAGGAGGCAGACCAGTCGGACTCACACCCACCTCCACCACCGGCCAGGGCGTCTGCTGAGACATCAGGACTCGGGATAAAGTCGGACGACTCCTCGTCATCGCCAGCAGCGTAGTACCCCATTGCCCGCCTCATACTGGTGTTCCTGCGGGTCTGGGCACTCGGCTCGACCACTGTCTTGTCCATTGATGTGTCTGGATCTGTCTGGCTGGCGTCAAACATACCGGCGACAACAGCATGGTTGACAAGTTGGGTGACAGTTCCTAAATCTTGACTCGGATCAGCGGTCATGAATCTATTAATCAAACACTTCACGACCTTTGAATCAGGACCGGTCTGAATTCGATTGACCGTCGCCCTTTGGCTTTCTTGGCTGGGAATCAGAGTGGCAAGAGATGGGAGCATCAGATCGTCTCCAGAAACCGTCAGGGGGTCCTCAGGAAGGGGCTTGAGCTCTCTGAATGCTGGGGGTTTTGGGCCGAGGACTAGGTCAACCTCGACTTCAGCTCGGGTCTGCCGGAAAAGAGGAGATTCTCGTAAACTATTGAGATAATCATTAGGGTCTCTCTTACCTATCCAATCAGGTCTCCCGGGCACTGCAGCCCTGTCTCTTCTCAGACTCTGGCTGATGTTGAGGGCGTGACTCCCCCTATCCATTGGCAACAGATCGTGGTCCGTAAGAAGCTGCATGATGTACGATAGGTGGGCGCTATACGGTGTGCGCGGCTTCTGCTGCCACCCCCCGGCTCTGATGATGTCGGCGAGGGCGGTGACGTGCTTGGGGTCTAACAGGAATACTCTGAGGAAGAAC
This sequence comes from Carpediemonas membranifera, assembly GCA_019828565.1. Lineage (NCBI taxonomy): Eukaryota > Fornicata > Carpediemonas > Carpediemonas membranifera. The sequence continues at coordinate 142,307 of JAHDYR010000008.1, forward strand.
GACTCTGCGGGATGGTAGCCGTAGAAGCATGTGCCGGTTACTACAGTGGAGGTGTACACTAGTGGCCCTGGGGTGCGAAATCTGTCGCATAGTATGGCGTTGAGCGCACGTGAGAGTGAGTGTATGTGAGGCACGAGCTCGGAAACTTGGGCAGGAATCTCGGCAGAATGGATGGGAATATCAACGTAGGGGAAGTAGTTGTGGATGTGTACGCATGCTAGAGCACCTGTGGAGACCAGAGGGCCGTATATGTTGAGCACAGGGACGAACGGCAGCAGCTGGCCGTTATACGGCGCAATACACGGATCTAGCTTGGGATGTGGATGCTTGTCTAGCTGAACATCTGTGCTGAAGATGGAAACGAGCAATTCACTCATCTCCCTGATCCGTGTTTTGCAAAACCCGCAGAGTCAACTCAGTCTCGTCCTCGAAGGTCACCGCGTGCGTGTTGGTCACCCCAGGTCGTCATTCAGGGAGTTTATTGAGGGGTTGGGTCGACATCGACTGGGGTGATCTCCTTCCACGTGCTGGGTGCCTCTTCCTCGACCAGCTTAGCCGTGCCATCCGACACTTTTGCCACGCTGAACCATTGGTCGGCTGAGTCGCGGAACTCAATACAAGCACGGCCATCGTGATCATTGAACGCTGTCGCCTCAATAGGGGCAATGCAGAGCTTATCCCAAGCGTTGAAGGAGTGGGTGACGCCCTCGGTCACCCTGAGAATCTGATCATGATAGAAAAAGAACCCCTTGGCCCTCTCTGGGAACTGGAGCGGGGTGGGTGTGAGGCAGATGTCGCCCCTGCTATGGCCCGGCAGCAGGCCCGACTGGGCGATATGAGGTGTAACTGGGCCAGCGAAGAGCAGCTGGCGGTCGCTGAGGAAGACAGCAAAGTTCTCTTCATATGTCACGATCCGGTCGACCCTGTAGGGCAGGTCGACGAACCGTGACATCTCATTCTGGTGCCCGAGCCCCAACCGGCCACAATCATTTCTCCCACTGATCATCTGCCGATTGCCCATGGAAAGTATGACAGTCGATGAAAAGAAACCTCCGTCATGCATGATGTGATCTGGGACAAAGTCAGTGGGCACAGCGACTGGGTGGAAGAGATGGCTGTTGTCCTGCTCGACTTCGCCGGTAAACCATAAAGCCATGAAGCCACTCATGACAGTGCCGACCGGGGTGAGTATGAAAGTCTGATCTCCCTTCATCGACACATCAGTTACCATCCTGTGCTTTTCCCAGGGGGCTGGCCTAGAGCTTGGCGATCTTGGGAAAGCTGGGGAAGGTGAGGCGGGTCGGGTCGACGAACCCAGATGACTTAAACCCCAGCAGACCAAGATTGTTGCCCCCCAGCCCCACAGGCCCTTGGGCGTCCTGGCGATGTGGGCGGTTTCACCGCTGTAGACCTCGAGGGCCCTGGGCATCCTAGCCCTGGTGAAGACGGTGTGGTGCTTCGTGTAGAGCATGAAGAGTCTGCCCATGTACACCAGTGACAGCAGAGTTCACCAGCGTAGCTCTCGCCGTCCTTCTCGGCGACGTTCACCGTGAAGAAGAACTTGCGGCAGAGGAGCCAAAGGCACTTGGCCTTGGGCATGTTGAGCTCTCTGTGCTTGATCTTTAGCCTGTCCTCGAGGTCGGGGTTGGCCCTGCCACCCAGCAGACACGCCCACACCGCGCCCTGGTTGAGCGTGTGCATGGCGGCAGGGAGCTCCTGCACAGCCGTGAGCTCAACGTTCATGGACAGTGGGGGGCCATCTGTGAGGATCGAGCGGGCGCGGTCGAGGAGGCGTTGAGCGCTTGGTTCGAGAGGTGGGATCTCTAAGAGCGTGGCGACGAGGGACGACGAGAGAAGTGACGCTTGTTGGCGTGGTAATGCTCTCTTCGTTGTTGTCTGAGGGTATTTCCTCGTCAAAATGCCTGGAGCAGGCGTGCTGGAGTAAAGATGGGATGTCCCCGGAGATAGAGGCCGTTAAGGTGAGCGCGGCGCGGAATGCAGAGATCAGCGCATCTCTAGTATCTGCTGGCGAGGAACTAGCGGTGCTCATTCCTCCTAGCGCCCGCTCCGGTAGTAGCAAAAATCCGTCGACTGTTCGACTCCGAAGCGCTGGGACATTCACCGGCTCATGTTTGACATCGCCGTCGCCCTTGCTGAGGGCAACTTCCGGGTCTACAACGCCTCAGCAGGCGCGGGTGACCGCTCCTACTAATATCCCCCCTCCCGCTGACACCGCGGTCGCCCAGACCGTGGACCCGAGTCAGAGTTTGATGTTTGATGTTTGATGTGTCGTCTCCTCCCGGTGACACAGTGGTGTCGCTCTGGGTGTGGACTTGAGTCAGTCGGACGTGCCGGTCTACATGCTTCTTTGCGTTGTATGTAGATGTGGTCAGTTAGCCTGTTGCTCGGGTGGTTAACAAGGGTGAGGGAATAAAAAGGAAGGTTCGACTCCGAAGCGAGTCGAACAAAGAGTGGTTTACTGTGAATCCTACCGGAGGGGGGGTGCTGAGACCAGATGACCGGGTGGGATCCCAGCTGAATTAAACAAAGACTGCCGATCATTCTCCCTGCCGTTGCCGTGACCATGGTCTCATTCATTGTACAGTTTACCGCTTACTCCTCTCTGAACATCAGTCTTGCCATTTGCTCAACGTACCTCACGTCGAACTCGACTGACGGCTTATCAGACTCACGCCACAGGTACTTCGTAAGTTGAAGGCGAAAGCACTTCATTGATGGAAGCGCAAAAACTTACCTGTTGGGCACACACGAGGAACGCCGACCATTCTTCGAGGGTGCCACGGGCTGGGCGGCGGAGAGTGCATGGATCCGTGGCGGACCCAATCACGTTCTTACGAAACACCTCCCGCGATGAATGGCGCAGGCGCTTCCGTTTTTGAGCAATAGCGTTGTATAGCTTGTCTCTGGGAATCCCTGTTTCGTGAGAGAGGGCCTGGTAGTCATCTTCTGAGGGATAGGGGCTGAATAGATGGGCTTGGAACCATTCGGCGATAACACGGGACTGCTTGTCAGGGTAGCGAGGCATTATGACTAGTGGTGTACGTTTGCTGCTTTTGAGAATAGCTGCATGTCATATCAGACATGTCATTACTGTTGCCATACAGTGGTCAAGGATGGTCCACGATTGAGACCATCACAGCACTGGCTGGGGTAGCAGGAGGCGAGTGTGTGTGAGTGCTCGTGAGGGATATACCAGCGCGGTCTTTGGCCATCAACACTCACCAGCCAAAATGCAAAAGGATACAGGTGCATATCAAGGTTTAATGCAGTTATATTGCTGTTAATAAGTAAATACACGATGTACATATATCAATGCTGAGTCAACCCACCCAACTCACTCCAAACCCCACCGCCCGAGTCGACCGAGCCTCTCCCCCAAAGCCAGCGCCACCCTATCCCGCACGGGGCCGGCCGAGACCGCACTCAGCAGCTGCAGAGTCGTAGATACATCAGCCATGGTCTTCTTGGGGCCGGCTAGGGTTGTGGGGTGGGCTGAGTGGCGGCGGAGTCGCGTTGCTGCGGTCTCGAGTCGAGTCAGTTCCGCGGTGAGGTGAACGACGTCTTGGGAGAGGAGACGCACAGCTGCGGAGTCTGCAAGAGAGCATACAGCCTCTTTTGTAGACTTCTGGAATGCCGCATGAGCGGCCTCCATCAAATTCGTCTTGACTCGAGCAGAGTCGTGGTATCTGATCAGTACAGACCACACAGAGTCGAGTGTCTGCTTTCGATCCCACTCTGATACTCTGTGCCGGAATTCACGCCGGACTCTCCCGTTCCTCCGGCAATCCGCAATCCAATGCCGGAAAACTAGGCCGGCCAACCGGTGTGAGCGGAACTCGTCTGCTTTTCGGTCTACCACAGCCTCTTTGGTCGCTACTCGGAGGTGCAACAGCGCCTTCTTCATCAGAAGTGTCCGGCAATGATCGGTCGCGATGATAGATACCCGTGCTTCGCGTACCCATCCCACAAAGGCGTTTCTAGTAATAAGATAATCTCCGTGGGCCCTCGCAAAGAGTCTGCGGCTGACTATTAGTTTGTATTGAGTGAATGCCGTCTGGAGAATGCTTCGTTTGTTGAATCTGTAGGCTGAAGAAAGCTTGGATCGGTACCGTTCAACTTTCACTATGCATGCACACCAGGAGGAGAACCCATGGGAGGTGATTCGGTGCTCGTCATAAAGCTCAGCAAGACGCTCCATGCGCTGGACATCATTCATTCGCTTGTACCACATAGAAAGACTTCTCGCCAGCAATACTCGATTACAGTGTATATCTGCAAGTGGTTCTACGAATTGTGTGATCGCTAGCCCTCCATCTGTCGCTGTACTCTCATCCAGCCCACCCATCGCGTAGTCGCCACAGCGCACTTTATGTCCAGACGAAAAACAGCCGAGCCAACGACAACCACGCCATTAAATGCTCTCAACCTTCTCGAGCCATATGTCCACGCTGTTCATCATCATCGTAGCCACCCCCTTTGCATGCTGCAATGCTTCGTACCTCGGCCCGATGCCCTTCCACACCGCCTCCAGCCGGGCAATGCCGTCCCTCCCCCCAAGCTCTAGATCCCGAGTGTATCTCGGAATCTTATTCACCAAATCCCTATTGACCACCGAAGGTGACACAGGGGGTGTTTCCGGCTCCTTAAACTTCCCCGGCATCATGATCGGCCCACGATCCTTTCTCAATCGCCCAGTCTTCGCCTTATCCTTCTCCCCGCCAGCCCCTGCTACACCGCTCAGGGGCCTATATACAGTTCGTACAACCTCACCATACTCTTTCATTCGTGAGTGGGCATTTTGCTTCTTCGCTATTCTGCGCTTTGCAGCCTTCTCCTCCGCCATGGAAGCTATGCCGGCAGTAGCCCGGAAATACTTCGGCGTGGCGCCGCCGTCGACGACAGAGTGGTCGGCAGAGGTCGAAATCTCGAGCTTTGTCCGCTCGTACTTGGCTATGTGCGCAGATATGTCTGCCTGGGACGGGTTCTTCTTCACTTTGCGGAGTGTTGCGTTTTGTTCCTTCCGCAACGCCTCTTCCTCTTCGGCGAGGCGCTTGGCCTCCTCCTCTTTGCGCTTGTACAACGGTTTGGGGGTACGCAGAGGAGTTGTGATGACAGGGATCTCAGGTGCTCGTCGTGAAGGCATCGGCGAATGCTTTGGCGTGTAGGAGCCGAGACGCTTCTTGATATCGAAAAACTCCCGCTCGATGGCGCTTCTCCAGTTACTGGAATCCCGAGTTGATGGTCTCTTCATTGTTTGATTGCGCCAATCTGTATCAGATGGAGTTTCTGGCACATTCATTCCGTTTGCTGTCGTTTCCAAGCGGCGTTATGTACTACGTAAATGAGCTCATGTACACTGATTTTGACACCGCCGCTCGCGTCCAAGTAGAGACAAAAGATCTTCATAATCCAGGAGAAGCTTCAATACAGCCCCAATAGGCATCTCTCAATGCCGGCCACCCCCAACCCGACCATCGTATGAAGGCCCAGCCCCGCCATCTTGCAATCAAGACATACAGGCCGCAACTCTGGCATCGTCCCTAGTTTCTCGTGGTCTCCAGTCCCGTGAACCAGTCGACGGACGAAGTCAATTGGCACGAAAACATTAAGAACATGTCCCTGGCCGCAAATCCGTTCCTTTTCTACAACCTAGGAGCAGAGATGGTCTATATCCTCTCACAGCGCCTCGAAGCCCAGTTCATTGCGGCAGAAAAGCAGCAACGCGTCATAGGCGACCTTGTATGTTGTCCCTGGATAGCTTACGCAGCTCACGAACCTCTTCTCTCGCAACTTCGCCAGTGAACAGTTTGCGCCGCAGCCGACATACGCGTACCATTCGTTCAAGCATATTCTAACCCGTGTTGTCCAGTCAAGCGTGCTCAAGCTCTCTGATGCCTCGATGACGCGCCTTCTCCAGCTCATGACGTCCACCGTGAAGTTTCAGATGATCAATGTCGGCGACCTTGAAGGCGCCCTCGACCTTTTCAAGCGTCACATCTCTGGCATCACTGCAGTAATGGGTGGCACCCTCCCCAGCAGCATCCAGTCCCGCGTCAACACAGTGAGCGGCATGTTTGACGAACTCATGGGTGAGCTGAACCCCTGGGACCGCCTCGTGACGTTCCAGGACATCATTATCTTCTTCCAGAGCCACCACATCAAAGTATCCCTCCTACTTCAGTATAAGGCGCAGTATAGCGACGGAACACCGTTCATACTGTCACACAGGGGCAAGACATACGCCGGCCCACTCAAAGCACCGCCAGAACCAGCCCCTGAGTACCGAAGCACGCTTGATCTCCCGCCGATGGGGACGAACTTGTATGCACTCCCACGCCCATCTACGTCCACGCATACCGTCGCATGTCCTCTCGCGCAGCTAGCCACTCTGGCACTCGGTAAGGACCACACTGTCGCGATCATTGAGAACCCCACGACTAACGCGACCGGGATACTCGGCGAGAGGGACATTGGGACGGACATCCAAGTGGCGCTGTCCGTATTCGATAGCGAGGACAGCCCGGCCAGACCCCAAGCGAGGGGCACTGATGGGAGTCCCGTGACGAAGACCAGCGTTGACCGGGGAAGGTATGACGCTGAGATGGCGCGGTTCGAGGCTGGTGGGGGAGGGGAGCAGCGGCAGGCAGACGAGAACGACCTGCTCGATTTACTGGACGATTTGGAGTAAAGAACGTCAGACGACTGAAGGTGATATTTAGAGATATTCTCAGGTCAAACAGGGCTTATGGTGGTGTCATTCTTAAATAGCATAATTTAAGACCAACGGGTCAGCCCTACCGCAATAAATTTATCAGTCGAATGCTACCGGCATATCCAAGTGTTAAAGTGCGATTCCATCGGCCAGAAGCCCTACAAACCGCGAAGCAAGCAGCGTAGTCGGCAGCAACGCGTGTGTCGGCCCATCAAACACGGCGAGCACGCCGCTGGCAGTCGTTACAGACTCCAGGGCAGCGGTGGGGACCGTGTCGTCGAACTCAGCCCCAAACATCGCCCGCCGAGTCGCAGTGTCAGCATCCATGTCCTCATCATCGTCCTCATCATTTGATGAAAGAGAGGCAGGGTCCATAGAGAATAACACACGCTCTCCGTCGTCAATGGCCAGGATGAGGAGGCCTGCTGGGTTGGCGGGGGAGGGGAGGAGGGCCTCTACGAAGGTCCCAAACTTACCGAGGGAGTGGCGAGCGAGGGGAACCAACGCGGAGGTCAGGGAAGCATAGAAAAACGTTCCAGTGCGGACAATTACATGAATGGTGTCATCCAGGACACATACATGTGTAAATATGCCCTGAATAGCGTCCACGACAGCATCCTCGGTTGCCACCGCGAGCATCTTGTTCGTCGCAAGTACAAGCCGGCCGTCCGAGAGATAGTCAATTGACCCAGCCTTCTGGCGGTTGGCAAGTAGGAAATGGGCGCAGACATCGCGGGTTTTGAGGTCTATCGTGACAAGCTGGTGGTCGAAGAGCACGTGTACCTTGCTGCAGTCGGGGTTAACCCTAGCAGTTATGGCACTGTAATCCTCAAACATAAATGACGCAGCGAGCTCGACTGTGTCACCAATAGATAGAATCTTGACCGCACCTGAACGGTCTGCAACGACGAGCCAGGCTCCATCCGCCGACATGTCCATGGCTACAGGCACGTCCGTGGTGAGACCGCTCAGACTGGCAACCAGACAGAACCGAGGCAGACTGGTGCTAGAAGTATCATGCATCGCGTGCTGTGACTCTCTGAACCAAACCCTGGTGGTCTCGGGCACGCCGGGTCGACCAGCCCCGTCGGCACTGGCCATGACAGCACCGTCCGCACTGAAGCAAGCCCAGTGCGCGTGTGCTGGGGGGGCCTTACTATCGCCCACGTCGGTGGCGTAGTTCCTGGTCACCACAGCGAGGCGGGACGGGGCTGGGTTGACATGCTCGGTCGCGTCAAACAGTGACAGTGAGCCTGCCGTGCCCGCAGTGAGCACGCGCCTGTGAGGTCCCTTAGGCGGGTACAGGCCCGGGTTCTGGATGGGGTAGACCTGGAAGGCGGGGTGTCCCGTCGTGGGTTGGGCTAGACCGCGGTAAGTGAAGACCACAGAGCGGTGTGTCAGATCCAGCAGACGGACGGCGTTGTCAGAGCACAGCACGGCCACCTGGACTGTCTCGCCCTCCGGCCCGGGGACCATAGCGATGATGGATCCACCTAGGCGGGGGAGGAAGTCAGAAGACGAGGCAACCAGGTTCCAGGAGACGAGGACACCCTCATGCCCACCAGAATAGACCTCGGAGGGTGAGGGGCCGAATAGGAGTGAGCTGATCGGGCCTGTGTGCCAGGGTAGGAGCTGCACGGTGAGGTCCTTGAGCTTGCTGGGGCTTGGGACGTCCAGGGGGTCTCTGAGGACGCGGATAACGCCGAGGTCATCGCCCAGAGCAATAGTAGCGTCAGAGCAGGCAACTGCAGTGAATGGGCGCGTGTGGGAGATCACATGGACGCACTCGGGGCCGTACTCGAGCTCCGCGGGGTCAAGCACCCATGCAGTGTGGTCTATCGTCGCGACAAGCATGCCGTCCGGCCCAAGGACAAGGTTAGTGTGCTGGGGGCGGTGGCTGCGTTCTGTTCTTCTGATGATGTCGAGGGTGAGTGCTGATGAGTCGACGACAAGACGGGCCAGGCAAGTCTTCGCTCTAGCTTTCCCCTTGACATCGGAGAGAATGGCGTAGAATGTGTCGCGCGAGGAGCCCGGTATGAGCTCAAGGAGCTTGTATCCGCTGAGAGTGTGCGTCGCGACAGTGACGGGAGGAGAGATGCCCTGGAGGACGAAGACGCTGTCAGAGGAGGCCATGAGAATCTGCTGAGATGATTCATAGAGCATGGCGATGTGCGCTACATTCATTGGAGCCTCGAACTTCTGTGTGCAAGCGCCAGAACGGGCATTCACGGTATAAACCATGTTTGCAATGGAAAAGAGAACAGCCTTGCCGTCATTTGTGAAGACCGGCTGCTTAATAGCTCCTCCAATCCTGTGAAAGGCGTCGCTAACCACCATAGGCCTCGTTCTAGCTGGAGAGGGTCTCTTCAACTTTTTTCGTGCAAAAGGCGAAACCCGGGCAAACGATCTCACCAGGCCCTATCCAGCCCTCCCGCCGCACCCAGACACACCCCATCAATCTATTTACTCATTAAAGCACCTCATCGTCTTCCTCCTCCTCCGCAGCCGCCGCAGCCGCCTCGGCCTCAATGTCAGCAGCCTCGGCCTGCTCACCGAGCACATCCTCGCCCTCCTCTCCGGCCCCCTCGATGTGGTCCCGACCTCTCAACAGCATAGTCGTCTTCCATCTGTTGAGTCTAGCGATCGAATCATAGTCGGCGCAAGCCTGAGCCCAGTCGTCGGCAGACGTGCTCTCAAACGCCTCGATTAGCTTCTCAATGAACTTATACTCGCGGGACCCGGGCAGAGTATGGTCAATGTCGGCATAGATCGAGAGGTTCTGTCTTGCGAGCTCGACATCAGGCATCGCCAAGGCAGTAATCAGGGCTCGAAGGAGATAGTCCTTAGCAGACCACTTGGTGAGGTTGTTGCCCGTAGCAGACCGTGCAACCTCCTCGTAAGTGTCGATGGCGACGATGTAGTCCTTATTCATGGCTCTGATGTCTGCGGCCTCAAGGCGCCACTGGTTGGCGTTAGTCTCGGAACCCTCGGAGGCAAAGTACTCAGCAGCACGCTCGAAGTTCTCGAGAGCGTTGTCGAAGTCGCCTGCGTCGCGGTAGGAGACGCCGATGTCCTTGAGGATGTTCGCGGCCTTAAAGAACTGGCCAGCGTCCAGAGCTGCGTCTACGGCACGTTCGAGGCACTTGGCAGCCTGACCGGCGTTGCCAGCCTGCTTGAAGCACGTAGCGGCCTTGGCGTACATCTGGTTGGACTGGGCAGAGGACTTGGCCTTCGCAAAGGCTTCGGCGGCCTGAAGAAGGCACTCACCAGCTCTAAGATAGTTAGAGGCGATCTTGAACTGGTTGCCAGCGCTCTGGAAGAGCTCGGCACGGTCCTCGAGGGAGGTACTCGACGGAGGGAGCAAACCGAGCTTCTTTTTCCCGGTCTTCTCGGCCTGTCTCAGATACTCGTAGGCCTTCTTTTCAGCTTTGCTAGTTCTATCATTATCGCGAGCCATGCTGGGGAGATGTTTCTGCAGGCGTACTTTGTGCAGGTTATGTCACGAACGAATTTAGCACAAGATCGCTAAACTTCCACCTTGCCATCGCAGCATCGAAGCCAGCAGCACAATGACCATAAGTTGATCACGTTAATCAAATAATTTTGGGGTGATTTGGATCAATCCGAACGATCGTGTTGTCATGCAGAATTTCGAATAATGGACAAGAGGAGTGCCGCTGTCCACATGAGTCTAGGGCTGGCCAGTAATCCAGATGCAGCCGTGCTGGGGCCACAGGTCGGGCATGCATTAAACTGCACCGGCATTGGTCATGCCGGGCTGACCCCGAAATTTTTAGAAACTTCACTATGTGGTAGAATGAGCATACTTGCACGCGGCTTGCCGCTATCCAGACCCACGTCGGGTGGATCACTCATTTATCAGCGTCAGAACGAATGAAAGCGGTTGTTCTGGCCCTATTGCTTTCCGCATGCTTTTGCTTCATCTGTAGCGATTCATTTGAGTGGCAAATGTCCTGTAATTACGACTGCGATGCTCTTATCGCCACGTGCACTGTATTAGACACCATTTCGTGCACTGGTGACCGTACCTTCACCCAAGAGCTCAACAGATACGAGGGCTCCGCGTGCTACATAGACTCACGAGAGGGCACTCGTTCATATGTCGTCGCTCTTCTCCTCTCGCTCTTTCTCGGCTGGACAGGCATCGACCGGCTCTACACAGGCCATGTCGCCCTCGCCCTCCTCAAGTTCATGACCTTCGCGTTCAACTGGTACGGCTGGGCGCTGGACTTCATCCTCTTGCTCACCCAGCGGACGTCGCCAGTCAACGGGGTTTGGGTTGTCCCGGACTACTTGCCCCGACTGTGGCGGCCGACTCGGTGGTGAATGGGCTGAATGGGGTGGGTTTATTGAGTTTTTGGGTCTTATCAGGATCTGGGTTGGGGTTATCGGAGCAGCAGAATTCTGTTCTCTCCTTTTCCGCTGTTCGGCCTTTGGACTCAGCTCTCTCATCGAAACACACCACCACTAGTTTTTTGATGGCATAGACCTCCACCGCAACCTCTGTTGCCGTGCCACGCCGTAATCATGGTTGGGCGGGACATTTTATTTCTATAACCCGCGTTTTAATTAATTATAAAGAGACAGCGAAGACCATGCATGGCATCACCTCGCCATACCCCCCGCCAGACCGAGCACCCTCTGCTCGACCTCCCCAGCCAACGACACAGCCTCGACAGTGCCGTCAAACTCCAACACGGCACTCTCTCCATCAACCAGCAGAGACACGGCGTCGTCCAGCTCGAACACCACGGGGAATGAAGTGTTGACGAGTCGGACGACCCTGCCGTTGTACAGTTCCCTCAGGGCGTCATCAACCTCCTTGGGGCTTCGAACCCTGCATTGGAGAACTACCTGCCCCACAACGCTCTGGGCGATGGGCGCGCCCCCCCTGACGAGCGTAGGACCCTCTGCAACAGGCCCGCGAACCTCTATACCGACGCCGGGTTCCGTGAGGTGTTCAAGAAGGGGTGCTACGGCGCTATATGGGAGCAGGCCGCTGTACCCGCTGGTAACTGGTATGCTAATCGTGTTCTGACGAGCACTGGGGATGTAAACGGGGAGCTGGAGGCTACTCCGCAGAATATGTTTGAGCTGAGGCATCTTGGTGGCGTTGCCATGGACTAGAACGACAGAGGAGGGCTGGAGAGCCTCTGCGACCACTGCTATGCTCTTCAGATCAGCGTGTGCAGCGAATGAAAGGTGTTTCACAGTGCATTCGATGGGCACGACGTCGCCCTTGTCAACTCTCACTTGCTTCACCTCCCCGCTGATAATCTTGTCCGTAATAGTTCCGGGCATGTTATAACCGGGAGCAACCACCAAAGTATTCGGGTCACTGCACCAAGCGTTGAAGAAACGGAGAGTGAAGCCGGAGTTGAGCGCTGACGGCGACGATAGCACCACTAGAGGCCCTTTCATCGCTGCCAAGTCGGTTCCACTTGGATCTACCAGCTTGATGTGCCTGTAGTTGAAGTGGTCGGATGTCAATCCCGGCCGCATCCAGTGCTGCGAGTGAAAGTGCTTGTAAACCTCAGTAGCACGCTCGAGCAGGCCCTTGGTGGCGATAATAGGGTATGTCAGCCCCATCCTGTCCCAGTACCGGTCCAACAACAGACACACGTCCTGAGCCCTGCCCAGGGCATGCGTCGGAACGAGAACACGCCCACCCCGCTCCAAGGTTCGCACAGTGTCCTGGATAAACTGCTGCTCGCGGTACTCCTGGGCGTCCCTGATCATCGTGCCGAACGTGCTCTCGGTGATTAGAACGTCGGGGCGGAGGGCGAAGGGGGGGAGGGCGGGGAGGAGATGCCGGTCGACGTTGACGTTGAAATCACCAGTGTAAAAGGCAGAGCCCATTGTGGTTTGTACATGAACCATTGCTGCACCAAGCAGGTGGCCGGCGGGGTAGAAAGTGACACTAAGGCCTGGACGAACATGCACAGTCTCTCTAAAGCGAACAGTGGTCACCCGCTGCATCGATTTGAGCATATCATCACGAGTGTAGAGCGGCCTAGCGCTCTTCCTAGCCATAATCTCCGCGAAGTCCTCCATGATCATGGGTGAACAGACAGCTGTGGGCTCAGTCATGAAGACGGGGCCGGTGAAGCGGCGCATGAGATAAGGGAGAGCACCAACATGGTCTAAATGGAAATGAGTGATTACCACAGCGTCTATGGTGTTCAGATCAAGGCTACGATCGAGTTGCGGGAACTGGTCGGCGCCCTTGAGCGTGAGATGGACACCGAAGTCCAAGATCACGCGGAAGGTGTTGTTGAAGGTAACCAGAAAGCATGAGCGTCCGATGAAGGCGGACGCTCCAAGGGCCTCGATCACAATCCCCATTCTCACACTGCGATCGAAAGTCATCCGAGTCACAGCCGACGCCGTGGGGAAGGGTGGTCTGGGTCATTGTAAGGGAAGGGCGAAACAAGGAGGAAGGTGGTGGAATGCTCACTGGTATTCTGGCACTTTGTATCCCCGGGCGCAATGACGAACAAAGTGCGCAAACTAATGACCAAGTGCCTGGCACCTCAACACAATGCTGCAGATCACTCAGCCCGCCATATGACCGGCCCATCTCATTGTCCTTCATTTGCCGACTCCCGGACTCGAGCGAACGATGGCGACGGCATTCGAACGAGCTCAAGCAGAAGCTATAGAGCTTCGGGACAAGCTCGCTGATGCGAAGGACAGTCTTAGCGATCTCACTGTTAAGCATGCCGATGTTTCAAGCCAGTTGGAGGCGCTGCGCCCCAAGCTCACTGAAACTCGCGTGAAACTCCAAGAGGCATGCACCGAACGTGATAGCGTGAAGAAGATCTACAAGAAGAAGGCACAAGAGGCAGATGATGCCAATTCCAAGATCGCAGCACTCAAAGCGACAGTTTCCTCTCAGACGCTGACGATTGAGCGCCTCCAGACCGACGTCGGCGTCCTCGAGGAGCAGCTAAACGTTGCCCTCAAGGAGACCTCCACCGACGAGAAGGTGGCTCTCCTCCTCCAAGAACGTGCCGCGCTCCAGTCCGAACTCGCCAACACCAAGCGCGAGCTCAAGGACTTTGACGCCAATGTAGACATCCAGATAGCCCGGCGAGTGGAAGAAGAGACCAAGCAGCTCTCCCGTGCCCTTGAGCTTGAGAAGCGGCACTCGAGTCAGCTCAAGGCGCTGTCTCGACAGGCGACGAAGGCCAGAGACATCGCCCAGGCCGCTCTGGCAGAGATGACGAAGGACCCGAGCGGTAAGCACAAGAGCGAGCTCCAGGTAATCTCTCTGGCCCGAGATGCGGCATTGTGCCAGGTGCAACAGCTCAAGAGCGACCTCCACGACACAGTGGTCGCCCTCAAGAGATCTGAGGCCACACATGAGTGCGACGAAAAGCTCATCGAGATGCACAAGACAGCTAGAGCCGAGGCCCAGGCCGAGGTCGGTCGACTCAAGACGAAGCTCGCGGAGACGAGAACCAGGATAGACGAGGGCAGCTCTCGCATCCACGACGGCGAGAGAGCGCTCTCAGTTGTCTCCGCCCAGCTCAGCGAGGCCCGCGCCGTGAACGCCAGGCTCCAGGCCGAGCGAGAGGCTAGCCTCCAGGCTGTAGCAGTCCGAGAGTCCCTGGAGACCGCCCTAAAAGAGGCCAGACAAGCGAAGGACGCGGCGTACGCCAGATCTGCGGAGCTTGAACAAGCCCTGGAAGCTGCAAAGGCTGCCTGTGCCGATGAGATCGCCCAGACGAGACGGGATATGGCTGAGGAGGTCAGCAGCGTGCGGGGCCAGCTGCTGAGCTTGAACGAGGCGTACAAGGCCGAGAAGGGCCGCTTCGAAGCGGCCCTGTCCAGTGCGGAGAGTCTCAGGGCAGAGATCGCCCAGCGCGACGCCACGGTGTCTGAAAAACTGGGCGAAATCGCAGCACTCAGCGGCGAGCTCAAGGGTGTCCAGAAGCTATACGCCGAGTCGACCGACCCCGAGTTTAAGGACAAGTACGCGGCCAGACTCGAGGAGTACTCAGACGAGATCGACCTACTCAAGGCTAGACTCGCTGCAGCAGTGGCGGCCACTGAGGAGCACCAGGCGAAGACTAGTGGTATCGAGGACGAGCTCGCTAAGGCGAGGGAGAGTCTGGCTGAGGCAGAGGCGATCGTGGACGGTTTCGACGGGGAGCGGGGCCAGTGGGGCCAAACGAAGGCTGAGCTCGAGGCCAAGGTCGAGCAGAGCAAGGCTGAGGCCCAGGGTTTGGCCGAGAGACTTGAGGAGGTCGAAACTCAGCTCATGCAGGTCCGGGTCGATGCCGACGGCGCAAAGGTCGCACTGGCTCACGAAACCGCAGCGAAGGAGGAGATCGCTGCCCAGCTGGCGACCATGACCGAGGAGAGGCGCCAGTACGTTCACATGGCCGCAGTTTTAGGAGAGTCGGTCGACGAGCTCAAGTCTGTCAAACAGGCCTTAGAGGCCGAGAAAGACGCAGCCGTAACCCTAGCGGAGCAACAAAAGACCCGCGCTGACTCGGCTGAAGTCGAACTCCGCAGTTTAGCGCAGACTTCAGCGCAGGACCACGAGATGCTGACAGCTGAGGCTGAGCGGTACAGGAACGCCATGAACTCGCTCATGGTGGACAAGGACGGCGATGTGGTGAACGCTGTGCTCGCCAAGGAGCGTGATAGCCTGACTTATAAGCTCGCTAGTGTCCAAACAAGAGCCTCGGAGCTCGAGCAGGTAGTTGCTGAGCTGACCGCTAAGATAGAGAGGTCGAACGCTGAGCTTGCGGCGCTCAACGGCCTCAAAACGACCGCCGCCACTGAGGAGACGAAGCTCAAGGCCGAGGTTGATGCTCTCCTGCACGCCAACGTCGCCTCCAACGCTGAGATTACCGCACTCACGCAGAGACTCGAGGAGCAGGCCAACAAGACACATGCCGCGGAGTCTGGCGCCCTCGAGCTTGAGAGGAAGGTCCGCGAGGCTGAGGCCGAGGTCGAGGCATCCCGGGCTCTCGTTGCTGCCCAGAAGACGAAGATGGATGTTCTCCGCAAGGATGTCGAGAAGGAGGTCGCTGAGGAGCTTGCGGGGTTGAAGGAACGCCTGTCAACTACCGCAAAGGAGCTCGCGACGAAGACGAAAGAACTAACCGACCTCAAGGGCGCCCTCGCAGGCAAGGTCAGAGACCTGGACAAGCAGGTGCTGGCCGCCAAGAAGGAGGTTACTGAGGATGCAGCCAGAGAGACCAAGAGGGCGAGGGATGAAGTTGATGCGATCAGGAGACAAGCACTGGCCATCCAGCACAAGGAGAAGGCGACAGAGAAGAGGGCAGCGGAGGCCGAGAAGGTGGTGGAAGAACTCAAGACCAAGTGTGACCGCCTGCTGGCTGACAACAAGAAGATGCTTCGAATGAACAAGATGCTTAAGGAGAAGCTCACAGCCGCAGCAGCCGCTGTTGTCACTCCTCAGCCCGTTGCAGCCACCCCAGTCGAGCCAACTGTTGCCGCAGGAGCTGTGCCAGCCAAGTCAACCCCGAGGGTCGACCCGCAACCCGCCGAGCCCGAGACTGAGGCTGCCCCTGTGGCCGCGAAGAGCCCCGCGAAGCGGAAGATGCCGCTCCCAGAGCCAGATAAGCGGGCGACGGTGGAGGCAGAGGAGGAGGCTGCTGAGCCCGAGGAGCTCGAGGACAAGATAGGAACGCCCGAAGCCGGGGCCAACGAAGCTAAGGAGGCTGAGCCCGAGACGGAGAGTGCCCCCACCCCCGCTGATGCTGCCCCCGCATCCATTTGTCCGGAGTCACCTGACTCTGACTCTGACTCCGACTCCGACTCTGATGAGTCATTCCATCCCGATGCTGAGATCGACGAGATCGTCCCCTCCGAGTCTGAGCCCGACTCAGAGACCGAAAACAACGACGAGGAGGACGTGGAGATGGAAGCTGACGGTGAGCCTGAGGCCGAGGCCGAGCCAGAGGCTGAAGTTGTACCAGAGGGCGTGACCGAAGCACCTCTGGAGCAGGCACCGGCGCCTGTTACTGCTGCGGAGCACAAGGAGGCAGAGAAGAAGGAGACCAAGCCCCGGAGACGACGGGTTGTGGCGACCGACGACTTGCTTACCCAGTTCATCTGAGGGGCGTGATACATGTAATACGTGGGATGTAAATTGAGTAATGTATATGAGCTATGGCGCTCGAAGCCATCATAAGTTGAGACTGCCAGCTCACCACCATCTTAATCCAATTTTACAAAATTCCGGTCTACACCGCCTCTGGCCCTTCCACGGGCTCAGCCTCATAGCGCTCAACAGCATCCACGGGCGTTGCATCATAGTTGAACGCCGGAAAGTCCACCGCGGTAACGTGGGCGACCTGTGTGGCTTGCTCGACCTCCTCATTCCACTGGGGGAGCTCGCAGGTCGGCGCAGCGACTGCATCCGTGGTTGGGAACAGGATAAGAACAACCCAGAGGCCGAGAACTAGGGCTACAACGAGAATGGCTGGGATTGTCGATGGGACGCCGATGAGCGGGAGGAAAAGGATAATGCAGAGCGCTGCGGTCAGTAGGAGGCCGGATATAACGTAAACTGTGTCTACGGTGTGTTTCTTCGTAATTAGC
The DNA here is from genome assembly GCA_019828565.1 of Carpediemonas membranifera. NCBI lineage: Eukaryota > Fornicata > Carpediemonas > Carpediemonas membranifera. The sequence continues at coordinate 159,645 of JAHDYR010000008.1, forward strand.
CCCATTGCTTAGGAGTGGCAAGCAAACACATTCGCAGCGTGCATTCGCAGGAGGATGAGCAGAAAATGATGACCTTTCTCATGATTCAGTGATTAATGAAGTGAATGGGTTGCTGTTTGTCGTGTCTACATCCTCGTAGCCTCGTAAAATGCTTCAGACAATATGTATGACCAAATCTGACAAAAATAATTTCGCGGCGATTTCGGGGTGGTACGCGGTGTATACCATCATGTGTTGGCCATCTGGACACTCCATCTCTTCAATTGCAAGCTGCAAAAAAAAATGTGAGAACGTGCGCCATGGCCGAAGAATTCGCAGACTTCGAGACCGCCCACAGAAAGGATATCTCTGATGATGAATTCGATGATCTTGATGAGTTCGATGATCCTGATCTCAAGCAGTTCATCCAGCAGCAGAGAGCAGAAATGATGGAGAAGTTTGAGAAGGAGCAAGAGGCGATCCGCAGGGGCACCGGTTTGTATCGGGAGATCATTGAGAAGGACTTCCTCGAGCACACAACCTCCTACGACAACGTCATCGTTCATTTCTACCATCCCGATTTCCAAGCCTGCAAGGTGCTCGACAGACACCTCGAGAAGCTTGCCAAGCAGTATCTTGACGTTCGATTCCTCAAGCTGAACGCCATCCATGCCGAATTCTTTGTGCAGAAGTTGAAGATCAAGACTCTACCCAACCTCATCATGTTCCGAGAAGGCAAGGTCGTCGATAAGATCATTGGCTTCGACGAGCTTGGAGGCACAGATGATTTCCACACCAGGACGCTGGAGAACCGCATTGCCAGGGCTGGGCTGATCCAAAAGAAGGCGATCACTCGAGGCCACGGCTACTCTGATGACGAAAGCGATGAGAGCGACGGGGAGTGGCATTGAGCGTTGGACGCCGGCCATGTAACTATGTAAACACTATCGTTAGTCTTGTCGGTAACGGGTGGAGCGATGACTTGGTATGAGCCGCCATTGAAGTCAGCACATCGTGTTGGATACCTATAGTGCACCGAGCAGTGTCTGGCGTCACAGAGACAGATGGGATGACCAGGCGTAACTCCTAATCGCCGGAGTTGACATTCTCTCTTCGATTGTTGATAAATGGGCACCCCGCCTTAAACCCCCACCAAATTCTCTAAACAGACTTACTTTACCTCTCTCCCGAATATATCTCTCGCCCTCACAACGTCCGTGAACCTAATGGGAGTCCAGCCCTCATGCGCCAGCACTTCATCCATCCGATCGTCGTAGAGCTCATAAATTGCACCGCTGGGTAAGAACCTGACAAACATGCGATGAAGCTCAGAGGACCCTGACACATCCTGCTCGAGCAGACAGATGCGAGTGACTCGGCCAACCCAGTTGACAGAGGCGGGATCACTGACACTCACAGTGTCGATCTTGACAACATACTGGACGCCGTCCTCGGTGGATTGTGACGTCGTGCGGTCGAGGATTCGATCGAGCTCGGATACGGAAATTTCTAGATCGTGTGGAACGAACGCAGTGGAATAGAGATCGTTGAGATGCTTGAATAGATCGACAATCTTGCCCGAATGGTAAATATTGAGCAGATATCGTTCCAATAATAGCCCACACATGGTCATGATGATTCCGTAGAGCACGACCACAGCAACAAGGCCAAGAATAGCGCTCCCCTCGGTGTTGTAGTAGACGTAAAGCTTGAAAGCGTCGCCATACGATGTGTTGAGATACGACATGTCGACGATAAACTGCAACACGGGATCAAACATCGATACGACGAGCCAACGGAGGACGAACTCGCTGAATATGGAGGGTGACATGCCGAGCAGCTGCATGCCGATCTGTACAATGATCATGAAACACCCCAAGGCTGGCATAGCTAGTGAACCTGCTGCCAGAGCAATGAATGTCTCGTACACAGGAGCGAGGGCAATCTTGTAGCGCATATCAACGTAATACCACTTGACACTGAACGTTGGAACCGGCACGCTCATCGCGAGAAGTGTCTGGTATTCGGCATACGTGTGTATATATGTACGAATGTAAATGATGAGGAAAAGCATAGCAAAGAGATACAAGGAGCGCGCGTTCATGATCTGGCGCATAGAGGCGAGGCCAACTTCATCGGGGATCGTCCGTCGTAAATAGTGCAGTTTAGCCACTGCTTCCGACTCTAAAATGCGGGCAAATGGGCCAGGAGCAACGGCGTGGTGGTACTCGAACTCGCTCTGGTCGCTATCCTCAATGAGCTCGAAAGCAATGTCGCTCTCGCTGTCACTTACCGCGATGTTAACCTTCGAGAGCTTCGACTTGGATGTCTGCTCGACTCTAGCCGAGCTGAAGAATATGTCGGCGGAGGAGGTGTCGCCCTCGAACAGGGGCTTGCCGTCGAGCAAGGCTGCTGTGACGATGTCGTTGGCCTCTCTCATCTCGTCACTGTTCTTCTCACCCGAGTGGAAGAGCACCGTCCTACCCGTTGCCTTCTCATGATCAGTGAGGAGGTAGCGGTCTCGGCGCCTTCGGATAAACCAAACATCCGCGAGTCGCCGCACCACACGATCAGACAACGACTGCCGCCCAAAGTCATCTAAGTGTCCGCCGAGCAGGTCATCGTCGGTACGGACAGTGCCCGCAATCCTCTTGGCTTGGGCGATCACGCTCACACCGACCTCCTTAGCCCGGTCAACAACGGTCTTCCTCTGTCGTTCAGCATCGGGAACAGGGGTGCCGGTGTTTGGCCCGAGTGGGGTCGCTACGGCCCTGTCATAGTTGGCCAGGACTTGCTGGACGGACTCGGCATCTCTCACGTCCTTGTCGGCCAGCTTGGGGATCTCAAGGGTAACATCCCATTCCACATCCGGCCAGACACGCTCGTCCTCCTCATGGAGTGTCAGCGCCGTGCTACCGGGGCCGTAAACGTCGTCATCCTCGGCCATCCTCACCATCCTTGCTCTATAAGTATCAGGAGCCAGGTTCGTCTCGGTCGAGTCCACATGAGTCATATCGGGGATGTTGATGGTCGTCCCGAACGGCTTGGTAGGGTTTGGGTGGTCTATTGTCATCGTGTCGGCAAAGTGACCTGGGTGTGACCCGGAGTCAGAGTCAGAGTCGTGAGTCACATCGAGTCGAGGGAGTGAGGAAACATTGCCCCAGCTACCAGAGTCGTTGTGGTACCCCTCCGCGTCCGCCGTCTGAGCCCTCGTTGCCTCAGGGTCGAAGTCGGACATGAACTTGGCTGTGTCATCCCGGATTGGTATCAACTTGGGTCTAAAGAAGGGTAGCCGGGATCTGACACCCCCAATGGCCCACTGCACACGGGCTTTGTGGTACTTATCGGTCAGATCAAGAGTTGATTGATACTCTCGCTGGCCCTCCAAATATCGGGGGAGCACCTCGATTCCGACATAAAGATTACACAGCCAGTTGGTGAGATCATCAGCCAGCAGCTGCCTGACCTTTGTCCACCGCTTAATCTTCGTCTCCACGGGACCCCTCAGCAATGGGACTCGCAGCGAACCGTGGACGTACCGACTGCGGGCATCGGCAACTGGGAGGACGCCCCAGCCTACAACCTCGTCCGTGTGGGTCTGCCTGCCGTCCTTGAGACGGTACAGCTCGAATAGCCAGCACATGCTCGGCCTTAGCTCCTTCCGGGCTGGGCAAGCCACGTAAACTTCCTGCCCGACGACCATGGTGCTGTGAAAGACGGAGCCTGTGTGTTCGATGTACTTGGTCGTCGCTGTCCACAGCTCTGTGCTTCTAGTGAGGTTCTTCCACTCGAGGGCCTGGCCGCCGAGACGATCCATCAGTGTGACGGAGATGACGTATTTGCCGGGTCCAAGTTTGTCTCGTACAGCGCGGAGGCGGCGGATTTTCATGCGGAGTGGCTGGGGTGTTTGATCCCACTCTACACGCCAGGCTCTGAAGAATATGATGCGTCGGAGGTTAGCCATCTCTGCTTCATCCGCAAAACGGGTGATGGACTTGAAGAAATCATAGTTGTTGTTCTGCTGGACAAGCTGCATGGCGCCGACAAGGCTCTCGCCCTCGGGCTCCTCGAGCATTGTGCCAACGTAGCCGCCTCTTGTGCGAAGGTGGGCAGCGAGCGCAGCCTCCTCCTTGCGGAACTTCTTTCGGATCTTAATCTGCTGTATGGAGAGCTTCTCGTGCTGGGCTATCTGCTGGCGTCGGAAGCGATCTTGGAGGGAGTCTTTTGTGTCTATAACATCCTCTGCGACAGCGACCTCACGTTGAAAGATCTCCGTCATGCGCTCCCCATGGAATTGGGCGCGCTCAATGGTATCATGGAACTTCTCTGCCTCTCCTACATCCTTGATGGACTGGAGAAGCGTCTCGTCAGCGTTCTGGACGTACAAGAGGTGGTTATTCGCTTCATCCTCGAAGGAGTGGAGTATTTCGTCGAATTCCTCGGAGTCTGCGCCATAGCTTGACTCGCCAGAGCTACTGTAGTCCTCTTCAGAGCTCATATGCGTTCAGGAATTCTCGGTGGGATGCTGATCGCAGGTTAAAGCTATTTTCGCACACTTGCCCCAATGGTTGTCTAGGCCCACATATAGGACCAATGTGGCACCACCGCGTCTCATATCCGTCATGAATCTTGCTGAGCATTTTAAGCGCAACGCGGCATCTTTCAGGCGGGCTTCCAAATCATTGGAAGCATGAGCCAACGAGAGACGCATGCGAGCGAGATATGCAACAAAACGGTCAGTGAATTCCTCGTTCGCCTCGGAATGACGCTGAAAGAGCCATGTCCGAACTATTTGACCGCTGCCGAGCTCTCCAACACCGTTGCATGGCGCTACTGGCATTCCGAGAACACTGTCGAGAGTATACGTTTCCACCTCCTCGACTACAAGTTCACGCTTCTCCATGGCCCCACCTTCATTACTGAACGTGCCACTGCCTTGAACAACATTGGTATGGTGTTCGACACGCTGGGTAATATCGCTGTGTCCGCCAACGTGCTCAGCCAGGCGATGAATGACCTGTCCAAGGCTGAGCGTCGCGGTGACGCGTACACTAGGGAGGTTCGGCGTTCCTTCCTCATGCTTGGAAGCCTCGCCGTCACCGCACACGAGAACGCAGGGTCTCTCGCAGTTAAGCCCGCCATCCAGGCCGCATTGCGGGCCGTGGGCATGGCGCTTCGGGTGTCTGAGCGGAGGTCGGCCCTTGCTGACGCCCGCACTGTCGATGCTTACACCACGGCCGCCAGACTACACTACTTCCTGGGCGACGAGGCCAAGGCTGCAGAACAGTGCAAGGCGGCCAAGCTCCTGCTCATGCGCTCCTCTGGAATGGACGAACGGACCAAGCTCGACAAGGCCACACTGATCCTCACCACAAGGGCAGTAACGGGCGACAGGGATGCCATAGAAGAGTTGGGGGAGCTTGCACGGAAGGGGGCGCGGAAAGACCCGTCGGCTGTGTACTCTCTTCACGAGGCAGCTGGTCTTAGTTTGCTGAACCACTTCCATGACGCGAAAGCGGCAGAAGATCACTTCAAGCTGGCCAAAGATGCGATGGAGGACAGCGAGAGCTTCTATCAGATAGCTGAGTTGGCCAACGGCAACATTTCCAAGGCAAGGAGCACCACCAGGATGGCCGTGAAAGTTGATGAGATGTCCGCAGCCCTGGATGGCGGTGCTAGACTCGCTGAGTTCGCTAGTTCCAACTCTATTGATCGCCTAGATTCGCTGTCCGAGCTCCTGGACTCCGAATACGATCTGGTCGATTGCTCCAAGCGGGCTCGAACTCATGCCACACTATGCCTGTCACTTGCCCGAACCCTGTCAGCTGCTGACGAGGGAACTCCGGAAGACCGCCTCTTTTACTTTGCTACGGCCGCCCGTAACCAAGCAATGCACCTCGTAAGAACCCTTGGCCGTACTGGTCTTGACGGAGTCGATCGAGTCAAACAGGAGACCACAGAGCTCCTAAACGAGTTGCTCGAGCTGTGTAGAGCAGTAACGGGCCTGCCACCGACACTTAGGAAGGACGCTGACATGGCAATCACGATCGCCCAAGCGGCTGTTCAGCTGATTGAGCCGATATTCCTTGAATCTGACGCCGAGATCATCATGGAAGCCGGAGAATCTATCCCAGATTTGTTTGGGATCTTGGCTGGGTCTGCTGGTCAAGAGATCTTCGTCTCTTTTATCAAGAGCGTGCTTGATGCACTTTGGATTTGTGCAGATTCAGCCCCAATCAAAAATCTCATGGCCTTTTTATCCGACTCAATCGAAGTCTCTGACTCGACCGTCGACTCTGAAACCCCTCTCTTGACAACCTCCCAGGTCGACACAAAGATGCTCCGCTCTCTTGCACCATCCCAACTCCATCTCGAGTGGGTGGGCGATGAGTATCAAGCGCAGGTCGACCGGCTAGTGCGATATGCTCCTGTGGATTCTACAGAGGCCAAAGTACTGAGGCGGAAGGCTCGGCAGGCTGGTGTAGCAGTTGCCAAGGCGAGGCAGGCTTCTCGGTCGGACCGGCCATCAGTGGGCATGACCTTGGAGGATCTTGAGGTCGACACCCTGCCCGACAACGGGATCCTGGTGGAGGACGGGAGCGAGGATGGCATGGAAGACTTCATAGACGATGGAACACAGCGGCTGGTGGATGAGCCCACGAGGAGGCTTGCGATGACCGAGCCGAGCGAGAGTAGAGGCAGAGAGGGTGGTAATGAAAGCGTGGAAACGCCCCAGGAGAGGCCGAGGGTGAAGAAGCAGACTAAGCGGGCGCCTAAGACCAAGGGCACAAGGACCAACCCCTCCGAGAGACTGCGGCAGACCTTTCTCGCTCGTCCCCCAGCCCCGTCATCGCCCGACGAGACAATCGCCACAGACGAGGGCTTCTCCTCAGACGACACCGATGTTGGCTCCCTCGAGGACTTTATCGCGAGTCAGACGCCTGTCACACCCAGAGTTGAGACGAGGAGGAGACCTGAGCAGAGCAGGGCGACGGAGGGGAGGGGGGGAAAGCGGGCACGGGTGGATGCTGGGGCGGACCAGACCACGCACCGGGGTCGCAGCCCGGCTCAGACAAGGGCCAAGCCAGCCCCAGCACCTGTTAATACAGCCCCCCAACCTCTCCCCAGCTGGCTGACAACTTCCCCACCCCAACCGATCGCCCAGCCGATCGCCCAGCTCGCACCCACGGTCGAGGAACCCGGCCTGCCCCCGCTCACAGGAGGGCCGCGGGATCCAGTGGTAAGAGCTCTAGAGGTATCAGAATCCACAATGAACGCCGCAACCGCGGCATACAGACTAGTTGCCCCAGCCCAGTTGATACGATGGGCGAGGGCGACCGAGTCGACCCGGGAGTTGCAGTATTTGACCATGCCTGACTCACCTAATGCCTTATCCTGCGTTATGTATGGCGTGACTTCTCTGACAATCACGGCGGTCAAACTACCTAGGCTATCAGCCAAATGGGCGCTGCAAGTTGCTGCTGTGTGCCTCAAGAGCCTGCGACTCGTCGACTGTGATTTGGGCGTTTCAAGCGCCCTTGAACTTGAGGGACTCCGGAACCTAGAGTTGACCGAACTTGACCTATCCGGCTGTAGATTTGGAGATTCGACAATATCTGATTTTAAGACTATGATTCGGTCTTTCCCGCCATCTCTCACTTCAATATCCATGGATCGGGTGCCGCTCATCGCACCCTCGGAGATTTTTGCAGAAATGGTGCACCTGACTTCGTTGAAACGCCTCTCGATGCGGCACTGCTTCACCCGAGCGATCGTTCTCCTTGGCGTTTTCCGGCAGTGGAATTTAGAGGAGTTTAAGGTTTCCGGCAATCCTTTGGTCCCTCCCTCTTCCGGCGGCTGTGATTATCTCCGAATCTTGGAAGTGAATCAGTGTGAGTTGACTGACAAGTCGCTCCGGGCTCTCGTTGACGCCCTGCCGCAGTGTCAGATTAGTGCGATGGGTAATCATTTGATTGAGGATGACTGGCCGAGTCGGGTAGAGTTCAAGTTTTCATTGATGGAGATCTGATGGTATGTACATGCCATGCTGTGGTTTATTTTATTACTGACTTATAAACCTGATTATGCATCTCTCAACCTCTAACCGAAGCTTGCGGGCAGACCATATTCATAATTCCATTTACGCAACCCACAACATCTACTAGCACATAAGCGCCTCCAGGTCATCCAGCTCATCGCTCACAGCCTGCTGCTGACTCGCAACGAATGTTTTGGCCGGCGAGCTGACAGCCGACGGCATTTCATCCATTGCTAGCTCAGCCTCGAGCGCAGCCAGCTCATCAGAAACATCTGTGTCGACACCTGCGTTCAGTATCTCCTGGTTGCTGAGGGCCTCGGTCACCGCGTTGATGTCGTCAACACGATCCTGGATGCCGTCCATAAGGTCGTACACATCATCGGCAGAGACGAGCGAGGCCAGGGTAGAAAGCTCCTCCTGGCCGGTCTTGAGGGTGTTAAACGCGTCAACGTTGAACCTTTGCTGCTGTATCATGCCCTGAATCGCGGTGAGGTTGGTTTGCATGCCGTACGCTTGGTGGTTCAAGCGCTCGTAGTTCTTGATGCGGCGGAGAACGAGCGACGCCATTCGTTTGTCTCCTTTCTTCAAATATTGCTTTGCCAAGGCCTTTTCTTTCTCGATCTTTTCATTTCTAGCCTGCATCAACGTGTCCATACGTCTGACGCCGGCAGAAAGGTTGTCGGCATCGGGAATGCTCGTATTTTTACCTTTACCTAGTGGCATTGGAGTCTAAACAACTGTTGGTTCTTGATTCTGTAAGTCGTCACGTTCTTCACCTCATGGTCACGATCTCAACCTTGCGAGTCACGAATGGTCAAAGATACAAAAAAAGAACCGGAAAGTGGAGAGAAAGGCGGTCCAGTTGTGAGCAGTGGCCTCGACGCATTGGGGGGATGGGAGCACTGTTGCTTGGCAGCAGAAACCTTCTCGATCTGATAAAGTTCACAATTAAAACCCTACACTGCACCCGAGGTTCACTTTACTCGGCTCCAGAGAATAATATTATCATACATGCATGCTCCAATGACCAATCAATCATAGCCAATCAAACCACCTCGCCACTTCGCTTCAGCAGCATCATCACCCTCCGACAAGTCATGGAGGCAGACACCTGATCGTCCAGCAGCTTGATATGGGCCGCACGCCCAATAGTCCGATCAATGTGGCTGAAGGTCGCGAGATTTGGAAATGAAAGGATCAATTTGTCAACCCTGGTCTCGCTACTGATTAAGTCGCCAATAAATGTCTTTCTCAAGATCTCGTGGTCGGCGCCCGCCCCGTCAGAGGCAAGAAGCAGGGCGGACTTGAGAGGCACGTATTCATCGCTTGTTACTGAGACAAAAACTGCATGCTTGAAGAACCCAAGACTACCGCTCTTCGCTATATGATACAAGAACATTCCATTGACTTCTTGGGCGTCGGCCAGGGTTAGTTGCCGCAGGGATGGTGTGGGCATCATCTGCATCCTGGACAGGATCACGGCGCCCTTCATAAGCGGACTAGAGGTCAATCCCACGCCCAACAGCGGGCCGGCGAGCATAACTATGCCGTGCAGACGCGTGAGGATGGTCGGGGCGGGTCCTGTTGGGTCGATCTCCGCCAGTTCTCGCAGCCTCTCAACCACTCTCAGAGCAACTGGTGCGCCCATGCTGTGGGTTATGAAGTGCACTCTGGGCCTATTCTCCCACTGGGCGATCAGCTCCTGAGTTACTAACTCCCCTTGCTTGGAAATGTCAGACTTTGTGTAGTTTGAGTGGGTTCTCGCCATAATAAAGCCTGCCGACGGATGGTGGAGTCGAATCTCGGCCCTGAACGTGAGGAGATCGGACCACGCGCCCATGAAGCCGTGGATACAGACGAAAAGATCATTGCAATCCCCCAGAGAGGTGTATTCAAGCGCATTCCGCATCCAGAAGCTCTTGTGTGTCATGAAAGGAACATGTTCGACATTCGGCGAGGTCCATGGGTTGATGGCGATGTGTGGGCTATCGCTAAGCACGGGGATGGGGTGGCCTGGCTCAAACGGCTCTCGCATGATGGAACCGATGGCCACATGCTCGCGCTGCTTGAGGCAGTCGGAAAATAGATCCTCAGGAACATGCCGCTGGAACGCTGTGAGCTGGGCTGTTGATTCAAATCCGATCTTTTCGATATCAATGCTCGATATAACAAGATTGTGCGTCTGAGCACGCGAGAGGTTAGCTAGGGCCTGGGATAGCACCTCTGTCTGCGCCTGAAGCTTGGCAAAGAGCTGGTCAGGCGGGATACAGTGTGGTGAATTAGTGGAGATCTTAACGAATCTGCAAGATTCTCGGAGATCTGCTACTGCCGAGATCCACTCGATCAAAGAAGATGTATGCATTGTTGCCGAGATATAGTCGTCGGCCTGGGCTTTCTCGAGGTACAGCGCCTTATGGAGCACTGGGCGATCGTTGGCCACGGAGTCGAGCGAGTCAGTGGAGTTTGAGCGGCTGCAGACTCCGAAGAGTGGGTTCATGGACCGTTTCGGGGTCAGTGCTGGGCTTTGATAGGGTGTGTGGAAGCCAGAGAACGTGGGTACGGCGACAAGGTTAAGGCGATGGCATGCCGACCCGGGCATGGCCAGTGTTGTTGCCACCACGGACGAGGCCATCGAGTTGGCACACTGGGGTGACCTAACGACGGACATGAGCTCGATGGTGTCTATAAACAGTGCTGTGCGGCCTACAATGAGGCCGGGCCGCTCGGGGCTCAAAAGACGGACGAGAGCGACGTGAATGACAATGTACCGGGTCGAAGGAGAGGCAGGGACGGAGAAGCGTGCGTACTCGTCCAGCCAGACTGTCTGGTCGCAGTACTTGATGTCGAACGCCCCTGATTGGTACGTGCTTCCTACTGAAGAAACTCCCTGTGGGTAATCAGCGTAGTTCCGGTATTCTCCCTCGTTGTTCACAGAGCTCTTGCCATATAGAGCAACCTCGCCGGCATTGAGCTGCGTATTTGACGGGATCTCCGTCCTGTCGGACTCAAATGCCTGGATCTCGTACCGATAGGTGCCGCTGGAGGCAATCTCGAGGTTTTGGAAGGAAATGAGCTTGAGTAAGATGGAATATATGGAGCACGGGGCAGTCGTAGCTTCAATGTTGATGTTCTGCCCCTGCATGACGGATGAATTGTGCAGGTTTGCTACAGACAGAGCGAGGAGAGTCGCAGTGTTGGGATGACGCATGGTGTGTGGATGCCCTGGTGTGTATTTGTGTGTCGGGCCGCCATACTGCTTCCACGATGGCGATAGACGACCCTGAGGCCTTGGGAAACATGGACAGTCTCACTATTGAATCCCAAAAATCTCCTGTGGGGCCATACCCGTTGCCATTGAGTCGCCCTGATCATGGCGTGTCAGCCCGTCATAAACCGCACTGCCCCCATTGTATCACAAAGTCGCCTCATCCGTCGAGATTGTGGCAGTTAATAGTCTGACACTCAGCATGTCCACGACGGATCGACGGAGCCTCGGTCGTTGGAGGTCGAGCACTCTTGTCATCTCATCGTCAGATCGAGTGTATGTGTGGCTGAAGTCAGCCTCCAAAAATATATAAGTTGTTGTCCAACAGACTCTCCTGAAAACCACCCCTCAGCCCGCCCCCCGTTCTAAGCGCACATACCCCCCCCTCCCCGCCTTAGTTGCCGTTGCGTGGACGCGCGTTTTGCTTGAATAAAATAATAATAACTATAATAATAATAACTATAATAAAGGCTGAGTGAAAAAAAGTCCCCTAGTGCATGGCCACTCTTCAATGTCGTGCCCTGGGACCCACATAGTCCGTTCCCCCCCGACAACCCCGGTCTTGAGTGGTCCGGGGCAGCTTAGGGAGATTTGGGGACCCAATCCTGCTCAGAATTCAAGATCACATGCGCATCTCGCCCATTCTCTCTGTATTCGCTCTGGCTCTTCTCGTTCTTTCTGTGAACGCCAGCAACCGTGGTGCTCAGGAAGAGGATGTTTTCCGTCCCATCGGCGTCACCATGTGGGTTATGTTCGTTTTCTCCCCCATTCTTACTCCAGGAGCAAGTGTCCTGATGCTGTGAGCATCGAGAACTTCTTTGCCCCCATCTTCTCCGAGTTTGGCCCCAAGTACCTTTCACCCGAGCTTAAGTTCATCGTCAACGACGACAAGGGCGTAATCTCCTCCATGCATGGCCCGACCGAGCTCGAGGGCGACAAGTATCAGACCTGCGTGCAGACCCACGTCGGCAACACTGAGCAGTTCATGTTCGCCCTCTGCATGGACCAGAACTACACCAGCATCCCCGCCAACGTCCCCGGCTGCCTCGCATACGCTGTCCCCAACGCTAACTCACGTGCTCTTGTTGAGGAGTGCGTCCAGAAGGAGGCTATCACCGAGCTCCAGCTCCAATACGGTGTTGCCAGGCTCCTCGGTGTCAAGTGGTCCCCCACCATCTATGTCGACGGCGTCAGAGTTTGCCTGTGGCACGAGAAGGACCGCTGCCCTATCGGCACCACCAAGGCCGAGTGGACCGAGTATATCTGCAACTTGATCGAGAAGAAGGGCGGCGAGCTTCCCCAGCCATGCCATTAAAGTATGACCTGTCTTGTTCTACAATTATCTACCAGTTGGAAAGACTTTACTAGCTGTCACGCTCCATCAAGAGGCCGGTCGAGGGTTGCCCGCTCTTCCATGCTGTGTCAACCTTTCCACTCAAGAACGGAACCAGCCTCCGCCCCCGTTATATTCGTGTCTCATCAGTTTATCACCCACCAACCCCTCTCCTCTAGCATCAATTGATGTTGTTACAAAGGTGGCCTGTGTGAGAACGTCAACCTACCTCATGCCCGGCCTCGACATAGGTGGTGTGTCTAGCTGAAGCTGTCATTTGTTGTACGCACAGAGTTGTAGACCTTTCTTCGTTTCTATTCCGCCCCTGTACTCGCGCGAAGTGATGAAAGACACGATGAAAGAACAGAGCAAAGTAAGACTAGAAAAGAGCGCTAGCGAACAATGGCTCATGGAGATAGCTCGAAAGTAGAGATTACTCGATAGCAGGTCATGGCAAGACGTTCTGAGTGGGCATTCGCAGGTTGGGTTCGCAGTCAGGAATCGCAGAATAAGACCATAATAAAAATCTTCAACAGGCCTTGTCCACCAGTCCTACGCCCTCTAACACCCCTGGGTCGCCCATCGCGTGGAGTCAGGTGAGTCGGCCAGTCCCGAGTACAGTGTTGTCAGAAGGCTCGTTCAGAATGAATTTCACGCAGTGTTTGTTATTGTGGTCATTTCCAAGGTTTATGCAGTGTTAGAACTTCTTCTGAAGTACATCCGCGTGTGGGACGCCTTTTTGTACGTCGTTCACAAGCTTCGCTCTTCAAACGACCCGATGATGATCATTAGCCAGTGCTTACTTGGTGGATTCTGCCTCTGGGTATATTACATCCCTCATACTCTCACATAGATAGTTTTCCGCTTCCGCACACCACGCAAGCGCGACCTTCGCCCCGGCGACTTTGAAGACAGACTCACACAGTTCCGTGCCGGTCGCAACCCTCTCGCTCCCAAGGCCAGACAGGTAGCCCAAGATGCATACACCATTGTCCGGCACGGTGGTCTCAATGATACAGATCCCCACATGAACATGACCACTGTCGTCATCACCAGCCCGGATGAGGGTGAAAGGGCCGTAACGGACTTCAGCACGACTGATTTCATGCGTCAGTCGAGGAGTAAGGGGTCTCGTATCGCCGCTGAGGGCACCATTGCGGCGTTTGGAGTCGGGTCCTGTGGCCCCAGAGGCTTCTACGGCACGATCACCCCCCATATGGACCTCGAGAACCACATTGGTGAAGTCATGCGCAGTATGATTAACGAGCTGATTACCAAAACGGGGAAGAAGATGGCTCTCACCACTGACGAGTCCCACGCCGCCATTGCTTACTCCTTTGGCTACGCCACGATCTCTTCCGTCATCAGCGCCTTCGTGAAGCACCAGGACTACGTTGTCTACGATGAGGCGGCCCCCTCCTCCATCCAGACCGGAGTTAACCTTTCCAAGTCTGCGCATGCCTGTGCATTCAGCAGCACAGCGGTGGAAGGTGGCAGGAAGCCGACGCTTGACGCTGCCATCGACAGGCTCGAGCGTGAGGCGGCTGTGCAGAAGGATGACAATTCTCACCTTCGCCGCAAGTTCATTGTCGTCGAGGGCATCAGCGCTCAGCGCGGCACCCTCGTAGACCTCCCCGCCGTCCTCGCTGTCGCCCGCAAGCACCACTGGCGCGTGCTCATCGATGATTCCTTCGCCATCGGCGTCCTCGGCGCCAAGGGCCGTGGTACGATCGAGCACTACGCCGACCAGGGCCTGCTCTCGGACCCGGCGGTGGTGGAGTTCATCAGAGACTACGTGATGGTGACGTTTACCTTCAGCAACGCCCTCGGCTCCATTGGCGGCGCGTGTTTCGGCACGAAAGAGTCCGCGGAGTTCCAGACTCTCAACGGCCTCGGTTACATCTTCTCCGCCTCTGCCCCGCCGTACCTCTGCACCGTTGCCTCCCACTCCCTTCGTACGATCACGGACGAGTCCGAGGCCGACCTTGCGACTCTCAGAGAAAACGCAGTATATCTACAGGATAAGCTGGTGGACGCCGGTCTGGCAGTTGTCTCAGACCCCATCTGTCCCATGAAGGTCATAGAGATGCCGTTCCCCGGCAGCGTCCTCCCGCGCGGTGTCCGTGAAGCGGACGGCGACGATCTGGCCAGGTTCGACGACGTACAGACCAGATATTCACGTGTATGCAAAACCATGAGAACCACTGGTGGGTACCTTGTCGACAGAACCGTGTTTAGCGAGCTTGACCCCCTTCCTTTGCCGGCGAGGAGCGGTGTGAAGGTCAACGTCAGCTCGAAACACAGCAAGAGTGAGATTGATGGGCTTGTGAGGAGTCTCAAAATGGCATTGGATGCCGAGTTCTAAACTGTACAGCTTCGATAGAATGATGGGATGATCGACAACGACTTTTTGAAAGATTTTTGATTAGTGCAGTTTTAGGTGTGTCCGGCAAGCAGCTTGCTTGAGAATTCCCATATCATGAGCTCACAAGCGGGAACACAACCGACAGAAGATGCTACACAACAGGATAACAACGATACTAGCATCGTTAGCCAGTCTGGAGAAGCTGTCGAGGGAAACGAAGTACTCACTGGCTTTCATCAGGATCTGCAGGCATTAGAGGAGCAAGCAAACGATCTAATTCAGAGTATGTTTATTCTTGTCGCGATTTATCCAGATTTCCTGCAACAAGTGCAAGATGTTGTTGCCGAGATGGCCAACGCTGTCGTTCAAAGTCGCAACGAGGCCACCAATGCGCGTGTGAGTCTCCACCCGCCCCAATCCTCTCACACAGTTCCAGTTCATCGGCCAGCTCGGCGAACTCTTCGCTGCCAACGCCAACGTCGAGGCCGAGATCGCGCACATACGCGGACTCGCCTCCAACTTCTCCTCAGTCATCGCGCAGCCCCAATAAAAGCCAACAGCCCATCTTCGCTGATAATACACTTTACGTTATTAATATCAGCACCCTATCTATGACATGAGCCGCGAGACCTCCGCTGCCCGATCATTCTCGCTCATACTCATCAACCGACGAATCACGGCAACGATCTCACTCTCGGATACGTTAGGGAACACCTCTTTGAACTTTGCGACAGTTACAATGAACATTCGTCTCGCCTCGTCGCGGTCGTCCATGGCTGCTGGGACAAAATCAGGATCAGGGATCACATCAAGGACAGGTGACGGAGGCCGCGGTCCACGATGCATGGGGCTTGGGCTGGGATTATGAGAGTACACTGGCCTCTGGGGGCGACCCATAGATGGCTCCGGACTAGAGTCGCCCTGCTTCAACCTGGGAAGACATGGGTCCGGCATATCAGAGCCGTAACCTGCGATCTCCGAGGACACGGGGGTGGGTACGGGGGCGGGGGGTGCGGCGGACGGCGGGGGAGGAGGGAAAGGAGGGGGTGGTGTGTGTGATGGCCGTGGGCGGACGCTGGGTGGGAGTCGGGCGGCCATATTGCGAAGGTGTGGCATACGGAGACGGCATCTTCTTCTGCACGGGCTGCGGAGCCCGTAGCCCGCTGTTGGGACTGGCCAGTGCGACGGGAGACTCGTGAGGGTCTCGGCCCATGCGGATGCGTTGGGCCGCAGAGGAGCTGGGCTGGGGCTTGCTTTGGGGTAGCTGACGGGTAGCATGCGGTGTGGGGCGACTTTGAGGCATCTGGCTCAAGGAATTGCGGGCCACGGGCGGGGACCTCGATACTGGCGAATCAGGCCTCGGTTGGGAAGGCAAAGGATGTTCTGAAGAAGCATTCGAGTCGTAGGAAATAGGTTTGTACTGTATAGGCTTTGGACGCTGCTCGGCGTCCGCTCTTCCCTTCATGGGAGCAGGATCAGCCTTAGGCGGCGAACGGCTCGGAGAACCGGGCGAAACGGACACCGCTCTGAAGCTTTGAAGGATAGATGTTATCTTTTTGAATGTTTGTGGCGTTGCATGGATCCCTTCCCCAGACCAAGGCGCGGACATGGTTTTGGAGTCCAGGAGTGGGTGACACGGTCCCTCTTGTTCGGAAATTGAAGCGGAGTGATGGCTGGGGCTGGGGCAGTCGGTTGGCCTGCTGCGCCAGCCTCATCGGAAGTCTATAAAATGAAAGGATCATTTCGCCACGGCTCGTGGCAATTCTTGCAATAATATGCGGTTTCTAGCGACTAGTGATCTGCATTATCCGTGGGAGATGACTAGAATGACCTTCTTACGAGAGAACGGATACTCTGAGCAGCTTTATACATCCGATTTCGCCATTTGCCGCGAAGACGCGGACTTTGACGCCTTTCTCGGAGTTGGAGACTACTTCTGGGACGTTACCAAACTAGGTGGAAGCCACATGCAGCGCCTCATCTCCTTCCCCGTCATTCTCGGCAACGTGTTCCGCTTCATCAGAACACTACCTGTTTCCAAGCCCAAACTCTTCGTCGCAGGCAACCACGACTGGTGGATTGAGCAGAAAGTTGTCCAGCATGTCGAAGATATCGACGGTACCGCTTCTGGTGTCATCATTTCGATTGAAATACTCCGCCGACACCATCCCGAGGCCCCCGCCGAGCTTTGGAAGGACATGACGAAAGCATGCGCCAGGGAACTTGGCGTGAAAGCTCAGCGTGACGGCTCCTTATTCCTAGATATCCCTAATGTCTTCTTTCTCAATGGGTCAGCCGCAGTTGTTGGTGATGTCGCTGTTATCGGCGCATCAGATCCCACCCACATCACAGCAGCCTTTGAATCACTCAAAAGCATGGCTAGGTTACCCCGCACTGTTATTGCCGCCGTCCATGCTCCAGGCAACGTGACGGCGGGACTGAGGGCGGTAGACAGCCTCAGTCCCGCGCCAGTGGGTCTCATGGTGTATGGCCACTACCATAGCTCCACACCATCTAGGGTTGGTCGGGTGAGGAGTGTCATGTTGGAGCATAACGGGTTCAAGTTCGTGCCCCTGGACGTGTGATGGGCGCTGTTTTGTCATAGCGGGGGTGGTTGGCCGTTGTAGTAACACCTGAACGATGGGCTTGGTCAGGCAGGCTTTGGTCCGAGTGCCATGCTTGCCGTTAAAATGTCTTGCTGGTAGACGTCGTCGATGGGTGGGGTGACGGATGTGAGTGGAAGCATAAGCACTAAAATTGTGGCTTGATATCTGATACTTTACCTTCCAATTACCTACCATACTCATATCGTGTCGAGGACCTACATGGAAACATACTGACAATCACACGACCTCACCACAGACTGCGGAGACTTCTCCAGACAACAACGGGTCTGGTAGCCTTACCATGGGCCAGGCAAACAGCGCGGGCTTCGTTACCGTGCAAAGCCTGATGGAAATCTGACCAGTTTAACCGGGACAGGCTGCTGAGCAAGACAAGGTCAGCGGCCCTGGCATGCACAGTGAGACGTTCAGACGGTCATTATATGTCTTGCCATTCCAACTGTCATCTCGAGATCGAGGTTGATCTCGAATCATTTCGTTCGAGCTCATGAGAGGCCCTCAAAGGTGCTCCGGGCCTAGTTTGAGCGTGAAGGTTCATTCTAGAATCTCTTTGAACCGAGTGCCCCGAAATGCATTCCTGTTTTGCTCCTTCATGCTCTTCTTTTTGGTGGAAGCATCCATATGCGCTCCTCTAGTGGAGGAAACGTGCCCATCCACTGTCACATGGGTTAATGAGACCTTTATCGGCTCTATTTCCTTCCCCTCGAACGAAGAACATGTATACTCAGCCTCTTCGACATGCACATGGAAAATACAGCCCGATCCCAACCAGCTGGCCCCTGGAGATGAGATTCACGGCATCTGCACGGCGTTCACTCGGCTAAACGTCGAGCGGTTCTACGACATCGTCCGTGTTTGCGGCGCCACTGAGTCTGGCGCCCTTGACGAGGACAACTGCCACGAGTATAGCGGGCTCTACGACCTGCCCACGCCTCAGTGCTTCGACTCGCCCGTCGTGTTCGTCCAGTTCGAAGCTGACCGCGGCATGAACTACCACGGGTTCTCGTTGGACTACTACACCAACGTCACGTCGTCCGGAACGGTGTGTGATCGTCAGCTTGTCATGACCGGTACGACGGTCGACTTCGACTTCACCACGGCCAGCCTGACTGCGGGAGACTCTGTCGACTGCACTTGGGTCTTCCTGACGACGAGGGCGAACAACACGGCCGGAGTCTACTTCAAGGAGGGTTCGTCCTCTAGTGGCCGGACCGACCTTGTGTCTTTCGTCAACAGCGGCGCATACGCCCTCGAGAACATGCTCGCCCCCCGCCAGACACACGCCAAGGCCGTCACGGTCAGCGTGGAGCTGCCGTCGTACACACCAGGGTCCAACGACGTGACCATCGTCGGCGAGTTCATCTCCCTGACAAACTACGACATCACCCCCATGGACAGCTTCGGCACGCTCGTTGATTGCTCCTCAACGGCCGACCAGACCCGTCTGTGCGCTGTTGAGCTCAGTAACAACCTATCAAGCTCGACATTCGGGTCGGTACAGGTGCGGCGGCTTGGCGTGGAGTTCTACCAACAAACGTGGGACGAGACCTTCTTGATTAGCTCAGAATATTCGGGATGTGACGCGTGGACTGGCCCCATGATCGGCTTCAGGCGGGGTGCTCTCATCCATGTCCAACACACGGAAGGCAACGCTGGATTGTACAGCGGCTGGGTCTTCGCTCGGTTCAATGAGACAGACGACGGCCTTGTCTACGTATCCGACTGGCCCGACGATATTGCTCGGTATTCGGCGCACTACGACACTACGACGCTCACGCTCAGCTCGATGATGGCAGTCCCCAACACAAACGTCGATAGGTTCGCCGGCACTGGCCAGGGCGTGTTGCCGTCGACCGTGGCGATGCTTTACACCTCGTCGCTGCTGTTGGCGTACCCCATGATGTTCAACGACACGGACCCCCTGTACGCCTTCCCCACCGGTCTCGGCCACCCCCAGCTGCTCAGGCTGCCCAGTGCTCTTCAGCCTAAGGAGATATCGATGACGGAGAAGGTCATCGCGGTCACGGGATGCTATGGCGACGACAACATCCCAGAGATGTACCTCTTCGCCCGCAACTCAACCGACTCGGCCGGTGGTTTCGTCGACGCCGGGTACTTCAAGCCCATTGCCGACTACACCGCCACTGCATGCGAGGTGATGCCGGTACAGATCGAATATGACGAGGAAAACGGCCTTACGTATGTCGGGTTGGGTGTACCAAATATGAACAGACTCGACGTCATTGTCATCGACGAGTTCTGGGAGACAGATATCGAGGTCGAGGTCGGCCATTGCATCGTCGATCACTACGTCGTCGAGGGCGACGGGTCAATCAAGGTCGGCCGGGAGCCAAATCCTTCAAGAACGGGAGATATGGCGTATGATATGCTTTCGTACGACATGGCCGGCAAGCGGGTGCTCTTTTACAACGTCGAGAACGTTGTCAACGATCGCCGCGCCCTGCCCCCGACGTCGAGTGTGTACTGCCCCCCGGCCCCCGCCACATGCCACGTCGACGCGGCCAGCGCCATCGCGTACGCCCACCCCAACCGCTTCCTGAACCCCGGCATCCTGGACGAGTACACCGCGCACCCCACGATCATGTGGAGCAACGGGTCTCTGCTGCTCCATACGAGCACGTTCAGGCTGAGTGAGGTCGATTACCTCATTCACTCGCCTAAGGAATACGACTGCTTCGCCGGTACCCACCGCAGCGAGCAGTACTTCGGCGCCTGCGTCTTCTGTGACCCGCACACCTTCAGCCCCTTCGGAGAGGACGCTTGCCACGCCTGCACAGACGAGCAGTACTGTCCGGCCGGGGCGTACGCGCCGCTGACGTACTCCGCGCTGGTGAACGGTACCAGGACGCATAGCCTCGGCATTCCCAGTGAAACTGCGGTCGACTTCAGCTCCTGGGTCATCGACAAGGCCAGCGATTTCGCCGAGCTGACCGTTATTGTCACCGTCCTGGTCGCCTTGTTCTACTGTGGTTGCATCTGCTCGTGCTGTATGGTGTTAGAGTCCATCGCGGTCCTCTACATCCACGTCATCAAGGACCAGGACCGCTTCAAGTCCAAGTGGCACCCCATGCGCTGGTTCGAGGCAGCCCATTCGGCCTTCATCTCGTTTGCACGGCCACTGGATTTAGCGAAGGAGAAGTTTGTGCCGTTTAACGTCAACCAGGCGACGACGAGATCCAGAAACGGGTACTACGTCTCGTCTCGAGGCAACTGCACCGGCTTTCTGATGACTCCATTCTTTGGTATCATTCTCGCGTATCTTTTGATTTACGCCGGTCTCTTTTTCCGTTCATACACTTCTGACGCGTCCAGCAACGAGAGCAACGCCGTTGTCTCTACTGAACAGCTTAAGCGGTCGTTTATTGATTCAGCCACAACTACTTTGCTCGACTTCGACACTGATCTCGGCTATACATTATACGTGAAACTCATGTATTTCGCTGACATGACTTGTTCCGGCCAGTGCATCGAGTCGCTCACCTCGACTGGCTGCTTCACGAACAACGTGCCATGCCAGGATCTCGACTACCACTGCATCGGCGAGTATGTCGACGGTGACCCCGACAAGGGCGGCAACTGTACCATCGTCGTCGAGATCCCCGGCATCGCGCTTCAGTCGACTGCCCAGCTTGCCGTCGACTTCGGAAGCATTTACACCGAGGCTGTTGAGATCACCGTCGGCCACCGCGTGCTTGGCTGGGAGTCTGTGAGTGATGGGGCGACTGACGCGAGTGATGCCGCGACTCCGGATGGTATCATCGAGATCAACACGACCGATATGATCCACTTCAGCAAGACAAGCTCCGTATCTCTTTACAATGGAAGCGTCATGGCGGGTGATGCAAGTCGCGAGTGGACCAACACGCCTAGTGCTCGTAGGATCCAGCACGCCGACCTGACGGGCACCCGGTTCAGAGAGAGCGCCATGTCATCGTTCGATTTCACCCCCAAACCGTCCTTTGACTCGCAGACGACTACTGACTACATCATTTCCGAGTCCGTGCCGATGAGAGTCATTCTAGACCTCGAGACGAACATCCCAGTTGCTCTAACGACCAAGTCGCGGGTTCTCAACATTTCTGGTGTCATTACCGCGCTGTTTGTGACCGTCTTTGCAGTTTACAAGGCCTATGTAGGTGTGTTGGTCGCTGCAAAGTATTTCGTCTCTAATGGTCGCCAGCTTCTCAAGGTTGTCACAGCCAAGGTCAAGGGACGCTCGTCACCATATTCTGGGATGTCGACGTCGAACCCCTTGACGAGGTCGCCCTCGGCGGTGTTGGCTACATTCTGAGATTCAGGGTATTTCACGGATTTAGCAGAACGTGATTCTATTGCGGATAAAGGCACGCTCTAATTCACTTGTTTCCGGCAGGCTTTCAACACTCGCTGATTCATCGACAGAAACCCGTCTGACCTGCCGTTTGAATTCATCATTTGGTCCCTCTCCGTCAGGGAGTCGACGGAGCTCTGCCCCTTCCTCTAAAGATACGGTCACCCAACCCCCCGAGCTATCCATGAAGCACGGCTTCGAATCCCTGTAAGAAAACTCGATTGCTTCGAATGGAAGCGTGAAGACGCCGCAATGACGATCAACGCACGTTGTTTCACTGATGGAAGACCAGCAAATTCGGTTGAAGTCGACATAGAATCGGATTACAGCTGTAGGGAAGCACAGTGGTGTCGCAGTAATGCATTTTCCTCCACATTCATGGCTTGGCAGAAGGCCAGACTTCTCGAGAATGCCGGAAACTTCACCTGCAAACAAAATTTGCCGGTCGCTTATAAAATAGTTGTCCTGGTAGCTGGAATGATAGATATCATAGACCCTGAATGGAAGATCGACAAGACCGCTCATTGAGCCGCAATGCCCCAGACCGAGGCGACCGTCGTAGTTGTCGCCAGATATAAGTTGTCTGAATGGATCTGTTTGTGTCACAATCTTGAAGGACCCGCCGGATATGATTTGATCGGGAACGAAGCCTTGGGGGCACGGGACGGTATTGAACACGCGAGAGTCGACCGCATCCTCAATATACTGGGATACGGTTCGACCAACCATGACTAGACCCACCGGTGTCAAAAGGAATGTGTCAAACCGCCCGATTGTGACATCAGTGACAAGTTCATTCTTGTGCCATACCGGCAGGCCGGCCTCGAACTCTGTGACACGGGGGCAAGCTTGGAATGTGAGACGTGTGGGAACTCGAATGACAGATGAGAGCATGCCGAGAAGGGTCCCTGACCCAGTACCATAAATACCCCTTGGAGTTACGTAAATGCAGGTCGACCCATCGTAAGTGAAGTGCTCCATCACTGGAGGCAGCCTCAGCTGCGTGTAGTAGCAGTCCTTGGGCCTGTAGCTGTGCGATCGAATGAACACTCTGCCGCTGTATTGCCTTGTCGAGCATGTCTGGTGAGATGAGTGCCGCCCGTCCATCTCGGCAACAGTATGGGTAAAGAAGGTCTTCTTGCACAGAAACCAGAGTTGCTTGGATGCGTTGGACGCTTTTTGCTGCTTTTCCTGGTCAAGAAGGTCGGGGTTGGCTCCACTCGCCATCATCACGGCCCACAGCGTGCCTTGTAGCAGGGTGTGCATGGCGGTTGGCAGCTCCTGCCCTTCCGTGAGCTCAACGTTCATGGAGAGCTGGGGGCCGTCTGTGAGGATCGAGCGGGCGCGGTCGAGGAGGCGTTGAGCGTTTGGTTTGAGAAGGGGAATGGCCCTGAGCATTGCAAGGAGTTTTGTTGCTGTCGGTTCGGCTTCGCCATCAATACGGTTCATATATGGTCGCATACTCCTCATATTCCGCTGAAAGTGTTCATTGAATGCATGAGTGATAAGCGATGGAATATCTCCAGCAACTGTTGCTGTCGCGACAGTTGAATAGCGATACGCGTCTATAATGTCTTCTTCAAGACTTGTATCATTGTCCAACGAACTTAAATCCTGCTTCCAGCGATTCATCTGCACGTCAGTTTCAGAGCGACCCAACCTCACGAGGTCGAATGGCAGCAGACGGTTCAATAGTGTCCCTTCTTGCGTGGAGCTCCTCTAAGTGCCCATTACTACCGTGTTACACTCGAACTGTTGCCCATGGATCAATGTCTGCTTGAACGATGGTCTGGATGAATGAATGGTCGGGTCAGTCGCCTCGTACTCCTCCACCTCGGCCAGGCCGTGCGAAACATCAGATGCCGTGAACCACTGGCCAGTCTGGTCACAGAAATTGTGTGAACGCGTCTGCTGCCAACGGAAGGGTGAAGGTATGGCCGTCGTCGGTCAGAGCACATAGGCCGTTCTTCGGCGTTCTCCGGCGATCGACTCTGGCGGGGAGACCTCACATGCCTCGTCTCACCATGCCGCATCGCAAGCACTGCAAAGTGTCGCACTCATGACCTCGCGGGTCTGGCCCCGTCCGTCTTCTCGAAGGGGGCAGCTGACCCCGCCCTCAGCGAGGCATTATGACTAGTGGTGTACGTTTGCTGCTTTTGAGAATAGCTGCATGTCATATCAGACATGTCATTACTGTTGCCATACAGTGGTCAAGGATGGTCAGCGATTGAGACCATCACAGCACTGGCTGGGGTAGCAGGAGGCGAGGGTGTGTGAGAGGAATATACCAGGGCGGCCTTCTGTCTTTTGGCCATCAAAAGTGCACCCTGCTACTCCGCCACCTCATTCCCACATGTCTGCCCCGTTCTCTTTGTCACGACAACATGACTCCCCCTGTCGAATCAGCCATCGCGATCGACCCCCGCCGAGTGTGACCAATGAGCTGCCTCCTTGCCGTCCTTGGTCTCGTCTCACTGAGTCGTTGCTCCCTTTTCCGTCCCATCGCCAGTGCCCAAGGTCTATATTTATCGTATTAATACAATCCCCCTAATTAAGAGTGGAGTAAGCAAGACTAATAGTCTGCCGATCGACCAGATCCTGGCTCACATTCAGCCCGAGCTTCTTGGCATATCTACACGCGATATCCAACAGCACCAAAACCTGTGCCCCGCCTGATCCGGTGGCCAGTTTGACCAAAGAAGACCGCGCCAAGGACTCTATAAACTCTTGAACCATGCTGCCGTCGTCTGCTATGTTCAGACAGAACATCACGGCGGCGCAGGGGGCCACGTGGAAGTTGTTACGGAAACCCTTGACTGATCGGACGTAGCGCTGCTCCGGGATGGAGGAAAGCGTCGCGGCAAGGGCGACGGGGAGAATCGGCCAGAGATGGTGGGTCTTACGATCGCCGAGGGCGTGGCTGCACTTTGTTTTGGCATCATCCCGCATTTTAAGGTCAGTTGCATGGATTCCGGCGCCGTCTAGGAGCATATCGCGAAGAATCACCGCGTTTCCTGCAAACACGAGGCCCTGGACCAACTCGGGTGCGGATTGGAACGATACGTCCCACGCATCGCCTTTGAGTAGGGCAGCATTCGCCGTGCGAACAGCACTCTCGTTCGTGGTCAAAAAGTTGAGGCATCTGGCGACCTCCGAGAAAGCCATACGTAGAAGCTCGCCAGCGCCGTACTGAGTGCCCTCTGAGCCAATCACATCGACCAGCGCCCTCATCTCTGGGCGCTCGGTGACCTGGTCGACCTGACATTGCACGAGCTGGGCGTTCAGTGCCGCCTTGAACGGCGTGAGCGGGGTTTTTGACTGAGTCATGCGCTCAACCACTTCTTGGAGAGGCGAAGGCTTGCCGAGCATGCGCTGTTGCCTATCAGCCCATCGGTCTGGAGCGGGGCTGAACTCGTTGCTCTGGTCGTTGTAAAGGACGGTTGGTTGAGCCCCGCGTGTATGGATCGTGAGGAACGGGTCAACCGCACGCATGAAACCTGACACCACAGGCCCACTCCGGCTCGGGTCGACCATCATATTAAGGAACGAAGCCGAGTCGACCGGGAAAACTGGTGCTAGCTCGATCACAGCGGCAATGTATGATTGGATCACAAGAAGGAGGACTGTGGGCCTCGGGAACGACTCAGCCATCAAAGAACGGACGAAGGCAGCGGCGTCTGCATTGATTCTTCCAGCAATGAGTGCGGCCGGGTCGACTTCGACTCCGTGCAGTCTAAGGCTCTGCGGCAGGTCTGTGAGGGCGTCTGTGAGTTCCGTGTATATGGACTTGTGCTCCTCGATGAGGGCGCCCAAGGCTGCTGTGGTCTTCGGGGGGAGAGTGACGCCGGTTTGGGCGGGCATCGCTTCGACTGCCGCGAGCAGTTTATGGCCGGCGAGACGTTGGATGTTCGTCACGATGCTGTCTGCACCAGCCTGGACGATGGACTTAGCCAGTGTATCTGCTGCCTCGCCTGCCAGATCAAAGGCCAACTCCGTGGCTTGTGTGAATGTCGCCTGGGCGATCGCGAATATGAGCTGGAAACCGTCGTTGGGCATGCGTCGCGTGTGGGCAATAACATCATCCCTTATCCCATCGCTAAGCAAGCTTGTCGAGGGATGAATAACCGCGGCGAGACCGACCCCGCTCGACCAAGGCCGGTGGGGGAGGACATACAGGGGGAGATGGCCATGGGCGTTCGTGTAAGCCGCTACAGCCTTGTACGCGGCGTCGATGAAAGAGAGGAGAGTCACATGGCGCCGGATCCCCCGCATCTGGCAGAGACTTGACTCAATATCTGACCAGGCCGCCCTGATATCTTCCCCGACCGCCATCTGGCCTCTGAGCTTCTCCAACTTGGTAGACACCTCAGTGGGGGCGGCGTCGGGGTATTCTCGGACCGCAGCGTCAAGCATAGCTGCGCCATCGCCATGGTTCGCGGTTGCTAGTGCCAGCCGGTCAACGAGGGCAAGGCCTGCGGCGGCCCCGAGCAAACAACGGACGTCTGAGTCATCGAGCTTGTCCTTAGTGGATGTATCGCGTGCTCTGACAACAGAGATAATCATTTGATCAAAAAGGAGGACGGCAACGATGTGAACGAACCGAGGGCGGACTGTACCGTCTGCAATGGCCGCCCGGGCCTTTGCGATGAATGCATTGGCGGTCTGTACGGCTGTAGTGGCTGAGCACTGGCTTCTTAGTGTCTTGGCCAGCTGTTTGTCCCCCTTCATGGTGATTGCGGTGATCTCGTCGTGTCTGAGAGAGTACTTTCCACTTGGGGTGAGTTGAAGGACTGGAAGGAGCTCCATGAGGCCTGCTAGAAGGCCGATGGGGGAATTATTGTCGCCAACACGGCCGGCAACACCAGGAATCATTACCCCGGCAAGCAGGATGGCTGGGAACACAGAGGCGTCGGCTTGCGGGTCCGTGAGACCGGCCACAATGTTACGGCCGGCCATGGCTGCGGGCATCATGGCAATAATGGAGGACCGCAGCTTCGACGAGAGCGAGCGAAGCATGCTTATCATTTGATTGGTGAATGGTGACTCGATGAGGCTGAAGATGGCCTCCTCGGTAAGCTGGGGCGGCATGCCCACGGCATCCCTTACCCTGGCGAGCATGGCCAGCCTGGCCCTGATTTGCGGCAATCTGGACGGAAGCATGGCAATGCGGATGTAGTTCTCGAGAAGACGGTAGTATGGGTAGGCGAGGATGGGAGTATGAACGACGGATATGGTCTCAAAGTCGTTCATCACCTTGTAAAGAACCTGGTATGCAGTCTCGAGCCAACGGTGGAGGTGCTCCATCAGAGCGTAGAGGGGGGTGTACCACTCCACGAGCTCCTGGGCCCGGGGCTCGAGTGTCTTGTATGCAGGAAGGCTCGTGAAGCCTGGTGGAACGTGAGGAAACTTCTGATCCAGGGATTTGAACAGCTTGGCGGTGGTGCTGTCCTTCTCGAGCTCGTGGAGGTAATCATCGGGCTGTATCTGATCAATCGTCTCTAAAATACTGCGAGACTCTCCTATTAGGATCTCGAGCGCTCTTAAAGCCATCGTTGTCGTTCGTCCTGTTTCTGGAAATTTATCCAAGAGGACCTCGGTGGGCCAGGATGAATTGAGCTGCCGCTGAGTCTCATTTGGCAGTATCATGTCACCTAAGTCGCCAATCACGCTGTCAGTAAACTCACAGTAAAACCCAGCAGTTTAAGGGCAAGGAAAATCGAAATGGCCGATAGGAACGTTCGGAAGGGCTTTGACGCCTTTAATAGCCGGAAATCTCGTGGTAGTGAGGTTGATTCTCTTCGTAAGAAGAAGCGTGATGACGTTCTCACCAAAATGAGCTCGGAAATCGAGGACATTGATTTCCGCGGCGCAGAGACCACTATCGATGAAGCTATTTTCGATAATTGCCAGCGCCCTGAGCACCCTGACGACTATGTTGCTCTTGTCCTCGGTCTGCAATCCCCGGACCCCACAACTCACCTCCAAGCCGCCTATTCCCTTCGTCTTGGCGGCGCCCTCAACCGCGCCGACATATTCCAGCACATGGTGAACGCCGGTGCGCTCCCCCTTGTTATCAACCACATTGCGACGTCCCAGTCGCCTCGTATGCAGCTTGAGTGCGCCTGGCTACTCACCAACATCGCCAGCTGCGATAGGTTCACCACGACAGTGATCCAGAACGGTGCCATTCCCGTAATCATGCGGGCAGTGTCGAGCGGTCCTCATTCTGTTGCCTGCCAGGCCGCATGGTGCCTCGGTAACTTCGCAAACGAGGGCGACACCTACAAGAAGCTTTTCCTCAAGGAAGGTATGCACGATTGCATCGGCCGGCTCCTGATACATCCAGAGACCACCACTAAGCACATCCAGACGCTCTCCTGGGCGATTGGCTCGATCATCCGGTTCCAGATAGACTCTGCTGAGGCGCTCGAGCTCCACCACACGGCCCAGAGCGTTGTTCCGGTCCTTGCCGCCTCTCTACGCCGAATGGACATGACGTCGAACGACAAGGAGGTCCTTGCGGCCATCACCGACATCTTCTTCGCTGTATCATACGCCAGTGAGGGCAACGATGAGGACATCAAAGCCACCGTTGACGCAGGCTTCATCCCCATTTGCATCCAGTTCCTCTACACGAGCACCAGGGCTGCTGGGCCCGCTGCCCGCATCATTGGCAACATCACCTCGTGTGATGACAATATCTTCTCAGATATCGCCATCAAGGGCGGGATCCTGGCGGCCTTGCAGTACTGTCTGACCAGCGAGAAGTCCTACCTCCGTAAGGAAGCGCTCTGGGCACTCTCCAACGTCTGTGCTGGTACGTCTGAGCAGCTCACGGCACTGTTGTCCCACGGCATTCTTACAGACATCATCGCCGTCCTCAAGAGAGCAGAGGCGATCGTCAAGGAGGAGGCATCGTACTGTATTCTCAACTTTGCGTGTAACGCGTCCAGAGAGCAGATTGAGGTTGCGGTCAATGATATGGATCTTCTGCAGATTCTTAGCGATCAGCTGAGGACGAGCAACAGAGCTCTTTTCCTCAAGACGATCCTTGACTCAATCAAATATATATTTGAGGCAATAGATTCACCGTATAATCCGTACGTTGATACATTTGCCGCTGCGAAGGGCGAGGACCGTCTTCAGGCGATGTCACACCACCCCAAGCGTGAGATCAACCAGCGTGCCGACTATCTTATTGAGACATACTTTGCCAACGAGGAGGAGGCCGAGTTTGACGAGGATGAGGAGTTCAATTTCTGAGGCTAGCTTCCTGGCTCATTTCGGATAAAGGAGTGTGTTGATTTACTTAAGATTTTTTTAAGACTTAATCGAATGGGGCCGGGGGTATTTCGACCATAAATCCCTCTGGTGGCGTCTGGCACTCGACCAGGGACCAGGCGGCGCCTCCTCCAATGTCAATGCGATGCCAGACTCCTGCTGTGTCTCTAAAGCAGTCGTCAACGTCGTAATGAGAGAAATGCGTGGTCTTGAACGGCAAAGTGAGTCTGCCCAGCAGAGGAGTCCACACATTAGTCTGCCCAATGGTCACCCAGACCACTTTGGTGTCGTAGTCAGAGAAAAAGCGGCTGACATCGCCATTGAACACAAGTGGGGTCGCTGTTAAATACATATTACAGTCATTATTGCTCGCTGGGAGAAGCCCTGAGTCAATCAAACAGCGGGGTGCCTGGCCAGCAACCAGGAGGTCTCCGCTGCTAACAAACACATTGAACAGAAGCTCGGTGTGCAGCTGGTCGACCCAGAAGGGGAGGGGGGTGAAGCGCTCGACCTTCTCATTGTGTCCGAGTCCCAGCTGACCCTGCTCGTTTTCACCGGTAATCATTTGATGACTGCCCATCGTCACGATCACTGCCCGACCCTCATCACGGATACGCTCGGGCACAAAGCCCTGGGGCATAGGAACTGGCATGAATACACGCGAGTTAGCTTGCCCATTCGCGCCGGTGAACCAAGCCATGTCCCGACCGGCCACGCACGTTCCCACTGGTGTGACTAGTATCGTTCTTCCATGTGTAAATGAGATAACCTTCACCGCCTTATGTTTGCTCCACTGGGACAGCCTTGCTTCGTACGACTCGATTGCCCATACACTGTGGAGATTCACGGGTGATGGGAACGCGATAAAATGCTCACGACATAGGGGGATGCTCAGCTGGTCGCTGTAGTTGCTGCCCCAGCCCCACAATCCTTTAGGCGTTACTGCCAGGAAGATACCGTCACCGCCGTCGTCGTCAGCGAACACGTTGATGATACGAGGCACGCGTCGCCACCCGGAGGTGGTGTCGTGGCCGACGCGTCGTCGGAAGAACCTGCCCCAGTAGATGTAATCAGCGACATACTTGTTGAGAGGGCAAATGTCGCATTCTTTTGACGAAACTTGCTGGGTGAAGAAGAGCTTTTTGCAGAGAAACCAAAGAATACTGTCTTCGTCCTTGAAGGTAACCACACTGTTGGCAGGCTTTCTAATCCCATCAACATCTGGGTTGGCCCCCGCTTGCATCATAATCGCCCAAATCGTTCCCTGGAGCAGAGTGTGCAATGCGTCGGGAAGCGTCTCGCCGTCTGCCAGCTCCACGTTCATACTGAGAGTTGGACCATCCGTGAGTATGCGCACGGCATGATTGATGAAGCATGTTGCGCGTGCTACGCCTGGCGTGAGCAACTTGTCAAGGAGACATGGTTTGAGCAACAGCAGTGACGATTGAATGCTCTTAAGAAGAACTGTGAGGTCATCAAGAGAGTCAATATTGGTCGTTTTGGAAGAGTTCTTGGATATTTCGCGGCAGAACATCGTCCTGTGAGCTGTGGCGATAAGACATGGAATAGAGCCGGGAATACCCTCTGTTACTGCTAAAGAAAGCAAGTATGCATTACATAAATCCTCTTTGAGCTTCAAATTGACTGTATTCACACCGCAAATTGATGCAAAGAGAGATTTCATCGTCATTGCCGCACTTCCACTCTGCCACGACCACGACTCAGCCAGAGTCGGCCGGGGCAACGACTGATCCCTCTGGCCATAGCAAGGGTCGAGTCTCATGTGGCCGCAGGAGATACATGAGCTAATATAATTCCGCAGTTTACCTATACATTTCCTCAATGACCACTGTGGCATCTGATGCATTCAACCTGTAGGTCGCTGTCACAGGACCTGTTGCCACGAGTGCAGCCTCTCGCTCATCAGCGCTCAAGGTCAGCCATGGGGCACTGGCGTTTGCCAGGGTCTTTTCATAAACACTGAGGACCCTCGGGGCCTCGTCCAGCGTCGTCATGACAGGGGCGCTTGCACCAGCGAAGGTGGCGACCTCGTTGGAGCGCACAGCGCTCTCCGTGTACATGTCGGTCGAGACGGTGTCCGGGAGGATCGCGACAATATCAGCGAATGTCGGTCGGTCGCGCTGGTCTTGTGCCATGCAGCGGCGGATCAGCTCGTTCACGGCCATGGGTGTGTCCGCGGGGATCGTCGGCCGGTAGCCAGCCCGAACATGATCACGGATGGCGTCGAGCCCGAGGCGCTCCTGGCGGTACGGGATGTCGCGCGCGGCGATCTCCCAGAGCGTGATGCCGAAGGCGAAGACGTCGGCCTTCTCGCCGCCCACGCCGTCGAAGCGCTCGGGTGCCATCCACGGCCACGAGCCCTCGACGTCAGTGCGTTCGTTCAATCTCGCTGTCAGTCCGAAGTCGCTGATCTTGGCCGTATCATTCGCGACGAGGACGTTGAGCGACTTGAGGTCCCTGTGCTCATAGCCCTCGCCCACCATGAACGCCATGGCCGCCGCGATGTCGCGTGCGAACTTCAGCCGCGCGTCCCAGGGCAGATGAGAGTTTGAAAGCAGCAGCGCCGAGAGCGACCCAGACGCGAGCTCTAGTGCGATCCGGGTAGTCTGCTCGCCCTGCTCAAGGGCATACAGTGCGATGACGTTTCTATGCCGTAGTTGCTTGTGGACGAAGATCTCGCTCTGAAGCTGGTCGGCCTGAACTTCGTTCAAATTGGCCAGATGCACCTCCTTGACGGCACACTGTGAGCCCCCGTACGTGCCCCGGAACACTTCTGCCATGCCACCAACGCCAATACAGGTCGACTGGTCAATGGTGATGCTGCCAGCGGGCTTGGTGATGTCGACGTTGAGGTTAGGTCGCACAAGTGGTTCGCGGTCGTCCTTCATCAGGAGCTGCCTGAGCTTACTCCTTCGCTTCAACACCTGACTGACCTTCTTCCGCTTGTAGACAGCGGTGCGGTCGGCACCGTACCGTAGCAGCAGGCTGACGATGTCATAGTTGCCGGCCTTGGCAGCAGCGAAGAGGGGCGGCATCATGCTTGGCACGCCGCGAACAGGGGTGCTTGCAGAGAGCAGTCTTCTAACGACGGCAGTGTCAGCCTTAGATATTGCTCGCAACAGCTGACCAGTAAGGTTGGTGTTGATTCCATCGCGAATAAGTCCTGACATCACCGGATCTGCCACTGCCTTCAGCGCCTGTATGGCGTTGGTTCCCACTGGCGGCAGAAGGGGGTCTGCCCCGCGTGCTAGGAGCTTCATAGCAGAGTCCTGATGGCCACCGAGGATGGCGACCACAAGCGCGGTGGTGTTCCGACTGACAGTATTGATGTCGACCTTCGCTTTCAGCATAGCGTCAAGCATGGCCGGCTTGGCAACGGCAGCAAGAAGTGGGTGGCCGTCCGGGAAAGATCCTTCGAGCAGGCATCCGGCCTTGATCAGGGTTGCGAAGGCCTCTGGCTGGTCGTTCTCGAAAGCATTGAACAAGGGAGACCGGCCCTCCCAGTCGAGACAGTTGACGATAATACGCTTAAACTTACGACTCCGAAGCAGCGGTTTCGACTTCACCTTCCGAATATCTCCGCTGATCACAGCGTCGTTAAGCCAGTCGCTCCTCTCCAGAGCATCCTCGACGCGCCCTCTCACCGCCCTCATTGGGTCCTGCCGGAGTCGCAGCACGGGGCTGAGTCGGATCAGATCTGCTCTCATTCCTGATACGATCGATTGGTGTTGCTCGGCATGCTGGCCTGCTGCCTCAAGGAGGATTTCTATCTGTGTCAGCAGCTGCTCTGAGTGACGCAGGTCGGCTGTATCATACAGGGTTGTGTCGAGCTCTGTGATCATGTCCGCTGCCTTGTTTGCTGCCGCGAGGACCTTAAGCACCGGCCAACCATTCGCTGTTTGAACCATTGAATCGACCGCAGTGTTCCTGCGAGACGACACAAACCCAGTCCTACTGAGTGTTACAGTGGTTGATGGCCGAGTCAGCTCCATGTAGAAGGAGTGGGGCAGACCAGTGGCGAGTATGTGGAGGAGGATGCGAGCGAGGTCGGAGTCTGTCACAGGAGAACCGTCCGAGACTAAGTGGATGTGACCACCAGCGGCAGGCACAGCGCATACGTTATCGAACTCGGCAGACAGGGAAGCAGAGTGCCGTGAAATGAACCATGATTTGATGGTGTCATCACTGGCTGTTGATACGAGAGCAAGACACATGCTGGCAGTCATAAAGGTCACTCCAGTCACACCCTCAATGTGCTCAGCAAGTGTCAGAAGACAGGAACCATCAATCATCGACCAAATCTTGACGGTCTTGTCTGCTGAGCCCGAGGCTAGCATGGTGTTGGTCGGGGAGAACGCGACACATGTAACCCAGTGATCGTGCCCTTGAAAGGTATGAAGAAAGTCCCAGGTCCTGGTGTCCCAGAGTCTGATGGTGCGGTCGTGCGAGCCTGAGGCCAGTAGCGCGCCGTCCGGGGTGAATGCCGCTGCACTGACAGCCCGCGTGTGGCCCTCCAGAGTCTGCTCGAGTCGGCCGGTCGCGACGTCCCATACTCGGACGGTCTGGTCGGCCGAGCCGGAGACGACAGTCCTGCCGCTGGGCGAGAACACGACCGCGCAGACGACGTTGGCGTGGCCCACAAGTGTCTTGACGCAGTCGCCGCTGGCGGCATGCCACAGTCTGACAGTCTCGTCGTCGGAGCCGGACGCCAGCCACTTGCCGTCGGTGGAGAACGCAGCGCTAATCACCTCGCCTGTATGGCCTTTCAGCGTCGCGATGCGCCGGCCAGTCTCAGCCTGCCACAGCTTGATCGCGCCCAGGCTCTTCTTGGTCGGCCCGCCGGTTGCTATCGCTGTGCCGTCGGGTGAAGCGGCGACGCAGTGTATTACGCCCTTGTGCTCCATCGTCACGCAGCCGCACAGCCCCCAGAGCAACGCGCGGCCGTCCCATGCTGCTGTCACCATCGTCTGGTCCGGCAAAACTGCGACGCCGGTCACCCGATTCGTGTGCTTCGCGATCGTCTGGATGCAGCGCCCCGGCTTCACTGTCATGCGCGCGTTCCACGCGTCCAGCAGCAGGTCGACCTCTGCCACGGACCTGCTGGCGACGAGGCGGCCCAGTCTCATGGTGACGGCGACAGCGGGATCGGACAGACTGACACTGAACTCACGCGGTGTTACCCCAAGCGCTATAAGGCGGTCGAGCACGCGGGATAGGTCTTCCGGAGTCAAACTTGCCTCCAACTCCTCCGCATGCAGTCGGACAACGGAGTCGTCCATCGCTTCAGCCTGGGTTGACTCACGCTCGACTTGCAAAGAGCCTCCGATGGACCAGAGTTTCACACTGCGATCATGAGAACCAGATACGAGTGTCTGGCCGTCTTGGGAGAAAGCGATGGAGGTGACACAATGGGTATGGCCCTCAAGCGACTGGAAGCACTCGCCGCTGCTGATGCTCCACATGTTGATGCAGTAATCCTCGCCGCCAGACGCAAGTGCGGTTCCGTCTGGAGAGAATGCGAGCGCGTGGACCGGCTCGGTGTGGGCCGGTAGCGTGCAGACGCACTCCCAGGTCCTGGTGTCCCAGAGTCTGATGGTGCGGTCGTGCGAGCCTGAGGCCAGTAGCGCGCCGTCCGGGGTGAATGCCGCTGCACTGACAGCCCGCGTGTGGCCCTCCAGAGTCTGCTCGAGTCGGCCGGTCGCGACGTCCCATACTCGGACGGTCTGGTCGGCCGAGCCGGAGACGACAGTCCTGCCGCTGGGCGAGAACACGACCGCGCAGACGACGTTGGCGTGGCCCACAAGTGTCTTGACGCAGTCGCCGCTGGCGGCATGCCACAGTCTGACAGTCTCGTCGTCGGAGCCGGACGCCAGCCACTTGCCGTCGGTGGAGAACGCAGCGCTAATCACCTCGCCTGTATGGCCTTTCAGCGTCGCGATGCGCCGGCCAGTCTCAGCCTGCCACAGCTTGATCGCGCCCAGGCTCTTCTTGGTCGGCCCGCCGGTTGCTATCGCTGTGCCGTCGGGTGAAGCGGCGACGCAGTGTATTACGCCCTTGTGCTCCATCGTCACGCAGCCGCATAGCCCCCAGAGCAACGCGCGGCCGTCCCATGCTGCTGTCACCATCGTCTGGTCCGG
Source organism: Carpediemonas membranifera (assembly GCA_019828565.1). Classification (NCBI taxonomy): domain Eukaryota; phylum Fornicata; genus Carpediemonas; species Carpediemonas membranifera. The sequence goes on from JAHDYR010000008.1 coordinate 195,039, forward strand.
CAAAACTGCGACGCCGGTCACCCGATTCGTGTGCTTCGCGATCGTCTGGATGCAGCGCCCCGGCTTCACTGTCATGCGCGCGTTCCACGCGTCCAGCAGCAGGTCGACCTCTGCCACGGACCTGCTGGCGACGAGGCGGCCCAGTCTCATGGTGACGGCGACAGCGGGATCGGACAGACTGACACTGAACTCACGCGGTGTTACCCCAAGCGCTATAAGGCGGTCGAGCACGCGGGATAGGTCCGTGGCCGTGATGGGCGACTCGCAGACAGACGCCAGCCTGATGTCGCCATGAGCCTTATGTGCATGAGCTGTCACTGCTTCTACGCGAAGATCTAACTGCTTACAGCTGCTACTGTGTGATGTGGGCGTTTTAGTACGTGCCATTGTCTCGAATCACTGTGTAAGTCTTGTTTGATGGCGTAAAGGCTTCATGGAGCCAAAAAGCATAATAACGAACCAACTGGGTAATAATCGCGTTGAATGGCATACTTTTTGCACCATCTAACTGTTGCTAGATCGGCATTCATGCTGAAGCACGGTGTGACTCGGACAAGTCGATATTTTGTGACGCCAAAGATCGTGACAATTCACGCGAGCAGTCAACAAACAGCATCCAAGCTCACCTTTGTCTCTCCTCAAGCCCCACCTCCCATGTCACAATCTCAGCAACCAACGAGCTCCGGCCTTTAGTCCTAAACCGTCCGAACCACCCCGTCAGGCGCCAGTGAGTGGGCTGCAAACGGCCTGACCCAGTTAGGGAGGCGGCCCATCACGACCTGGACATCGTCGGGGACATCTGACGCCTTGTGGCCAAACCAGACGGAAAGAGCGCCTGGGCCTGTGAATGTGACCTGGGCCAGACCCGGGGCACCTTGGTGAAAGATCTCGATAGTCGATCTCGCCTCAGCATGGATGATTCGACCTGGATCTGTAGATACGATTATTTCTCCGTCCATATCTGGGGTGATCTTCAAGATCCATCTAGAGTTGCTTGCAGTCGTCGTTGAGCTATCAATCGTGAGAAGATGACCACTATCCACCTTGGTGTGGGTCATTGTTGCGGGGTGGAAGCCTGTGGGGCGAGCTGCTCCCATTAGTGTCACGCCCGTCGCGTTCTTGAGTGCCAGATCGCATGGGCCGGTCACTGTATCGTATCCAGCAGATTTGATTGTCGCCTCCAATATCTCAATATCGTGTGGTCTCATTGTGCATATCTGTACCTTTTCATCTCCGTCGGGTGTGCTAATATGTCCAACAAGCACCGAGGCGGGTCTAGCGGCCGAGTACGGCATCACTGGGACAAATATAGCACACAGACAGGCAGCGATAAGAAGCAGGGCGAGCTTCGTGCTTGGCCCCGTAACAGTGGCCGCGAGGACAACCATACAGGGGGCCAGGCCGATGGATAGAATGGCGATGACGGCAGGGTCTGCTGCCTCGTTGTACAGGGCGATCACATCGAGGATGGGGACGAATCGTGCAATCACATCTCCCACACAAGCCAAGGCCGTTAGTGCTGAGAGCAGTCCAAGGCCGGGGACGGAACCAAGGGTCAGGAGGACGGCAGCAATAATTGGGATGATGGTGCTGTGTGCGTTGACTCGTGCTAGTGCAAGGGCGATGACAGCGAGGGCGAGAGCGCCGTAGTGCCGCGCCAAGGCCATAGATGCGACAGATTGACGTGATATCATGCGATATATGATAGATCCACTCAATAAATGGATTAAACCGACCGCAGTCATGATCATCGGCACTCTCTGGTACGACGCGAGGTGTGCTGCAAACGAGGCGGGGTAAATGAGCAGAACAGTCACTGCCACGGCCCCAACACCAAGCGCGGCCATCTGCATAGCTGCAACTACAGCCCTGCTTGGACCATGCCGCATGATACCGATGACATTGACAATGACGACGATGAAGATGGCAGCTCGCGTCTCGTTCCAAGGTATGGCAAGCAGCGCCCCGAAGACGGTGACGTATGTGACAGTAGAGGTTCCATGGCCAGTGGTGGCGCGGGTGGCGCTGCCGTGTTGTTCAGCAATGGCGAGCATGGTTTGGCCGAGACTGTTGAGGTCAGCCGGTGAGGTGTGTTCGATGTTATCGTCACGGGTGTGGTAAATGAAAGAATCTTTCAAGAACACCAGGTCGATGGAGGGCAGACCTGCATAGCGGTAGTTGACACTATCCGTTGTCGGAGAAATTACACCTGCCATAAATACATCATGATAAAGCCCAGCACCAACCATGGGCGAGCCGAGTGTGAGCCGGTCAAACGGCAGGAGAGAGGCGGTACCGGGGGACATGGACGCGAGGTTGGGCTTACCTCCACCGCCCATGGCCTCGAGGTTGACGACGGCTGAGACGCGGTCAGCGTGATCAGTGTGTATGAACGCGTCAGAGCCTTCAAGACCTGTCTCCTCGGAGCCTAGAAAGGCGAAGCCGAGGGCATTCGTGCCAATGAACTGTGGGCCTGAGGAAACAACAGTGTTGAGGACCTCAAGCATCGCCATGATGCCTGCCAAATCATCGCTCGTGCCAGGGCCGGCGTAGTTGCCATCCCAGTGTGCGCTGTACATCAGTACGTCCTCGCATGCCGGGTTTAGCGCTGGATCATGAACAGTTACATACACTACAGGTATGGCAGTGTAAGCCGTGTAATGGCCTTTGAGTAGCTGCTCAGAGACTCCAGTAGAAGTGATCTGGTGGACATTAACCTCTATTCCGCTGACATCAGGGGTCTGTGGGATCTGTTCGAGGATGAACTGGCGAGCGGCCTCCCAGCCTTCCTGGCCCCATTCTCGGGGTCCTTGGAAAAGAGATAGGTGCTCAAACACTCGCGTAGAATTGAAGTCGTACCGCTTTCGTGGCTCTAGAGGGACAGTGAGGTTGTGATCGAAGTCATTCGCGGCGTAATGGAGACTGAAGAAGGCTGCCACGAAAAGGACGCAACCAAGGAGAAAGACAGCATTCTGCTTGCGTATCCTGTTCTTCGCACGACGCTTAATAGCGGCTAGATCAAGCGCTGGCTCGAATGACACCTCGTTGGACATCACAGTCAGCGTCGCCCACTCCCAGTCGATCGAGTCGAAAATTTTCAAGAATCCGGATCGAGTCATGCAGTATGAGTCGTGTTGGAAACATCGAGCGTGTGGCTGAAAGCTGGCCACTCTACCTTCCCACCTCGTTCGTTCTGATGTTGGTTGTTGACTATCTCATCGACACATGAAGCAAAGCATCCAACATTTGAATGAGATGTTGCATAGGAGAAGACCTCTCCCTATTCCTTTAAAAGAAAGACTTAGAGCTCGCGGCGGTTGGCCTGCTCGCGGGCGAGGCGGGCGGCGACACCATCGATGACAGCCTGGGACTTGGCGCCGAGGATGTTACGGCCCTCCTGGTGGACGTTCACACCCTCCATGAAGCCAGAGATGGCCTGGACGAGGGAGTCAAACTCACGCTTCTCCTCCTCGCGGACATCAGTGATGGCGAGGCAAGTGCAGGTGGACATGTGGGTGATCTGGCCGAGAACAGCCTTGCCGTTGATGATGGCGTAGGGGATGCCCTGCTTGCGGCAGAGGGCGGGGAGGTGAAGGACAACCTCGATGGGGTCGACGTCAGCGGCGATGATGACAAGCTTGGCCTGCTTCTTCTCGATGAGGGTGGTGACGTGCTTGACACCGAACTTGGCGAAGTAAGGCTTCTTCTGAGCGATCTCCTTGCCCTCGGCCTTGGCCTCAGCGAGGGCCTGGAGGCGGGCCTTCTTCTGGGTCTTGTCCTCGGGCTTGTACTTAGAGAGGAAGGAGACGACGTTGGTGGCAACGTTCTTCTCGAGGGTGTGAGAGAAGTGGTGGATGGAAGCGGGCTGTGTAGGACGTATCGCTGAGGTTACTTACGGTCTTGAGGCGCTGGTTCAAGGTCTGCTTGTGGCGCTGGATCTTGACGTACTTGGGGAACTTGGTAAGAGAGCTAGTGGGGTGCATACCTTAGTGTAACGGGTAAGATCCATGTGCTTGTGACCCTCCTGGCTCATAACGCGGCCCATGATTTCCTTGGCTGTGTGACGGTAAGTTAAAGGGCGCCGGGTGGTGGAATATGTCAATAACGCATGCAATGTAGCCATATGGCAGAGTATTGGCGATAGGGGCCCATCCTGGCGACAAATACGAACGATTATGCTTCACACGCCTTCGAGGGTTTCGCCTTTTGGTGGCTGAAATCGGTAAAAATCAATAACGAGGAATCGAGTGCCTCCAACGCTCAGCATGTGCTGTTCATGGGTGTAGAGTGGGCCGCATGCAGAAAGTTGACTCGTAGCGTGGCTTCAATGTCGTGTTCTGAGCAATTACGTTAATCCTTCGAAATAAAGAAGCCAGCGTAATTCCGAGAAATGCCAGCACAGCAACGCCACGATAGGACAACGTGCCTACATAGTCTAACAATCATTCGAGGACGTTAATTATCCCGTATTTGCCGCCAATCGCTGTGAAAATGGAGTCTTCTGTCATGAGAGTTTCATGAGCACTCCGCTCACCATCTGACGCTCTAATGTTCGGAATTGAACGACCATAATACTAACCAAATCGAGAACTGTGGCTGTTAGCAGCTTCTCGTTTCAAAACACCGCATGTGCTCTCTCGACTCGGGCCGACTCCAGCGCCACAGCTGACCATCAATGAATGGGCCAGAGACGGGGCATATGCTTCCGCAGAGGCGATTGGATTGTTGTTAGCCTGGTCGTGCTGTCGTTACTTGCCCCTCTTCCCGTCACTCTTTATCCATCCTTATTCTTGAGTTGACTTTGGTAAACATGAGCGATACACGTGGGTATATCCTATGCTGCCAGACCAGCCACCCCAACTGTCTTTGATTGATGCTTGGCCCTACGTTCGCTAATCAGGGAACGAACAATCCCTGCCCCGCAAACCCCGGGGCAATGCCTCTTACCTCCACAGTGACAGTGATTCCGTCATCCTCAGGCAATATGGGGTTGATCACAGAGATTGCGCCTATATTGGACTGCATCAATTCTTGGTATTGGGGAAGGAACGTATGTCGTTTACGCTTCCCAAGAGCTTTGGCGAAGCAATTAGTAAGTCTCGAACGTTCACACTTCATAGGCTTCCCAATTTGGCGCTGGATAGCGCCAGACAAGCTCAGGAAGCTTCGTCATCGCGCACAAATCTCGAAGCACAGTCATCTAAGACGGCAATTCGTCTAGAGGATGTCTCCAATGACCGCGCTGCCACACGTCGCACCATCGGCCCGCGCATGCGCCTCCGCATGCTTCTCGAGAGACATTACATCCTCTTCCTGTACGACGTGGTCGATGTCCTGCTCAGCGCTTTCTACCTCGCCTGGTACGTGTACATGACGTCCACATACGCCCCTTCATGGGGCCACTACGTCCAATTCGGCCTTGCCGTTGTCTTTCTCGTCGACACGATCATCCGTTTTATCATCCACGACCCAATCGCGGGCGTTACAAGGTGGATGCCTGTCAACATCCTCTCATGGCTCCCCGCACTCCTCCTCATCGGCTGGAGCGATATGATCACGCTCTGTTTCCTCCGCTCTGTGATCATCGCTCTTCTATGCTACAGATACTTCACCAGCGACGCCAAGAGCTTGAAAGACACTATCAGGAATCTTGTCTGGGTCGCCTCCACCACCGCAATTGTTGCTGCCGGCGTCATTTACGTGTTCGAAGTACAGCTCGCCGATGGCCAAAGTCTTGATTATCTGACGTGCCTATACTTCATCATTGTGTCCGTAACGACGGTAGGGTATGGCGATGTGGTCATGGTGACCTTCTTGGGCCGTGCTACTATCGTCCTCATCATCCTCGGCGGCCTCTCTCTCCTACCCGTCCTCTCGGCCCGCATTGTCGGAATCATGGGCCATAAGAAGCTGTACGGCGACCCGAAGGCCAGCAAACACGGCTTTGTGGTAGTTGGTGGCGATATATCAGCCAGCAACCTCCGCCGTTTCCTCAAGGAGTTCTACTCGCCACAACACGGTTACCGCAGAGAGAAGGTCGTCCTGCTACTCAAAGACACTCCCGGCGACGACGTCGAGAGCATCCTGTCGAGCAAGCGGTACAAGGAGCGCGTCTCCTTCCTCCGAGGCTCCTTTGCCTCCGAGGACGCCATCACCAAGCTCAAGCTCCACTCTGCAGATGCAGTCTTCGTCGTACAAGACCACAGCGCCACTGTTGATGACAAGTCCGACTCTCGCACCGTACTTACGTCCCTGCAGGTCGCCAGGGCAGCCCCGTCGACGCGTCTCTTCTTACACACCAAGAGGGTCTCCTCGCCAGTGGGCCACGTAATTCCCACGTCATGGCTGATTGATGCAGTCATGAGTGAGGGTGCGAGGGTGCCTGGGTTGGCTAACATGATTCTCAACCTCACGCGGTCGTTCAGTTCCTCTGAAACCTCGCCCCATGACGATGGTGCCAACCCGTTCAGGCTGGTGAACCTCGGTCGCTCCCTGGTCTCCGGCTCGATCTCCCACACAAGGAACGGAGACTCGCTGAGCCAATCAATGCACCGATCGGACCGCTCACCCGGGGAGTTTGTCAGCTTCGAGTCTTGGCGCAGTCTTTACAGCCAGTCGCTCAGATCCAGGGTGTTCCGTACAGCGATCGCCTCGTCTTTGGACGGCTTCACGTTCTCTGAGGCCGCACACCGCATCTATCGCCACACAGGTGCTTTCCTCTTGGCCGTCGAGGTCTCCGCTGAGCGGGGAAGGAAGGGACATATCCACTTTTTCACCGGCCGGTCAGGGAAGGTCTATTCCCGCCAGGTCGCCTACGTTATTGCCTCTGACACCAGCCACGCCAGCGCCGTCCGTCTGATCGGCCTGGCTGAGGAAGAGCACCAGACCGTCACGTCTCTTCCACTGACTAATCTCGCCTCGTCCATGAGGAGAGACCACAACAAGCGTCTCTCTGTCCTTCGCAGGCGCTGGGCCGAAGACGAAGACGCTGACATCCCGTTGGCGGAGATCGAGGCTGTCACCGTGCGGGACGGTGACACTGCAAGGGGGGCCAGTGAGCGCGTGTCCGGTCTCGTGACTGAGGACTCTTCCGTCTCGCTCTCCTCCTCGGGCTCATCCACAAGTCTTGAGTCGACTTCATTTGACTCTGACTCAGAGCTCGAGCCAACGTATCCTCAAACGCATGAGGATGACGCCCACTTCACCCGCCTCTCTGACGCCCAGGTCCTCGAGAGCGACCACGACTCGACTGACTCCCAAGAGTACCGCGGGGGCGAGGGCGAAGAGACTGAGGCCGGCCGTGGCACTGACACTGACATCGACGTGGAGTGCATCAGCGGCCATACTATCTTCGTCGGATCGTGGCATGAGCTTGCGATGTTTGTGCGACAGTCTGATCCCAAGTCGCATCCCACGATCATCTGGTTGACAGAGCAGGCTCACACAAGGAACAGGACCTTATGGAACGCCTTCAACAGAGTCAGGCGAGTCGCTATAACCCATGGAAACCCGATGACATGGCTCGACTGGCTCCGTGCCAACGTCAGGCGGGCTCAGTCGGTCGTAGTGGCCCCGTACCTCGACCATGAGCCGAGCACGCCAGTAGTGATCGCCCAACTCCTCAGGGACAAGCTCGGTGCCGTCGCCAAGCCCTTGATCATGACCAAGATCTTCTCGATCTCCCACATCCGCGTGCTCTCGCCTGTGGTAGAGGACCGCCTCCACTTCTGCCCCCTTTACGTCCAGGGCTCTGTAACCCATATCGGTTCGCTCGACTCGCTCATGGCGATGTCCTTCTACAACCCCCACCAGCTCAAGTTCTTACACGCGCTGTGTTTGAGCGATACAGCCCATAAGGTGACGCACGGCCACTCAAACGAAGACCTCACGCCGCCAGGCCAGGTTACATGCAAGGAGGCGGCCCGCGAGGCTGTAGCTGGCTCTAGATCGGTGCTGTCGCGACAGGTCATCACTGTCCCAACTCCTCGAGACATGGTCGGCAAGGAGTTCAAGGAGCTCTTCGCCGGTCTGCTCGCCAGAACTCCGTCGCTGCTTTGTTTCGCAGTTTACCGTCCAGTGAACCTTATGTACGACGAGAGCTCAGGGAACTATGACCCCGAGGAGCCTCTGGGGGTGCCGATCCTGGGGCCACACGAGGACTTTGTTTTGAACGAGAGCGATGTGCTCATTTGCTTCCAGCAGAGGGGTGGGCATGAGACTTAATGAAATCGTCCAGTTTTGTATAAACGGTTTTATGTATCAGCTGCCTCTCACCTATGGGTAAAATTTCGAGGCCTGGGCGAAGGAGCTGGCCGAGCTCGGGGCGGACCACAACGAGGCCACACTGAGAGACAGAGAGACAGACGCTCACTACCATGGCGAAAGCCATCGCAATTTGGGTAAATGGTTCGGATTCACTCAAGAAAAATGAAGAAATGCCCGTGAACCGAGTCTCACGTCGCTGACCACGTCCGCGGGCAGGGTGATGCCGTCATGCAGCATGAGCTGCAGCACGCGGCCGAGCCCCAGAAGGACCGGGCGCAGGTCGTCGAGCGGTATGTCGAGGGCGTCGGGCGTGAAGACGAACGTACCCTCGCGGAAGATGGGCACAGCGAACTCCATGTCCCCGATGGCCTGACGGACGGTCACGTGTGGCAGCTCGGCGATCAGGTCAGGCAGGGCCACTGCGGAGTCGATGCCCCACAGTGTCGCGGGGATGGCGAACAGGTCCTCCTCGCACGCCCCGATGTTGGCGACGCTGGTGGCGATGTTGTCATGAAGGATGATGTCCACGGGGACTTCGTTGAACATCTGCACGCGTGCACGGTCGACGTTGTCAACAAATGAGGAGACCATCAAGAGGCGGTTGCTCACCGCGTTGAGGCCGGCATCAGCGTCCATGTCTTTGGTAAAGGTGAAGAGAACATCGCCCAGGGCGCGGCGGACGGACCAGCGGGCCTCGGGGTGGGTGGCGAGAATGCCAGAGAGCAATTTGTGCATATCGGCCTCGGGGCTCCTTGGCCCGGTCGATGAGCTCTTTGTACTTGGCACGAGGGGTCTCTGGCTGGCGTCTGGCATGGCCGAGTCGGCCGATGAGACCAGCGGGCGACGGGATGTGGCCAACGCCATCGTGGGTCGGGATGGCGGCCGAGAGCAGGGGGTGGCCCTTGAGCATGTCGCTGATGTCCTTTGCGCGGTTGGCTTCGGGAAACCGGGCGGTCTGGGGCGAGAGTAGGGCCGCCTTCAGGTCGGCCAGCTCGGAGCTCGTGGCGGCCAGCTTAGCTTTGAGCATCCCTATTTGCTGCTCTTGCTCAGCCATGGCTCTCTGCTGATCGAGGCTCAGAGGCTCGGTGTCGGCAGGAGGTGTGACAGAGTCATCTAATTGGGGTATAGATTGACTCCTGGCGTCGTTGTAGACCTTGACCAGGCTTGCTAGCTCGTCGTCCTCGTCGTCTGTCTTGATGAAACTGTTCTCGTCCAGCTCAACCCTGGCGACGGGGCGGGTCAGCGTCATCGTAAAGGAGCGGGGCAGACCAGTGGCGAGGAAGTGGAGGAGGATGCGAGCGAGGTCGCAGGGGAGTGCCACTGAGTCGCCAGGGTCGATGGTGATGTCGGCATCGGGGGCGACTGGGCTGGAGCAGAGCTGGTTGACGGTGGCCAGGAACTGGGGGGTGCGGGGGAGTGTGCTCCAGACCTTGGCAGTTCTATCATCTGATCCAGACACGATGGTTGTGCCGTCTCGGGAGAACGCGACGGCCCATACCACCATCTCATGGCCCGAGAACGTCCTAATCAGTACCCCGGTCGCGACATCCCACTGCTTGATAGTGCCGTCTGCAGACCCAGACACCAGAGTCCTGCCGTCGGGGGAGAAGTCGAGGCTCCACACAATAGCGAAGTGCCGATCAAGGGTCTGAGCCCGCTGGCCATTTTCGGAGTCCCAGAAATGGATGGTGCCACATTTGCTGCCAAATGCGATGATAGTACCATCAGGTGACACGGCAATACTATGGACAGGCTGGTCATGGTTCATGGTTCTGACGCATTCGCCAGTGTCGGAGCTCCACTTCTTGATGGTGCGGTCCTCACTGGCAGAATAAATGGCCGAGCCATCCGGGGAGATGGCCACGCCATACACAATATTGCCATGTTCTGTAAGTTTCAGCCTGCTCGTCCCAGTATCGACGTCCCAGACCTCGATGGAATCATCATACGATCCGGAGACCAGGGCACAACCATCATTCGAGAATGCAAGGCGACACATAGCATCAGTGTGCCCTATAAGTTTCTTTTTCACCCGGCCTGTGGCGTCCCAGAGATGGATGATATTATCATGGCTACCATAGGCGATGGTTGACCCGTCCGGCGACACGGCGATGCATAACATCTTATCATCATGTTCAATGTCCAATGTACACTGACCAGTGGCCGAGTCCCACTGCCTAAAGGCGCCGCCACGTTGACGTCCACGTGGCAGATCATGATGTCCTGATGTAGTGAAGATTTCACCGTCAGGGGAGGTGGCGACACCATAAACGGCGCCGTCTCCATCCAGTGTCCTAATGCACACACCATCATCCCCATCTATGATTGGCTGCGTGTTCCATGCTTCGAGCGCGAGCTCAACCCCTGTTCTCATGGTCGGCCTTGAGTCTGCCATCCACCATCGTGACGGTAACAGCGGGCTCATTGAGCACCATTTTCAGCTCCTTGGGTTCTATCCTCCTGCTTATATGGACCTGGATGACCTTCTCTAGGTCCTGGATGGTGATCGGCGTCTCACCTCGCTTGCTGATCTGGATGCCATCGGAACCAGGCTGCTCGGAGCTTGCGGTGCGTATATGAGCGTCAATTGCTCTACAGTCGGCGCTGCGTGAGAATGTGGCTTCGATACGTACCATAGGCTGTGTAATCATTGAAGAGGCGGATCAATCGCGTCAGTTGTGCTGTGTGAGTGAATTTTGATGCTGCTTTGGCTGTGTCGTACCATCTGTGTGAGAATCGCTGGAAACCGCGAACCTTGGGCACCGTCGCGCCATTTTGTCTCGAAGCGACTCGACAAAGTCAACTCTGTTTGACCTCGCTGAGGGTAACAGAGGCTTGTCGTGCCACGCAGCCGGACCCCAGCCTCAGCAGTGGCTCTCTCTGCTGCCCCGCCCGAGTTGGGGAGTCCACTCAGCTGCGCCTCGCGCCAGACCTCCCAACGCAACAGCGTGCTATTTACGAAGAAATGTACAGAGAGATATACTATGCTACACACTCAACCCCGCCGTCTCGGAGTAGCCCTCGGCGACAATAAGCCGGCCAGACAGCACCAGGCTCTTCACATGCCGCGGGGCGTCTCGGGAAGGCACCCACTTCAACCCCTGCCCCTTGTCGTCGGTGTCCTTGAACACGATACAGAGGCCGACGTCTGTGAACTCGATACAGTCGAACTCATCCCTCAGCGCGAGCTCCACCCACCCCGCGTACTCACACGGCTTAAGCTGCACCCTACTTGTATGCTGGGACCCGACCGGAGTGAAGGTGCGGTCCTCAGAGAAATAGCACATGCCGATCCAGGACCCGTCGCTGTACTTGGGGTGCTGGTACGCCGCGATGACCTTGAACCCGAGCTCCACGGGGCTGCTGAGTACGGCGTCCGGCAGCGGGTAGACGTGCTGCTGCTCGTTGGACCCGCACACCAGGCAGCGCTGGTCCTCGAGGAAGAACACCGTCGTATCCGCCTGATCCCGCTCGGACAGCGACTGGATGTCGACGATGGACCGGGAAGACGCGAGACGGACGGGGGTAAGCACGTCGACCGCGGGGGAGGACGAGCCGACACCCAGGGCACCGTTGCGGTTGGTGCCGCACGCGAGAATGGGGGTCTGGGAGCTTGTTGTCCATGCAAACATGGCGGCAGCGGTTGAGCTGTATCTCGAGATTTTGAAGTCAGTAACGATCATGAACCGCGGCAGGACCACCCGCGTCGGCGTGGCCACGAACGGGGCATCAGAACGCACCCCGAGACAGCCGCTCGTGTTGCTCCCCACCGCATACCAGGAGGCCCCCGCCTGGAAGAACAGGGCTTCGTCGGCCTGCCGTATGCGGGTGACGCTGGTGTCGGTGTCGATCGGGACCGGCATGGGGTGCTCGACGGCAGTGGCAGCCAGCCCCAGTCCCAGCAGCCGTTGGGAGTTGCACCCCCACGCGTAGAGCCCCTTCTCCGTGACCGCGAACACCGCCACGGCCCTGTCGTCTTCATTCGGCTGTGGGACTGTGAAGACACACCTCGTCTGGGGTAGCCCGCGAACAAAGGAGACTTCAGCATTGTCGAATAGGTGGTGGTCGCAGCGGGTCTGCCCGAGCTGGCCGTAGTCATTGGGACCTGTGACAAAGATCCTGCCCGCAATGAGATAAAAGGCGTTGTCCCCGCATCTCTTGACGATTTGAAGTTTCTTCCTCTCTCTTTCACAGAAAAAGAACTTCCTACATAAGAAGCAACATATTTCGGGGTGGTCTACGCTGAACATCACCGTGGATATGAGCCAAGGCGGCAGGGTGAAGAGGGCGTCGGGGAGGGGGGTCCGAGGATCGAGGTTCATGGACAGCAGGGGGTGTACGAGGAGCTCTACTGCCTGCATGAGGTACCTGACCGACTGGTAGAGCTCAGGCATGCCCAGGGCGGCAATGTTGCGGATGGTTTGATCGATGAGGCTGATCACGTCGTCAACGGATGTGAGAGGCTTAACTGCGCCGAGCTCGCCCACAAGTTCAGTGATGCCGTTGATCACGACGGGGACAGCGCGTCTGATGTACTGTGGGACGTTCTCGGGCATCCGTTCTTGAATCACGTCGGCCTGCAGAAGCAATTTGATCATTTCGTGGAATTTGAACAAGAGGATGCGGGGATCATCGTCTACAAAGCCAATGGGATGCTTGGAGAGCTCTGGAGCGACGCCGCATAGATTCTGGAAGGAGAATCTTCGAAAAGATGAGCTGGAAGACGCCGCTGAAGCGGTTGAAGCCGCATCGTCGTTAGCATGTGGCGAGTCTGGTGGAATATCTTCAAGCGAGCTTTCACCAGACTCGCAATTACTCATAATCGGATTGAGAGCGAACCAGCGATGTGATCGAGAAGAATGATTCATTCTCGATTTCCAGGGCTATCAGGCGTCAGTCACCCCAGCCTGGCGTTGCAGCAATCAGTGGCTGTATGGTTGTGACTTGTGGTGAGGCTCGTTGGGCCAGGCAGGGTGATGGTTCATGGACTCGCAGCAACCTAGGCAGGCTGGCCAATACCCAGGGAGAGCATGGAGGGTCGGGTTTTTACCATTCCCAGGCTACTGGGGCCAATGTTGCGGTTGTCATGAAGTATCATAGAGTGCACAGTGCAAGCACTGCGTCTCTCCACTTCAATTAGCTTGCCCGGAGGCGAAGACTAGCCGCTGGTTAGCCGTAATTGGTGTATTGGGGTTATAGTTGGGAAGACGGGCTGGATTTCTGAAAGCACTGGCTTGATACTGTGCATCCGTCATGAGGCCGCAATCCAAGATGTTCTGTGCAGCAGTCTTGTCTCTGTGGGAGAGATTGAGTTAAGTGGTGGTAGTAGGATCGGAATTGAGGCGTTGCTGTCTGTACCATGGAGCACCTTGACAATTCGGGTTGTGGCATCGCATCGTGCGCCTCGTGTAGCGAGTTCTACGGAACCTCGCGCGGCAGAAGGGGCAGACGAGTGAGGTTCGGAACTCGTTAGTCATCCGCACTTCAGCAGTGATGTTGAAAGCTCTCATGTGTGCTAGTGATTCTGCAAAGCGACCATACGGCGCGCATGGATGCACCCGACGGGGCGTCTTGAATCTAGCGCTTCCGTAGAAGACAACCAGCCTGGTGGGGGCTGCCCGGGGAGGGGCAATACTGCGAGGGAGTCGCCGAGGAGTCCATCCTAGGGTGCGAGCAAGCTGCTCCCCAGCTCTGTGGAAGTGCTTTGGACGCAAGATGTGGTTCGTCAGGCGCACTCTGCGGAAGCTCTTGACCATCCCAGCGTCGAATATTTCCTGCTCGTGGAGGAGCACAAACCTAATCGAGTTTTGTAGACTATCTAGATTTGTACTTTTGAATGACGCAGGAGTCATATCGAACGTGAAGCTGGGGGTCTTGGTGTACCCACACTTCGGGACCACACCGGAGCTGGTGGTGCCATCTGGGTGGCGGATGAAGAATCCACCCAGAGCCCGAGCACCCGGGTCGAAACCCATGAGGTGGGCATCGGGGTCTGGCGCGGGGTGAGCATCTGCGTCATCCACACCCAGACGCTCCCGAGCCTTTCGCTTCATCGTCGGGTTGCCACTGGCACGTCTGTTGACGTATGGCAGAGCACCAACTTGGACCGTGAGGTCCACGGCGACCCCATCTGTCTTGACAGACAGCACCCGACGGATGTTCGGAGGAAGAGCCTCCAGCTGCTCTCGCGTCATGCGCTCAGTGGCGTGATGCTCCGGGTCGACCCCAAATTGGGCAAGCCAAGCCGGGTTCAGCACGTTGAGAGAACAGGGAACGTGCATGAACCCGGGGCGGACCGGAGCCATCGGGACAAGCGGAACAAGTTTGGGGCCCGCCAGCGGCTTGTCACCCGGAAGAGGTGGATGGGCGGTGTTGAATGCCGCAACCATATCCGTGAGCTCTCCCAGAGCCGCGGAGATCCGCCAGACGCAGGGCAGCGTGAGTAGAACGCCCTCGTCGACTCGTCCCGGAGTTGAGATCTTTGCAAGGTGCTCATCAACGATCGCCTTGACAGCGCGTTGTTCGGTGCGCAACCGGGTGATGTCGTCCCGGGGCACGTCTGGATCACGCTGAGTCAGGGCAGTGTCGACCCGAGTGATGATCTTCGCCAGGCGCCAGCAGTAACCTTCAAGGGCATTGACGAGCGACAGCTTGGTGCTCGTGGCATATTCGCCCAGCCACACGTCGAACTCGCGAGGGCACTGTTGACGAGCTGCCCTGAAGGCGGTGCAGAGGCGGATGATGAACTCGTCATGCCACAGTGGCATCTCGGCTATTGAGGTGACAACCTGCCGAACTGCGGCGTATTTTTTCGCGCCCAGGAAGCGGTCGACGAGTGAGTCGGCGGCGAGGTTTCGGTACTCTCCACTTCGTCGGTAGGCGACGATAACGATGGCCTGGTGCAGAGCCTGGTCATGCACGGGCAAGGAGAGATTGGCGTGGTGGCAACACGCGGCGATGTATGACAGAAGGCAAGTGTGAAAGTACTTGGCCTTCGTGAACGAGCAGAGCCTGTTCTCCAATCCGGCGTAGAAGTCCGCGATGAAAGGAATCACGTTTCTACGGTTATGGAGAACGGAGGATATGGAGAACTTGACCGTATAGATGCTGGTCATGCGAAGCTCTGCGTTTTGCGGTGAATGAACCGATCACTTGTTAACAACACACATCAAAGACGACAGACGTTTAATGAACGAGACTATGCAGTGATAATGGCGAGAATTAGAAGAACTGAAGTGTTTTATCTTCAGGCAGCGGCATAGAAGAGCCCGCTGTGCGATGGAAGGCCATGGTGATGATTGCAAGGACGTCATGATCAAGACCCCGAAATCCGACAAGCGGAAGAGAGCGGATGGAAGTAAGATGGGGTAGACGATAGGTGGGAAGCTAGTTGCTTGGCGAGAGGACTGGAGAAGCACTGATTGATGACCCCCGACGATGATGACTGACTATCGAAATATCACTCTCAAGAAGAAGGAAGAGGGAGAGCGGGAAGGGGTAGAGTGCACAGTGCAAGCAGTAAAGTAAGACTCTCAATCGTCTATAGCAGACTTCATGTCAACTTGACGCAGGTTAAGCATCGTCTGTCCGGAGTGGACCACCATGCATGAGTACGGCCCTACAGGCCTACGTCTCTCATCTAAGGGTGGAGAAAAGCTCCTATGGGCAATATTATCGCGAGAACTGGTCTGCGATGCTCAAAGACGAAGTACGATGCCTGCCGAAGCCAAACTTCCTTTCCACTGTCCAAAGAGGCTACATTAAGCCATATATGAGACACACAATTATCGAATGGCTCTTCTCTGTCGCCCACCGTCATCTCCTCGAGGCCCAGATTGTCGCCCGCGCCACCAACTACATCGATCGCTACCTCTCGGCCATCGCCGTCAACCGCCACAACTTCCAGGTCCTTGCACTGGCTTCTCTCTACCTAGCAGGTAAGATGGACCGGGTTGCGAGCGTCCCCCATCTTTCTCTCGAGACCATCAGCGGCGTGACCGAGACGGACGTCTGGTTTGCTGAGCGATCGATTCTAGAGACGTTACGGTGGGATATGGCTGCAGTAACACCGCATATGGTGCTGGCGAGGGTGTGCAACGTCGTCTCCGACCCTGCAGCCGCTGCCGAGCTCTTCGTCAAATCCGCCACCTACGCCAACGTCGCCCTCCTCCGCTACGACCTCAGCTGGGCCCCTGCCTCCGTCATAGCAGTGGGCGCTCTCATCTGTGGGGCAGCCGACCTCGCAGTCACCCTGTCCTCGATCAGTGCCCAGCTGAGAGGGCTCGGGGTCGACGTCGACAGAGCTGAGTCCGTGGCGGAGGTGCTGAGGGAGGTCATGGAGGAGTCCAGTCAGAGTGGATCGGCCTGTAGCGTGAGTTGAGTCAGGGAAGACTGTGGACTTGACTCTGACTCTGACTGGGGGCTTGGAATTGTAGGTATATGGTGTATATATGGTTGGCAGCATTAATAGTGGCCGATGTACATAAAGGGGCCGCATGACATCACTGCACCATTCTCACCACCGTCACCCATTGGCCAGTGGGCCGACCCAGTCAACCCGCCGAGTCCAACAACTGTGGCTTCAAGGCAGCGCTGTATGCCAGCTCTCACCACTGTTTGACTGGCAGATGGGGGTTCCAACAATGGGCTGTCTGTGAGATCGCGGGAGATCGCCACCTCACACGACACAAGAATGGGGCAGCACAGCAACAAGCCTATAGACGACACAACGGAGCGCATTGAGCGAGTATCAATCAAACCAACACATACTGGCCCGCTGAGCTCGACGGTGGACGACGCTTTCGTGGAAAAGTGCCAGAACATCCTTCTAGCCGGTTCGTGTGGCGATGCGCTCGGCAAATGGACTGAATTCGTCCCCACATTGGACGCTATTGAATCCAGTTGGCCAGGAGGCCTCCGTGGTTTTGATCAGGTCGAACGCCGCCTCCATGGAGCCCCGCCGCCATACACTGATGACACGCAGATGAGCCTGCTTGTCCTACACACGCTGATCAAGATGCGGAGGGAGCAGAGCGATATCAACTTGATCTGCACATCACTCGCCGAGGCATTCGCGACGACTTGGCTCGACGACCCACAGACTCCCTCAAGAATGCCTGGCAACGCCTGTCTCTCAGCTTCAAACCTCCTACGTGAACGTCTCCCGGCCCGACCTGACCCGGCCTGGTGGAAGGCGGGGGCGCCCGGTGCTGGGGGGTGCGGGGCCGTCATGCGGGCCTACCCCTTCGCCCTCGTGTACGCGGACCAGCCCGAGTTCGCGGTCAGGGCGGCAGCGGAGCATGGTACGATCACCCACGGCGCGGCACTGTCTTCTGCGGCGACCGCGGCCTTTGTCGCCGGTGTGCTGGCCGGGATCCACGGCAAGGACTGCCCCGCCATGGTCACAGCGATGGTCCAGGCCGCTGAGACGTACGACCACGAGACCGCGGCGATGATTGAGTCTGCCGCTGCCAAGGGGGCCGACCCATCAATCACCCAGAGCGCCGTTCTCGGGTCAGACAACAGCAACCCCTTCCCCGGCCAGCTCAGGGGGTGGGCTGGACACGAGGCAATCGCTGCGGCTGCCTTTCTCCTCGCACGCCACGGATCCGACGCTGAGGCCGCCGTGGTGGCTGGGGCAAACACCCCGGGCGATTCGGACTCCATAGCATCCGTAGCGGGGGTTCTCAGCGCTGCTGCGGGCGGGGTGATGCCTGAGAAGTGGCGGGCAGTGGAGGGGTCCGGGGAGATCGCCCAGCTCGTGGAGGAAATGATCAGCGCATAGGCGTTTAAAGCAGTGTTGATTTGTTCTCGAGCCAGGATGAGTTTTGGAGCGATTGAATGGAACTAGTGTAGTTGAGATCTGATTATTTGATCGGATCTGTAGATTGGATTACAGTGCAGGTTTGCGACCGACGTTCTGCGACGCACGGAGCATACAGACGCTCAGCAAAGCACGAATGACTTTTACCGACTGGTTAATGAATGCGCTGGCCTTTTTAGGCCTCTACAATAAGAAATGCAAGCTAGTCTTCCTTGGCTTGGACAATGCCGGCAAGACGACGCTTCTACACATGCTAAAAGATGGGCGCTTGGTCCAGCACAAGCCAACTTATCACCCCACAAGCGAGGAGATCCGTATGGGCAAGATCACCTTCTCTGCCTTCGACCTCGGAGGGCACAAGGAGGCCCGCCGCATCTGGCAGGACTATTATGCGCAGTGCGACGGGATAGTGTACATCGTGGATGTCGCCGACGTGGAAAGAATGCACGAAGCCTGCGAGACATTACAGGAGTTGCTCAGTAACGACATTCTCGCCCGCGTCCCAGTCGCTGTTCTGGGGAACAAGGTCGATCGCCCAGAAGCCTGCTCAGAATCCCAGTTCTTGCACTCACTGGACATCAGGCCGACTGGGAGACAGGTGCCCAGGTCAGCCATTGAGGGTGACCGACCGATTGAGGTCTTCATGAGCTCCATTCTACGGAAATGTGGATATGCAGAGGCATTTAGATGGATGGCCCAGTATGTGTAGACGATGGGGGTGAGCTGGGTGCTGGTAAATGATCTTTTGGCGATGGCAATCAGCATGTCAGAACTGTCAGAAGTAAACTGCGTCGACTCTGCTGTCAAACAAGAAGAAACTGAAACTGAAATGACTCACCCTGTTGTTGACCCCGATAAGTGCATTGGCTGCGGTGGATGCATTGATGTATGCCCTGAAGAGGTCTTTGGCACCGAACTGATTGACGATAAGGCTGTGGTCCAGCATCCGGACGCTTGCTCTGCCGTCGAAGCCTGTGTGGAAGCGTGCCCTGTCGAAGCTATCACTCTCGTCGACTAAATCACAGTTTTGTCGCTTTCGTGCTAATTACGACACTTCCTTGTGCTTGAAAAACAGCGACCACAGCGCCACAGGGCGATGTTCTGACAATGTGACAACACCATGCCCAGCTCACCCTTTGGTGAGGTAATTCGGTGCTCTGTTCACTGGTTCGAGGCTGAGAGATCAGCAGAGGGCTTCGTGGACGATGAGATGACGTTGACCAATGGATGGGAGACATGAGACGACGTCGGACGCATGGCCGGCGAGCGCAACGGGTGCGCTTACTCCCAAGCTTAGTCACAAGTGCTTTCCATCGCCGCTCTTACCTTTCCCGCTCCATTTATGCTTCGAAATAAGTAACATGTAATGATCGCCAAATTCCAACGCAGATGGAAGGCTCTCTTCCACTGGTGAAGCCTGGAGCTTCTTTGAAGCTGGAATCGCCGATGAAAGTACGACCGCAGACTGCAGCCAGTAAGATAGGCTCTCTCCAGTCTCTCGATGGCGAGAAAAAGCGAATGATGCGAACAAATCAGACGTTCTCGCAGCAACAGATCTCCAAGCTCGAAGGGGCGCTGAACAAGCTCAAGCATGCATTCGACATGGAGCATGCGGACAATTTGCGGCTTCGGAAGGAGCTGCAAGATCACGAAATTGAACATCTCGCCCAGATGCGGAGCGTCGGCGGCATATACGCCGGTGACAGACGCGACAAGGCTGTCCAGAAGCAGATTCAAGATCAGGCCGACAAGATCGAGCAGATTATGGCGACGAACAGTCTGCTGCTCGCCGAGAGTCGCCGTCTCAAAGATGAGCGCGACAGCGCCAAGAGCGAGCTCAACAACCTCAAGGGCATCCTCAAACGCAGCGACCAGGAGCTAGCCACCATGAAGCGCGAGCTAGCCAGTGTGAAACGGCAGTACGACCAGGTCGTGGTTGACAAGGAAGTCTGCGCGGGTGAGGCGAAGCTTCAGATGCAGCGGTTCGAGAAGGAGAAGGAGCTGTGGCAGTCTGAGGTCCGCGAGATGAGGCAGCAGCTCGAGAGTGTCCGCCGGGTGAACACGCTGGTCTCGAGCGCCACCAAGAAGATCGGCAGCAGAAGCTCGTCCGCCGCCTCCTCCCTTGGTGCCCCTACTACCATCAGCAAGCGTACAGAGGAGATCCTGTCCCGTATCATGGGAGACAGCGCCACTGACATCAACACGGGTCTGCTCAACTACGTCAACGAGCTCACTGTAGACCATGAAAAGCTCTCGAAGGCCATGGAGGTGAGCAACGAGACCATCAGCCGACTCAAGGTACAGGCGTCGGGCGACAGGAATGGGACGCGGCGACTGACTAGAATGCTTGAGGATAAGCTCTCGGCGTCAGAGAGCTTGGCACGGTCGCTGGCAGCCAAGGAGCAGGCCTCTGAGGCGCATAGGAGAGCAGCGCATGCGAGTCTTGACAGAATCGCCACCACTCTGCGCCTGTTCGAGTCCGACACAGAATTCAAGACTGAGCGGTCGACCCCAAATGACTCGTCCATCATGCTCCTCCTCGGCCTGATCGAGCAGTATGCCGCGGGTGTTGGGTTCAAGTCTGTCGATGCTGCGGGGTCCAAGGACACGATGACAGCGAGTGTGCTGGCAAGGGTGTCTGGGACACTCAGTCGCAGTGCTGAGAGGGATCCAGAGGCCACCCCGAAGAGGATCATGAGTCTGGCTGAGCATCGGGCGAACGTCAAGGATAGTCTGGCAGATTTGCGGCGATAGGTTGGGTGGCCGTTGGTTTGATTCGACTTTGGCTGATAGCCCGTTTCCCTCATATTTTATTGACTTTTACTCAGTTTGCTCCATAAACTTCCCGGAGATGATCACCGAGATGACGGATACATGCTGAGAATGAAACCTTCGCCACTGGTCAAGTGAAGGGTCAGCTTCAGCGAGACACTGGCCAGATCCTGTTAGTCTTTCAAGGAGCATTGGGGGAACAATGTTTAACCCGGCCGCGACTATACTCGGCCTCAGCAGTGCAGTAGGCCATGTAGTTGCCTCGGCGAGGGATTCATTGTTCCGCAGTCAGCTTGAGTTCGTCGAAAAAATCGCCCCATTTTCGACAATGAGCTTGTCAGGCAGTAGAATCGATATTGAATACAAGAGATCGCCGAAGCTGCTACTTAGCGGCAGCGGGGATGCTATCGTGTCCCCCGGACGGCGTCTCCGTCCATCTTATTCCTCTCATACAAGCTCCTTCATTCAATCCTCGTCCTCTAGCGACACAACACCCTCTAGAACATCAAATGGAACATCTTCTTTTGTTGCCCGATCCCCACATGCGCCTATGACCACGACCAGCACCGACCAGCTACAAGCAATCCTCGACAAGGCGACGGCCGCCATCCACGAGAACCTCTACGCTACATCCACAGGCATCAGACCACTGTCAATCAGGGCCCAGCCATCGAGCACGTCCTCTTCACTCCCCGAGTTCCATGTGTCTCCCGTGAGGGTGAGTTCAGTTGGTGTGGAGAGGAAGACGAGGTCCCCCGCTGAAGCACGGAGGACTAAGCAGCCGGTGCATGCTCAGTTCAGCCCTTTCCGGAAGTCTGGAACACCTGATCCGTCTATACGACTCACCAGAAATCGCCAGGCTTCGTCTCCCACTAGAAGTGTCAACGGCTCGCTGCTCATATCATCCAGAGATGAACATGAAGCTGCTGCACTGCTGGGCTCAACTGTAGACAGTGGAGACGAGTGTTCACTGGACGCCGTCTTGTTCGAGCACGAGTCGGAGGATTGAGCTTGCGACGGTTGGAGTGTGGATGACAATAGCCGTTGCAATGGTCAGGCAGGCGAAGCGTGGGTGTAAACTAGCTGGATGCAGCAGGATTGGATCGGTCAACTTGATTTCTTCAATTGATCCTTTCATTTTTGACGTCCGAAAGAGTGTCTGCCTTCCATCCATATATGCACGCCAGACCCCTTTTCATATTCGCACCAAATCGTCATAGATCCGCCGATTCCGAATCAGATCCGCGTGCAAAACCCGCGAGGATCCTATACGCCCATTCCGAACAAAGCACGGCCGCACGGAATGGCTGAAGAACATGATCAAAATACGAAGAAAAGACGTGATAACACTTTTGGAACTTTTAGTGACATTCACAAGCAGTTTCTGACCGCCATACTTTCTCATCCATCCTTAGCCAACGAAACTGATGTTCGTCACAGCAAAACCACAACGTGCATGCGAAATCTCTGTGATTCCGAACAGGAAACAACCATTTTATTCGAAGATGCTGAGCAACAGTCCAGCGATTCCACAGCACCATCAGTTTCATCCGCCGGACCCGATTCAAGCATGAACATCCTTCTTGCAGACGGCGAAGACCTCCCAATACGCCTCCACACCTTGCTGCAGGCTACAATATGGGCAGTTCTACTCGAGGCAGGCGCCGACCCAGACATCGCCGACCCGTCCAACTCAGCAAACGCCCTTTGGTTCCTGTGTCGGAAATTCCTCTTCACACGGGAGGTAGCGCAGAAAGACTGCTTCTCCTCTTCGATTGGGGAGGTCTACTTTAAGCTCTACGCGGGTAGACTGTTCGCGAGAAATGACGCTTTCATTTCCCCCTCAGACCGGCCCGGATACCGCTCAGCCCGGGTACCGCCCGTTATAGCCTTCAGGACGTACGCAGGCAACACCACCGCCGTCACAGCCCGGGGCGTGTACTCTTGGGGCAATAACTCCCACGGCAGCCTCGGTCTGCCGCACACTGAACCCGCCTACCCAACCCGAGTGAGATTTGATTCATTCAAACGGGTTTCTGACCGTGAGAAGGGCCTGCCGTCCTGGCACAAGGACGCACTAATTACCGAGGTGTTGTCGAACGAGCACCACACCATACTCGTCACGGAGGTCGGTCTCATGGTTGCAGGCGGGTCCCAGGGCGGCATCAGGCCCCAGGAGTGCCCGCACGCCTTCACTCCAACCCACATGACCCCCGTCTCACACGGTGCAGCCCTCCTCATCCAGGGCAACGTGGCCATGGTCTTCGGTCACAACAACGACTTCGGGCAACTCGGGTTGGGTCACACTGAGTCGGTGCAGTCCTTTACACCGCTCGACTTCCCCGTCTCACGGTCCTGGTTCATGAAGGAGCAGACCCTTTACCTCAGCGGCACCACCTTTCTGTACGCGGGCATGGCTGATTCGATCGGGACACTGTTCCTGCCTGGCTTGGTTGAGGAGATTGCCCTGAGTCCAACGCCACTGGTGATGCCAGGACCGGTGAAGGCATGCTTCATTGGAGCCCAGATCTGGGTCTTCGTGAGGTCTGACGGACAGGGGTCGTTCGGTGCCCGCAAGGGTGTCGATGGAGTCAAATCATTCGAGATTTCCGAGGAAGTCACTGAAGTCAGGGCGAAGGGCGCCTCTGCTTGGTTGAACACGGCGGCTGGGTGGCACGGGGTCGGGTACAACGGCAGCGGCTGTCTCGGTCGGGCTGTACCGATGTGGATGGACGTACCCACACTCGTGATGAGGAGAACGCCGCAGTTCGAGGCAGCGGGGGCTGTGGAGGTTGTGCATGTTTAGACGTGCTGATGGCGGATTTTTTATTATTATTGCAGCTAAATTTCGTCCTTCGTTGTTGATTGACGAGACTCGCCTCTGGGCGAGTCGAATTTGAGAGCAGAATGAGGGCAAGCACGCTAGCCATGACAAGGAACATGCATTGAACCACCCTTCATATTCTTTTGAGTCCGCCGGAAGATTGGCACACTGACTTTGCGCAGTCTTGAACACGCGCACTTTCACCCGCCAAACACGAAAGCACTGAAAACAACATGATCGCCTCTTACGAACACATTATTGTTATCAAAAACAAACTTTCAGTACTAGATCCTACAGAGAGCTTCCCCGCTCTTTCCCAGAGTGAGAAATGCGTCCATCTCCTTGGTAACATCTTCCAGGAGCACAACGGAACCATTCTTTCACTAGATCCCGAGCTCACAGACACCGATGAGCCTGTGGAAGTGGCAGAATGCGGCCACTGCTGCTCCATGACGGCCTGCGTCTCCTGCTCCGTCTGCGGACGCCACACATGCCTCGCCTGCGCCTCGTCGTGCTCATGCTGCATGGATGTCTGCTGCCCACACTGCAGCACGGCTGGTGTGTGCCACGACTGCTCGGATTGACTCCCATTCCGCACTTTACTCCATTCCGCGCAAAAGCATGCCAACCTTGTCATCTCGAAAATAAAGCATTCCAGAAGCCCGTATTCCCTTCAGTCCTCTTCTACCAGCCTCAAGGTTGACCTGGTCTGGCATTCGAACGAATAGACCACATGCTCTGCCACTGCCGCCCAGCCACAGCCTCAACGTCCAGCCGACACAGTGCAGCGACACCTCTGTATGCTCCTGAATCATCAACTCTTCGATAACTACCTCCGCACCCCATTCACAATATACTATAAGCTCTAGCTACTTTACCAAGAGGGTGCCTAGTCACCAGTACGTCCCACCACATGCCCTACAGCACCCAGTGCTGGTACTTCTGATCAGTCAGGTCTGCCTCGACCCCGGCCTTGCTGAGCTCTTTCACGCCATACAGCCGACTCGCTCGGTCAGCCTTTGGCACATCCTGGCATCCCATGGCGGTAAACGACACGAGAGCCTCATAAAGCTTGCCCCGGCCCAGCATGTCCCGGGCTACAACCAACGCCATGTCCCACCGATCCGCAGTCGAGCCTATAGTGATCGCAGACGTCTCCGATGACGGTATCAATCCGTGCTGGACGAACTGGTGTAGTTGATAGAATCGCCCAGAGCGTACTAGGAGCTCGGTGAGTTGCCGCATAACCTCGTGGCGGACGGGGAGACCGTGGCGGACCATTGACGAGATGATAACAACAACCACACTTAAAAGGTACGCCGGATCTTGAGTCGTGTTCCGAGATAATCTACCGACCAGCTTTGAGATGATGACCTGTCCCGCGTCACTCAACCGAGGTCTTGCCGGAACCGGAGGCTGGGCGTACGACGGCGATGTGACGACCGCCTTCATTGCCCTTCCCAGCGTCGTCTGTGGCGAGACCAGCTTGGCCAGTGGCGAGGCCAGTGCGGCTGCTGGTCTAGACGGGGGAGGGGGCGACTTGAGCTCTGTGTGTCTGAGCGGCATCAGCGATCTTATGGCCGCAATGACGGAGTGCAACGGCGCATGGGAGTCGACTGCTTCTGAGAGGATGTCTACGATGTCCCCATGTCGTTGAGGACCGCGCATTAGGACGAACATCACTCTCACGTGCAGCTGGGAGAAAATGTGGTGCCGTAACACCGCTGGCAGTGAAAGACGGACTAAGCAGACAGTTCCGGCGGCCGCGTCATGAAACAAGTCAGGCCCGAGAAGCCTTCTACCGGGTGTTGGGGGTCTGGTCGAGGGGCATATAGCCGTCGTCATCGGCCCCGCAGTCATCGCTGGGATAACTGGGAGACACGACCGGAGAGACATCGGGGTGTCCTCCACGACGTCCAGTTTCTCATCCCGTGGGTCGAGTCCATGGAGCGCGGCGGTGACCCTTGGGTCGAAGAGGACGACGGACTCATGGGGCTCCGAGATGACGGCGATGCACTGCTCAACATACATAATGTGGGTCGCGCCGGGTACTCGGTGGCGCAGGAGCACGGGGCGGGGTACAGTCTGGGCAGCCTCTTCTATGACGTAAATATAAACCTTATCGTGCCCGAGAACGAGAAGACGAAGCTCAGGGGAGTCGGACCCGTCGAGCGTGGTGCTGCCCTCGTTGGTGGGCTCGGGCAGCGAGAAGCTCAGCTTCTTGGCCTTCGTCAGCTTCCCAGTGATGTTATCGACGAGGATGGTCGCCACCGACTGGCTGAATCTATCCGAGAAGACGAGGATGCGGCGACTGGGGGCGTGGTAGAGATAGCGGTTCACTTTCAAGGCTATGGACGAGTCGTGGACGGGCTCCGCGTGCGCTGAGATCCTAAACATCGAGATGCCCGCGCTGCTAATCACCGCGAGCCGGTTTCCATCGATCCACTCAAGTCCGATAAGCGTGCTGCCGTTCTTGTACCTGATAGTGGCCTTCCAGTGCTGGCTGTGGCCTCCTATGCTCACTGTGTCGAGCTGGGAGTCCGCAAAGGTCACGAGGAGCTGGGAATCATCGGCGACGCCGTACGCTATGTACACTCCGTTCGGATCTATGCTTGCTACGTTCGAGGTACACCCGCATTCGTGGCTAATGATCTTCTGGCCGTCGGCTGTGTAGAAATGGGCGGTGCCCGAGGGATAGAGGACTGATATGATCTTTGTGGCGTTAGAGTAGTTCACGATCGTGTTGCAGACACAATTTGTGCAGCACTTGGTGCTGATGAGAGGTTCGGCTGCCAGTACGCTCGTTATCTTGATCGCACTCGCCGTACTCGCCATCACGGTCGTTGTCTGCCCACGAGAAAATTTAAATGGCGGCGATATGCGGATCTGAGAGCCTGGCATCTGCCAAGTGCATAGTTTGTCGCCCAATGGCTGCGCTGGGCTCATTTTGCGAATTCGCAGGTTATGTTTGCGGACATCGGACTTCGGCTGTCATTCAGACAATGTCGGCCAATATTCGCCAGGATGTCAGCGCGTTTGTTCAGTGCTTCTTTAATACTCATATAGGCGCTATAATCCCTTCAGATTCCTTGGAGATGCCATGCATTTGCTCTCCATGATCATTCTGCTTCAAAAGCTGTACAGGACAAAGAATTGCACTGGCGTAAGCCTAAAGACCAAGATCCTGTACCTCCTCGTGTTTTGCATGCGTTACATGGATCTCTTTTGGAACTGGACGAGCCTGTACAACAACTCGATGAAGATCCTGTACATTGGGCTCACCGCCACGACGATCTACCTCATCCTCGGGCCTCTTATTAACACATATGACCGTGAGAACGATACTTTCAGGCTTCTATTCGCCATTGTCCCCTCTTGCGTCATCGGCTTCCTCGTCGCTATCCCCAGGACGTTCTTCTACAAGGGCTCCCTGTCTTTCCGTCCATTCGAGGTGGTCTGGGCCTCGTCCATCTGGCTCGAGTGTGTCGCCATCCTCCCCCAGCTGTTTTTGTTGGCAAGAACGAGTGAGATTGAGTCCTTTACGTCTTCATACATTGCCTGTCTCGGCGGATACAGGGCAATATACATCCTCAACTGGATCTACCGTTTCTTCCACCACCAGAACAGGCTGTGGTATGTGTACCTGTGTGGAATCATCCAGACGGCGCTCTATGCGGACTTCTTTTACTATTTCTTCAAGGCTAAGCTCACCAAGACCAGGATGAAGCTGCCTCAGTGATCAGGGGGTACGGGCACGAGCTTGTGTAAATGATTCATGCGAGGTCACTGAAGAACTTTGAAGGAGGGCAAGTTGGGGCCACGGTTTGGCCCCGTCGGCCCGCATCAATACGGCTGTCTTGTCTTAAGTTGTATCCGGTTAGCCCATGAAGATGGCCGGGATCTGAGGTCTTGTTGCTTGCGCTGTATGCACATGTCGTGTCGAGAACCTTTACCCGTCTTTACTCCACAGCGCGTTCCGCCCAGTCCTTGAGCTCCTTGTCCACGCTACGACTGCCATAGCAGTAGAAGTGGGGTGAATACACGATGGCGCCAGGGGCAAATCGCTTGATGTCGTTGATGGCTCGCCCAATGCCGCCGCCGCCGTGCGTTACAAAGGGGATTATCCTCTTGCCCTTCCAGTCGTGCTTGGCGAGGAACGAGGCCACGGGTGGGGAGATCGTTGAACAGTAGTTGGGGCTGCCAATGAAGACGACGTCATCCTCGATGGCGGCAACGTCGTCAACGAGCTCGGGATGGAAGTCCGATTGGATCTCCTTCTTCGCTTGCTTCACGGTAGCTCCGTAGGATTCGGGATATGGAGTCTTAAGCAGGATTCTGTGTGTAGTACCGCTGACGGCTTCAGCGATGCGCTCAGCAACGCTCTGAGTGTTTCCAGTCTTGGAGAAGTATGCTACAAGAACCATGTCCGGCTATCTTGCTCTGTCTGGTGTGTGATGTGATTCCTGATCCATCACTACAGCAGTGGCAAATGACCGTGAACGAGATTTTCCCCAATCCTGCGAAGTCCGCTCAAGTCACTGGGCTGGCCTGCTGATGCTGAAACGAGTCCGGCAAACAGCACGGGTTCCGTTCAGCCGTGTGAATGCGGGCATGCTGACAGAGTGAAGATGATGACGACTGTGCCTCACCTTGCCAGATCGCCTGCGCTGTTCTTGTGAACAGTGCAGCTTCTCCCTTCATTGGCGGACCCCAAAAGACCGCTGTCTAAAAATTGAATAGCTCAAACGATTCATTCATGCAGCAGCCTAGTACGACCTCAGAAACGATTGCCGCGAGGCTTGTACGGGAAGCAAACGGCATCTACTCTTAACTATCCACTAATCTCATTGACAAGATTTTGAGCACTTGTAGTCCTCAATCTTCATGATCGAGATTGAGTCGATTCGTCTCAGTCGTGGTTGGTCCTCAGAACAACAACAATGCGTGTCCTTGTTGCTTTCCTCCTTTTTGCTGCTATCCTTTGCAAGCACCACACCGATCACTGCAGCAACGAAGATTATGACGTGATTATTCTCGTTGGCTTCGCCGCTGCTGATCAGACCTCCATTAGCTCCCAGACCCACCTGCCTAAGGGCGTCGATGCCTTCAGCATCCACGGCTTCTGGCCCACTGTTTCCAACCCCAAGGTCCACTGCCCCGGCAACTGCGGCGGCCCCGGATTCTCTGAGTCTAAGATCGAGGACCTCAAGCCCGAGCTCGAGAAGCTTTGGCCCACCTACATGAGCAGAGGCGATGAGTCCTTCCACCAGCACGAGTGTCTGTACCCTTAGTGAGGCTTTGTGGCTCATGCTTGCCATGAGCCCTTGCAATCGCCTCACGCCCCAACCATCTTACAAAGACGAGAAGCACGGCCGCTGCGCTATCCACGGCAAGGCCGGCGCCGGTACCGACCACGCCATCACCGACGAGCGCTCCTACTTCACTGTCGTCATGGATCTCTTCAAGAACCTCGACTACGAGAACACCCTCGCCAAGGAGGGCGTCACCCCCTCTACCACCAAGACATACGAGCTCAACGACATCCTCAACGCCCTCCACTACGGCACCGGCAAGCTCTGCACCATTGGCTGCGGCCGTGGCAACGATGGCAAGACCTACCTCAACACCATCACCGCCTGCTTCGACAACAACCTTGAGCAAGTGTCGTGTTCGCTTGAACGCGTGCATTATGATGTCAGTTTTTCCCCACCGCAAGTATTACACAGACCTGGAAGTGCCAGGGCGACATCCACTATCTCCCCATGCCCTAAGTCACATAAATCGGATTTAATGATCAAATCAGGCAACCGTTGACAGCAGCACACGAAATCAATGGGAATAACCGAAAAACAAAAGAGAGCTTCGACGGAAGACGCATACTCTGCCTGTCCTTGTCTGCCTGCGGATGAAGAGATCCGAATTTAAGAAATTGAGAACTGAGGTGTGCCGGTGTACAGTAACCCTGCGCATCCGGCACATGTGCTCTCAGTTGTCCCAAGCAGGTCGACTGCGCTAAAGTCGGCAGGCATTGCAGGTCACACGGAAAGATCATGGGAGGCAGCATTTCTGGCTCTGTTGTGGACTCAATACTATGGCCACCGGTCGCATATAGACGTTACTATACTCTTGACGGGCGTATCCGGGACATCGTCATGCTTGATATCGACGAGGAGCGGAAAATCGCCACCAGGTTCATCTCTGGGTCTAATGATGCCAAGTACGTTATTCTCTTCTCCCATGGCAACGCTGAGGACATAAGCATGTCCTATCACTGGATGAATATACTCGCAAAGAAGCTCGGTGTCGATCTTCTGCTTTGGGACCCGGAAGGCTACGGCGCATCCACCGGTGAGCCCTCAATCAAGGCCCTAGAGCAAGGCGTGGCCACGGTTCTTGCCCATTTGAAGACGATCATCCGCCCTGACCAACGCATCGTCGCCATGGGCCGGTCGATCGGCTCATACCCAGCCTCCTTCGTTGCCAAGAGCCCGGACGTCTGTGGGCTTATCCTAGAGTGCCCTCTGGCCAGTGCCTACCGCGTGGCCTTCGGGAGTACGGGCTCGGTTCTCCCGTTTGACAGGTACAGGGTCATCGACAACGTCCGGACACTGGAGAAACCGGTGCTACTCATCCATGGAACAGACGACGAGATCGTGCCCTTCTGCAATAGCTCGCCAATGCTCGAGAACTCGATCAAGCGCGGATACAAGGTCCCCCCGCTCTATCTGGAGGGCGGGGGCCATAATGACCTCGAGTCCAAGTTCCCGAACGAGCTGCTGCACCGTATGAGGGTCTTTTTCGAAACGGAGCTCGTCCCGGAGATGGCGAATTGAGTCCTTCCCTGTTTTCGCGTACTGTTAAAATCGGTCGCTTTAATGTATTGATGTTGTTTTATGTGTGTTGAAATGTGAGTAGGTATTACTGTGTTTCTGATGGAAAGGGCCTTTGGCTGGCTGGCAGAAGCACTGTGCATTTATGCCAAAACAACTGTGGTATTTAGAGGTTTTATGTGGAGGATTCAGTGTAAAGGTGACTTAAGCTGTCGACCCCCCTGGGATGAACTCCAGAGGACTGAACAGGTTCAGTCTGACGGCCCACCTGTCGTACACCAGAAGGGTAGCGGACATGAGGGCGTCGGCGATGGTAAGAGCGACGGTTCTGGGCGGGATCTTGGTTCTCGCTCCAGCAGAAACTAGTTTCTTGTTTTTAGACTCAACAATTCTAATCCTGCGCAGCACACTACCTCCACTCACCCACTTCAGCCCTCGTCTGTACCATCGGGCTGTCGTGCTTTCAGTCGTCGGTCTGCACGAAAAGATGCGTCGTCTGCCGTCCATCGTCTGTGTCGAACGCTGCTGTCTTCTTTCGCGTCTGTGCTCGTCTGTTACGCGCTCATCTGTCGTCCATTGCCGCGGAGTAACAGCGCTCACCCCAGCGATGAAGAGGCGCCTCCGTGTGCACGTGAATTGGTCAGCAACCAAGAATTTGACCGACGAGCAGGTTGATAGATACGAGCGTGATCACGGCGACATCACCAAGCTCCGCAGAGTGCTCTCTGTGAAGACAGACGGGGTCTCTGTTGCTGTGACGGTTTGGGTGGGTCGCGAGAAATACCGTGGCGGTCGGGTGGCTGACCGGCCCACGTACAAAAAGGATAACAGCAACAAGCGGGCTCGGCTCGGTCAGGATGACGCCGAGGCTACTCCTGCCCCGGACATTCAAGCTCGCATGGGCTTCGACCCTGGTGCTCGGTCGCTGGGCGGCTACACGATCCGCCGCCCAGACGGGCAGAGTGTATCTGGCGTACTCGCTAAGTGTGGCTACACTGCCACCCCCTCTTTCCGCGTGAATATGAGCGCAGCATCGTTCAAAACGACAAGTCTAGAGGCTCTCAAACAGTCGATTAGGTTTGTCCATGAGAACATCGTTCAGATCATCAACGAGGGGACGAGAAAGTGTTTCCGCCGTGCGACTTCTGCCAATCACTGTCTGCGCCAGAAGCACTTCGCCCGGGCTGGACGTCAACTCCTGGATGATCTCGGCGGGCGCCCCCAGGAGCCCATTCACCGTCGCGTATGGGGCTGCACTGTTCGGTTCCGCCAGCACTCCCTCGTGTGCTCCGTACCGCCACTTTGCTCGAGCTCTTCCTGGCATCATGCTCCGGCACAACGTCGTCGTGACTGTCACGATGGTCTCCGAATTCCGCACTTCCATCGTGTGCCCATACTGCAAAGCACACTTCAGACGCGTGGTGCACACACACCGCACCATGCTCTGCCAGAATCCCGCGTGCGAGGGAGCTCCATGGCGCGTTGAACGGCTACGTCGGCATCCCGAGCAGAGAGACATACTTCTCAATCTCTCTCACCGAGATAAGAGCGCCAGCGAGAACATCCTTTGGTGCACCATCGATGCAACTTCAGATCAGATAGAGCAATCTCCTTTCCACTACGACTCCCAGAGAGGTGCTCTTCCTCGCTATCATTGACTTGCTAAGTTGAGCAAGCACGCGCTGCAGCGCGCGTGATATGCTGCGCACGATTGATAGAGTATGATGAACCACACTGCGATCCTGATGCTGCTTGGATCACTGTGTGTTTTGGACTCAACAATTCTAATCCTGCGCAGCACAACAACATCGCGAACTGAATGCAGGAGAACGAATACGCCGAAGTAGAGCATCTCAGGCGCGAGAACGCTCTATTTAGATCATTTATCAAGCGTTTCGACAACGTTATTCCCGCAGAATCCGATATTGAGGACGATGAGAACGAACAGCCGCGGAGGAAGCAAATTTCTCAAATGGAGTCTTCGATGAAGCCACTACTAGTCGAAGATAAGCTCACTATCGCTCTCAAAGAAGTTGAGGACCTTCAGGAAGACATATCAACCGCCCAGCGTGACGGAGAGCAGATCAACACAAGTATCAGGGCCCTGATCAGTGCCGCAGACGGCCTGATCACCGATACCATGAAAGAAGCACACGACTTCAAGCGTACTGTGATCGTATCCGACAATGGGGAAGGAGAGAATGTCGATGCCGACCGCGTCATCAAGTTCTTCACCGAACGGACCAAGGCCCTCCGCACGCGCGGCGAGAAGCTCAAGCTGAAGAACGCGAACATCACTAGACAGGCAGGCAAGCTCAAGAAGCAGCTGCAGCAGAAGACCGAGACTGGGGAGGTTCTCCACGCCATCGACTACGACCAGCTCAAGATTGAGCACCAGCAGCACTTGGAACGGATTGAACAGAAGAACCAGGAGCTCCTTAGGCTTAAGATCACATCTGGCAACACTATCCTCGTGTTGAACCAGCTCAAGAAGCAGCTCACGACGCTGCTGGATGAAAGCACGTGGCTCAGAGCAGAGCTGACCGCCAGGGAAGCTGTAGCCTCCAAGCTTGACGCGGACATCGGGCTGGCTACCAAACAGCAGCACAGTGTGATTGCCGTGCAGCGTTCGTTGAAACAGGAGCAGCATGGCACGAACGAACCCCGGCCCATTGACTATATCAAGATCAAGGCAAAGGAGAATGACCTCATCAAAGCTAGAGACAACTATCGGCGGAAGATCGAGATTGCCGAGATGAGGGTGAAGCGGGCGAGGGCAATGGCGCGGGAGTCCATGCAGATGTAAATAAGGGTCCATGTCTGTAACAAGGGAGTTGGGGAGCGTATGAGTTGACGTTGGGTGGTAAGATGAGATCATTTTCGACAGTTTAGTGCGCATCAGCGAAGCTCATCACAATGGTGGGTCTTATCGGGAGAGACAGTGTCTTCCATTGCACTAGTATCGCTTTAGTTCTCCTTTCTCTGCTTATCGCCGCCTGTTGCAGCGTCGTTGAGTATGATATGGACAAGCAGATCGGTATTACCCCCAAGGTCGTCGATTCAAGCATGTTTGGCGATACCGTGTTCATCTATGGGTATGATACCTCTTTCCAGCCTTATCCAGCGAGTATGCAGCCATCTCCTCCCGCCCCTCTCTATCAAACGAACGCTTCACCCACGGTCATGTCTACGTGTACAAGTACTTCCTCGAGTCCTGGATCCTCCTCAACAAGCTCGTGGTACCTAGCGAGACTGAGGACGTCAAACCCTCAACGTTGGCTCTTAACGACGAGATTCTCGTGGCTGGGTCTGACAAGGTTTTCTTATACATGAACTCAGGTAACATGTATGATTACAAGACTAGCTTTGCACTAGAGTCGTGTACTAACCACACCGCTGTCGTGTGTGGCGCTGAGGTTGTCGTCTCGTGCCGCCAGTCCGACATTCTCACGGTCGGCGTTTTCCACATCGACCCAAACCTGCACTACGGCTTTGAAGAGTACGCAGGCATCAGTATTACCGCCCCCGTCGTTGCCATGACCGCCGACTCAGACAACGGTCACCTGGCCCTCGCCACGGGGACCATGGACTGGACAGTCTATGTCTACCTCTGGGATGACGGAAGCAAGCAGTTTAACCACCTGCAGGAGTTCACCACCAAGAACGCCTCTCTAGCCATGTCTTTCGGTGGGATTGCCATGAACAACCATACCCTCGCCATCACGGAGTCAAGGACCACGGGTAACATTCAGAGTGAGTTGTACCTCTACCACTTCAACTCTGGGACGGAAACTTGGGAGTTGAAGGTCCACACAGAGCCTGGTCTGCCAGAGATCCTCACTTTCTTTGAAGGGGGGCTCAATGTAACCATCGCCCCGCCTTATATCACCATATGTGGGGGCTACGTCTCCATTATTTACGAATTCGATCTTGACGCCGGCACGTTGACTTATCTTGACTATTTAGGATATCTCCCTTCGATCCCGATTGCCGCAGCGATGAACGAGAACGCTATGATTCACGTCAGCGCTCGTGCTGTGGACGAGGACGACGTCACTGTAGTCTTTTCAGTCGAACGGTTTGGTAACAGGTGGAAAACGACCGGCTTCATGAGCTCGGTAGATTCGAAGTACAGCGAGTTCGGCTCCCTGAATGTCATGGAGGGAAACACGCTGGCTGTAGCAGCAGCCGGTAATGCCCAGGATCGTGTCTTTGGCTCAGCTTTCACATTTACCTTGGACCCTGATGGCTCATTCGTCACAGATCAACGGATCGATCCTATGGCATCGATGGCCAATGACGCGTTCAGCACGAGGATAGCACTGAGCGGAGACTACATGGCGGTCAGCGCACCAGGGTCGGACGGCCATCTAGGGTCTATTTACTGGTTCAAGAGGGACCAGGCGGGTATGTTCCAGCCGCAGAAGGCCTATGACAACTCCACGAAGCTCCAGCCGACCGTGGATGTCAACGTGGCGCAGGATTTCGGTATCAACGCCCTCACGCTCAAGGTCGACAGCAACGGCGACGGTGTGCTTGTCGCAGCCACCACTACCAACCGAGTTTACCTTTATAAGTTCACTGCAGGCGTGCTCGACTCGACCCCATCCATCATTGAAGCAAGCACGTATGCCCGCATCACTTACTTTGGCATGACCATTGATATTCAAGACGACATCATGGTCGTCGGAACAACAGGAAACGCCTTTGAAATAGTGCAGTTAGACCAGGATCTCCACAAGGCCAAGGCATGGGAGGTCAGCGGCGATCAGTCTGCATTGGACCTCGCGTCTTTCGGGTACTTTGTAGCCATCAGCGAGGACCACACCATCCTGATCTCCCACGCAGATGGCCCCACGGACGGTATGTGCACTATAGGGTCGATTTACAGGTACAACGAGGCCTCTGACGAGTGGCACTGCGACCAGAACATCACCATTCCCGAGTCGGCTGACCCGGAGTGCGACGGCTCGCGTGCTCTTGCCCAGGTGACCATTCAGGACGACTGGATCGCCATCGGCTGTAGCTCCAACCGGATGGGTAACGGTGTCGTTTGGCGCTTCGTGCTCGACTCGAAAACGGGCCTATATCATCAGGCTAAGAACTTCATGCTCACGGTGGAAGACGCCACGATCAGGCTGTTCAGCATGACCGACGAGTACTTCGTCGTGAGCACCGTCAACCCGGCCAGCGCGTTCTTCTATCTTCCCAAGGAAGCTCCAGGGCTGTCGAACCTCGTCATCGCACTCGTCGTTATTGTAGTTGTTATGGCGGTCATCATCGCGTTGTTCGTCGTCGTCGCCTTATGCACCCTCAACATCTTTGGATGCACCACTGCTGGTGTCGCAGCGGTCGTGTTGCTCAAGAAACTGCGCCACGCCATCATCAAGCAGCGACTTAGACGCTTTGCCAAGGCTGAGCTGACCAAACTCGGGGTCGACTCCAGTAACAAGCTCTACTCCGCCATTTATGACTTCTTCATAGCTCCCGAGGCTATCACCGAGACTGAGGTCATCGCGGCGGGTGGTTTCGGGTCTGTATCGCGTGCTGTGTACAAGGATCAGGTGGTCTGCATCAAGAAGCTGCACGAGGCGTTCCAGGCGGATGCCACGAGCATGAACGAGTTTGCCCGGGAGGCCAAGTCCCTCGTCGAGCTGTCCCACCCCAACGTGCTCAAGTTCCTGGGCGCCACGGTGCGTCTCCCGGCCATCTACATCGTGACCGAGTTCTGCGCTCTGGGGTCTCTGACGCAGTATGTCGATAGGAAGCGCCAGCAGGGTCGGCTGTCTGTTACTGACCTGCTCGACCTCGTCATAGAGGCGGCCGACGGTCTCGCCTTCATCCACTCGAGAGGCATCGTCCACCGCGACATCAAGCCCGACAACTTCTTCGTATCAGTCGAGGAGAAGGTTCGTAAGAACAGGATCCGCGTCAAGGTCGGCGATCTCGGTCTGGCCGTCAACAACACGACCAAGACGATGACCAACATCGGCACCATGGGCTTCGCCGCCCCCGAGCTTCTCCAGCGGGGCGAGTACGACCAGAAGGCGGACGTCTTCTCCTTCGCCATGACCATCTACGCTCTCTTCTCCGAGGAGCTCCCCTTCGCCAGCGAGAAGAGTTCTTTCGCCGCCATGAAGAAGATCAACGACGGAGTCCGGCCTGAGCCGATGAAGGTGATGCTGAAGCTGCCAGAGCTCCAGGAGATCGTCTCGCAGATGTGGTCGCAGCGACCTGAAGATAGGCCGACCATGAAGGCTGCAGTGGGGATGCTGAGGGGTCTGAGGAAGGCCATGGGCAGCATGACTGTGAACAAGATGAATAGGATTTAGACGGGATTGTAAAGATTTGTGTTATCGGTGGGTTGACTCGTAAGAGGTATTGAATGTGTCAAATGGGCGTATAAAGCTAACCAATCGCGAGGGCAACTCATACACAAACGATCTAGGAGATGTGTCTCCTTACCTCCTCTGACTGAGTGACGTAAATCAGCTCGGCTGACTTAGAGAGTAAGTTTCGTGGTGCGCTGGGGTCAGGGAGGGTCGCCCCAGGCGTGACCCGTCCCGACACCCCCCTCCAAAAACAATGCTCTCGTTCCCGTGCTGTTCAACAGAGTGCACGACTCTCCTTGACACGACTCCACCGATCTGATGGTTAATTCATCTTCTCCGAAGATTGGGGGCGATCAATCAAATTTGTCGTTGTTGTCTGTCTTTCAGCTGATGCATTTACAGTTTGCCCGACAGCCAGCAAGTCTGCTCAATGCAAGCTGACCTGCAAAAATCAGCAATAACTTATCACTGCCTGCCTGCCACGCCATGCGTCAAAAGCAAAACTTTATAAAAACGTATCCACCAGTCAATCGCCATTGCCGTACCCTGCAAGAATCTCCTGCGACTGCGCACATCGCGTCAATGCCCTCAGGTAGACCAGCGGATGGTGCTGAACAAGGCTACTAGGGTGAATGACAATGGTCCCTGCCAGCTCGTTGGGTGAGTCATAGGCAAACATCAACCTCTCGTCCAGGCCCCCGAAACGCCTCATAAACTCGTTGAGGGGGTTCATCTTCAACATGGTCGGCGTGACCACCCGCTGTGAAAAGCCCCGCGTGTTGGATCGCGGCCGAGTCTCAACTGCGTCAGCGCGGCCCGACCAGGAAGAGACTGAGGCACGCAGCGTGGTGTCTGCCTCGCGGGTGAGGTTGGCCAGTTGGATCATCCGCCCTGCAGGGTACAGCGGGAAGATGTTGATCTCGTCGTTATCTCCTGCTGCAATCCTAGCCTCAAGCTCAGCCTGCCTCTTCGATCGCATGAGGCGGTTGACAATCTTCTTCCGGAAACTGTTGACGTTACTCTGCACAGGCTGGAAGACACCGAGAAGGAGGTCTTCGTCGAGATCGCTGTCTTCCGTGTCAGATAGACCCGAATCATGTCTTGCTCTCCAGTACTCCCGCTTCATCTCCCGTAACATGTCCTGATGCTCATGCTGCCTCTTCAAAAAATCGTGCTGCATTTTTTTGTGCATCTTTTTCCGTATATACATTGGGACCAACTTAGACCACCGAGTGTCAGTGTGCATGACAACTGAGGGAGGCACAGAGGACTCGAACATTTCATACATGACCTTCGCCAGTTGCTCGTATGACTTGTACGACAGTCGCGGGATTAGGTCACCGCCCATGACGACGCTGGTTACTAACTCCTTGCTGGCTTCGACGTTTGCTTGAGTAAACACGCTGGGGCATGCAAATGCGACTGCTTTGACTGAAAACTCGTCTCGACACATCATCGCCATGATAGCTGCGATACCCGCTCCTAATGAATGTCCCACGAATGTGACCGTTTTCCGGGAATACTGACCAAGGTAGGCCCGCAAAGCCTCCTTGATCTCGGGATACATGTTCTTTGCGGTCAGGAACATCCCCTTATGGGCATGTCCGCCCATGAATGGCATTGTAGAGGCGACCAGATCAGTCATGACCTCGGGCATGGAAAGGGTTCCGCGGAAAGCAACAATAATCTCGCCCGTGGCAACATGGTCTAGCATGTAGTAGCAGCAGCGGAACGGCTCCTTCATGACCTTTGGGTAGTGTAGCCTTATCATATCCCTGGAGTCGGCCGTTGGCACAAATGAATCAATCATCTGGCAGATCCGGTCGGGAATGCTAGTGAGGACCCAAGCGGCGGCCTGGGCGGCGTCATAGACCTCGAAGAACTCCTGTGTGTTGGTGTAGTACGTCCCATGATAGGAAGCAAGGGCGAAATGGAGGTAGGTGACAAGGCGGTTCGTCTCCGACATCGAAAGGGCGTTGGATGGATCTGGACACTTAGGGAGCTCGAAGTACTCGTGGTGGACGGCTTCAATTTCCATTAGACAGTACACCATCGTTGGCAAGGAAATAGCATTGGCATTGAAGAACAATCTGAGCGTTTCTACAATCTCTGGAAGGCCCTGCATCCCCAAGGAGCTCCCATGACGAGATATGAAGCGCATATACGTGTTAAGTGCGACATTCATGTGAAATGCTTCTTCTCGAAACAGCCTGCATGTCGTAGCGAGATTGGGTCAATACCACCTCGGGAAAAAATAAAATGGGCACCAGGAAAAACACGATTGATCACGACTATAAGCCTTCCATGCCTGATTAAACACCATATACACTCTTTGAACCCTGCCTTTGCCCGAAATTGGGTGGCAAATGCAACACAAAAGTCCCTCCCGGCAATCACAAAAAGCAGGGCATCAATATACCCACCTGACTCTTGGGTGGGCCAGCCACGACTTGGGATTGAGACAACCTCAATCTGTGTACGAGATCGACGAGATATTTCTTCATGCGGGCCAGCGTACATCCAACGTACACGCTGTTCTCGCTAATACTTGTTCTCAATCTCTTCATTTTGAGCACGTTTGCCGCTGGCACCGTGCTCATTGATTCGGATGCCATTGTTACTGGCGATGCCGGCTCATCTTTTGGCCAATCCCTGGCCATCCACGGCGATATGATATGTATTGGCATCCCAGACGGCACCCCAGGCACAACTGCGACAGGCTTCGTCCAATGTGCCCTTTTGCCTCATATTTCTTCACCACGCACCCTAACACACGAAGACGACACGATCATTGGCTTCGGCGCCTCTCTAGCAGCCACTGACGCGTGTCTACTGGTCACTGGAACCTTATCCAACAACACCGACTTCATATCAGCCTGGAGTTGGGATTCACCACCTGCCCTACTTGCCGAGACAGTCATTCCTGAAGGAGCAGCCGGCTTGATGAAGGTCTCGCCGGACCAGACCAAGATCCTCGTCGCGTCCTCCACGATAGAGACCGCAGCTCTCTTTGATCTGGCAGTTGCGACTGATGTGGTAACAATTTCTCAACAGGGAGTCGACTTCAGCTTCAGCTTTTTGATCCCCTCGCGGGATAAGCAATGCACACACATCGCCATGAGCAATACAATGGTCTACTTCGCCTCATATGCCAGCACGGACGGCTACATCGACGCCTTTACCATCGAGGGTGAGTACATGCGTTCAAAGCAATTCAGCGGCCAAGAAATTGGGGCGATTGACGCGTGTGCGACCTGTGTCGTTGTCAGCGCAGACAACATATCCGCGAACTACTTCTACAGACTCACGCTTGACCTGAAAACAACGCTGGAGAGCTCCTCGAGTGCGACCATGATCGCAGCCTTGGCCCTCACTCCAAGCTGCTCGCTGTTCGCACACACAGACTCTTCCACCAGCACAGTCAGCCTGATGGCCCTGGGAGCACTCAACACGCCGCTCACGTCGGCCTCATACCTGACACTATCAGCCTCGACCACCCCTGGTCTTGGGGGTGTGGTCGCCGTCTCTGACGATTACGTGGCCTTCGCAGCACCGTCGATTGACAAGGTAGTGACCGTGCCCCTCTGCCAAGACATCAACACTGCTCTGACAAGCCCATACGATGCCTCGAGTGCGTGTTTGCAGTGCGAGTCCTGGAAAGAACGCGGAGACTATACGTCGTGCGTGACAACAGCCGCGGACCTCGAGAGCAGCGTGACTGACACGGCAATACCATTCACTACACTCGCGGTGGCCGGCAATACTTTCGTCCGAGGTTTCGCAGGTTACAATACTGACTTCGGTGCAGTTTATGTCAAATCTGTTGACTCGTTTATTGCAGGGTCGACGACCAACCAGGCCGCCCCTTCTGTCGAGTCGACCGTGGCCGGCCAGTCATTCGGCCAGGCTGTGGCGACCAACGGCCGGTACGTTGTCGTCGGCAGTTCTGCCAGTGCCACACCAGTCTGTGTGGTTGATGCGATGATTGACCCCACCTCTCTCCTGCTCTACATCCCAGCCCCAGCAGGTATCAGCAACTTTGGGTACCAGACCCTCGCTGTGCACCCGACGGAGCTCATCGTTGCAGTAACAGGCAGGGCCGACGCCAGTGCGAGTAGTACTGAAGTTTTCCTGTTCAAAGGGGCCGAGCTTCTTGAAACCTTAGCGCCCGACACGCCCACGGTCCAGTTTGGCCATTCATTGGGCTTCTCTGAGTCCAGGCTGTTCATCGGCAGTCCCGAAGAAAGCACCGTATACACGTTCACTCTAGCTGACATCACGACTGAGCCCACAGTCACGGCATCCACCCCGATCACCCTGCCCAGCGTCCCTAACTTCGGGTTGGGTCTCTGCCCATCAAATGATTACATCATGGCGACCGGGTCGGACGGTGCAGACGTATTCGTGGTCTCTGCGACACGGGCGGGCGAGACCTGGTCGACGACCGTGGACAGCTACGCCTCTATCACGGCCCCAGTCTCTGGCTTCGACGTGTTGAGCAACATGTGTGTCATTGCTGTAGACGTCTCCGTAGCTGTTTACCGACTCGACGCAGACTTCTCACCAGTCAGTAGTACGCCGTACACGCCAACGAACGCACTCCCCGTGTCGGCCGTCGGCCTGTCCCCCAACGCACTGTTCCTCCAGACAACAGACGGGGCAGTTGAGTCGTTCTACACTACATGCGGCTCCCCTACGGCCCCATACGGCATGTATAGTCCCAGCTTCCACACTTGCGAGACCTGCCCGACCAACACATTCGCTGACTCGCACCAGGTCCGGTGCAGCCCTGTCCCATTCGGCAAGGCGGTGTCCACATGGTACAGGGCGTCTGTGTCTGATGATTATACTGATCACTACTACCACACTGAGGTGGCCGTCGCCCACGGCGCGGCAGTGGCGGCTAGGGACCACGTGCTTGCTGTTACCGATGGTACTAGCTTTACTGTGGCTGACGTAGACGGGTTTGGGATGTACAGGAGAGGCCAGGTCATGACTCAGCCCGACTCTGTCAAATCTACCGTGTTTGGGTCAGATATTGCGGTCACCGAATCTGGCCACGTCATCGTGGGGTCGGCCACCACTGCAGCCGTCGCCCATGGCATGTCTGTATACGAGTTGACTCACCATTCCGCAGTTTATGTCCGCTCCTTCTTCGAGTATACCGCGAACTGCGAGTACGGCACCGCCATCGATACTCACGGCGACTACGTGGCTGTTAGTGCCCCTGGGTCTGCCTGCAACTTCATCGACGTCTACAACACCGCCGACTGGACCAAGGTCACCATCAGCGGCGACGACACCAGTGTCCTGAGTATGCAGACGACCGACACCGGCCGCCACATGGCAATGGACCAGGACTATCTCTACGTTTACGCCACATCCGTTGCCGGGTCGACTGAATACCTCTTTGTTGTGGGAGACTTCGGCGCCGCGCCGACTCAGGCAGATGCTGTTACATACTCTGCTGACGCTTATGCGTATCAGATTGTACCAGACGCCATCACTGACACTGTTATGGTCATGGCGACAGTCTCGGGCGGCCTCACCGCTTTCATCTACCGCAAGGGCCAGGCCCCAGGCGAGCATCCCCTCGTGCCTGTAATCGCCCAGTCTGTTGCCACAGGCGTCGTTTATTACTTTGCCGGAGAATTATATGTAACTTCAGCATCGGGCGGTGACTTTGACATCATCAGCGGCCTCCTCGACGCCCGCACAGGCCCTCCCGTGAGCACGACGATGCTCGCAGATCCAAGCCTCACGTCCATCTTCTTCCGAGACAGTATTTCATTGATTACGAGCTCAACCCCCGCCACACCGCTCGGCCTCTTCCTCCCATCGAAGTCCGAGTGCGCGGCGGGCCACGAGTTCCTTGCCCCTGGACTGTGCAGGCCATGCCCCGACGGGTACTACTCCCCCGGCCTCCAGACGCTGTGCACTAAGTGCCCGCCGCACTATGCCTCGAACACTGGCCACACGGCCTGTGTCCCAGATTACCAGATATCC
This sequence comes from Carpediemonas membranifera, assembly GCA_019828565.1. NCBI lineage: Eukaryota > Fornicata > Carpediemonas > Carpediemonas membranifera. The sequence goes on from JAHDYR010000008.1 coordinate 237,891, forward strand.
CAGCTTGATCTTGATGGCCCAGCCCTCGCAATGGCCTCTGAAGGCGACGTAATGGTTGTCACCTCCAAGGGCTACGCCACCATCGCCGCATGCACGTCCACCAACAGCGGCCAGGTCTCAATTTACGAATACGACCCTGCCCTGCCAGGCTGGACCCGGGGCGACACTCTGACTGTGACCCTGCCGGATGCCTCTGGAGCCACATACTGCATGGGCTGGGCGATCTCTCTCAGTGACTCGTGGCTTGCAGTCACTGGACGGGCGAGCACCACCACTGGTATAGTTTGGGTCTACTCCCGTAGCGGTGCGACTATGACTTACAACACCGCTTTCGTGGGAAGCCCTGGCGGTAATTATGGTGGCGCTGTCAAGGTTGCGGGAGACTATCTTTTCGTGGGCGCGGTCACTGGGGGCTCTGTATCGGGCGGCCAGGTGTACATCTACTCATACTCCTCGAGCTGGCAGTCCATCACCGCGATTGAGTCACCCACACCTAATTCACTTTATAGATACGGGTATGCCATCGACGCCATGGTCCTCGAGGACGACAGCCTCGTGCTGGCCGTCAGCCAGGTTCCATCGGACTCCACTCCCGGGAAGGTTTTCATCTACGAAGCCCTGAACTTCGCGTCGCCCGCCGATGAGTTTACCAACGGTAATCCCGGATTCGGGACCACCGTCAAGCTTCTGTCCGCTGGCACCGGCCTCGTCTCCGACGGCGACGCTGTGTTCTATTTCGACCCATCCTCCACCACTGAGGTGTCGACAGAGCTCACTCTCTCTGACGGGTACGTCGCTGCCATGGGAACGTTCGGAGACATGCTCGTCGCGTCAGCTGACTCGTATCGTGTCTACGGCCACACCACAGGCGCCCTAGCTGTCGCCACTGACCATATGCACCCGTCCTACGACCTTTCAGACTCCGGCCGAGTGTTCCCGCCCCAAGACTTCATGAGTGACAACCAAGGGTTCGGCCAGAGCCCGATGGAAGTCAATGACGGCGTCATTTTTGCCACTGACGCGCTCAGCTTGACTGTGACCAGCGTCAACCCGGGCTGCGGTGCAGGCGAGTACGCCGACACATGGTACTCGTGCGCTGACTGCCCCATGTACTCCACGGGCTCGGGCCTGGTGTGCACAGACCACAGCTTTACCTCAGTCAACGCTAACCTCGCCAGTGTTGTAACTTCCCTCGCCATTGACGAGAACACCATGGTCGGCTACGTATCGATCGCTGCTTCCGGTACAGCAACAGTATTCAACCACATACCCGGTGACTGGGGTTCCGGTGTCGTCCTTGACAGCTTTTCAGCGTCTGGCGTTGGCAGTGGGCAACTCGGATACAACATTGCCCTGGATTCCTTCTGGCTAGTGGTCAGCGGCGGGAATGCTGCATCCACTGGCACTGTGAATGTCTACGCCCGCGATGGCGACACCTTGACGCTCAACGCGACCCTGCTGAGCGGTGTCGACCCGACCCTCGTTGCTGTCGACGGATACACCATTCTCGCGGCCACAGTCTCCACCGGCACCACTCTCCGCATCCTCGCCTTTTCCTCCGAAGTTGGTTGGGAAGAGGTCTTCGTCAACTCCACGGTCAGCAAGCCCGCCTCCAGTGTCGCAGTCAGTGGGTCCTGGGCGGTCGTCGGGTTCGCCTCGGATGGGTCAGTCGACCTGACTCACCGCGATGACAGTGGATCATGGGCGTCGTTCACCACGGTAGGCCTAGGGGCCGGCGACTTCGGGGCGTCACTCGCCCTAGAGAACACCACTCTTATCGTAGGGGCGCCTTCAGACGGCACTGGCGCAATTTATGAGATCTCATTCGATGAAGAGGTCTGGGCAATCGGGTCGAGGGTCTCCCCCAACGATCCTGTTGCTGCTGGAGCGTTCCCTTCAAGCCTGGCTATCCGAGACGGCCATGTCGCTGCCGGCTGGGTCAACTGCGAGGTCGACGGAGCCACCCCCGGCTGCATTCTCATGTTCGATAAGGACCAGACCAGTGTATGGCGCCAGACGACCCGCTACTACACGACAGAGGCGGCTGACTTCCCCATAGGCTTCAGTGTCGCCCTGTCTGACTACTCCATCGCCACTGTGTCTGATCCAGCCAACGATCACTCCACCATCGTGGTGTGGGACGCGGATTGTCCCGGCGGGAGCTACTCTGACACGTGGTTCTCGTGCAATGAGGCTTCGTACGCCACATACGCCCCTGCTCGAAGCCTGAGACGCTACCTCTGCCCAGATGGATCCTGGCCTGATGCCACAGCAGCCTCCTGCGAGAGCGTAGCTTATACTGTCGCCGTACTCGCCCCCGACGACACTACTGCCGCTGACGGCTTTGGTGTGAGTGTCTCTGTATTCGGCGACGTCCTCACAGTCGGCACGGAGGCGGGAGTCGCCCACGCATACCGAGTCAAGGGCCTCATGCCCGACCTGTACTTCGAGGACATCGGCCAGTTCACGACGAGTCACCCGAGTTTTGGAAGTGTGGTCGCCCTGTGCGGAGCATGGCTGGCAGTCGCGGCGCCAGACGCTGACGACGAGGCAGGTAGCGTGGCCGTCTTTGCCCGCACCGGCTACAGCTTCAGCGAGCCTACCATCCTCCAGGTCGCCGCCACGGCCAGCCTGGGATCCCGTCTAGCAGTCTACGATGACCTCCTCCTCGCCTCCTCCGATGCGGCAAACGGTACGGCCATCGCCTTCACCTTCACTGACGGCGACTGGTCCACATCCGTGGCCCTCTTCGAGGAAGGCGCGGACGAGTTCGGCGCAGCAATAGCCATCACAGCGTCTTATATCTTCATTGGTGCCCCTGCTACAGACCAAGTTTTTATTTATGACCACGGGCTCGACCTCGTCCAGGAGCTCGAGGCGGATAATGCCGGAGAAAGGTTCGGAAGCGTGCTGGCTGCCAGTGAAGCAGCTAGTACCCTGCTCTCCGTCGGCAGCCCGATGGCCAACGTTTCCGAGGTCACCGTTGGGACGACGTTCCTCTTTGAGCATCAGTCGACGTTCACCCTCATCGCCACCCTCGTCCACGGCCCTACCCTGCCCGATGTGACAGTCCCCGCCTCCCTGGCGATGGACCAGACGAGTGTGGTGGCCGGGTCGCCGATGACCTCTATTGGCACCCACACGTCCGCCGGGGCTATGCTCGCATTTACTAGTGAAGGGGCAGGCTGGGCAGAGTCGAGCGGCGCCATTGCCCCCGCCCCCAGAGCGAACGAAGGAGTGGGTCATGCAGCTGCTATGGGCAGCGCCGTCCTCGCCTTTGCACCGACTCCGTCCCAACAACCAGGGAAGGTCTACATCGCAGCCGCGGTCTGCAACGCAGGCTACCAGCCATCTTCATGGCGCTCGTGCGAGCCTTGCCCCACCGGCTCCTACTCTGAAGCGGGCTGGGCCAGCTGTCTCACTTGTCCCGAAGGCTCCACAGCCAGCGCCGGCCAGACGTCATGCACCCCCAGCTTCACCGCCGCCTCTCTCACTGGGCCGATCGACCAGCTCGGTTCGACTGTCAGAATCCACGAGGGCACCGTCTTCGCCATGAACGGCAGTACGGGCGTTGTACCAGATGTACACCAGGTGAACTATGACGGGTCCACCTCTGCTTGGGTGCTCGACCCCACCGCGATCGCCCAGGCCGTAGACTCTGGCACAACGAGTGCATACCCCGCATCATTTGATGTGAGCGAGCATTGGCTGGCCCTCGGCTCTCCTGCGCTGAGCACCGTCTGTGTGTTCTCCCGCTCTGCCGACTCCTTCGACCTGCTCGACACGCTGGTGTTCGATGAGACTGCCACTTCTTTCGGCACCTCTGTGGCTATGACTGATGCCGTGCTTGCTGTGGGGGCACCTGACGCGGACAGCGGCGTGGTAGCGGTCTATGCATTCAACGGCAATCGCTGGGCTGAGCAGTTTAAGTTCAGGACCACTATGTCAGCACACGGCGATGCATTCGGCTCCGCAGTGGCTGTGGCGCCCGACTCGTCCTTCATTGCGGCCTCTGATCCCGCTACGAACAGCATCGTCGCCATCCTCGCATACAAATGCGGCCTCACGGGCGACGTCACCGAGACCCAGCTCATCGAGGGCGGTACCAGCTTTGGCACATCCCTTGCCGCGACAGAGACGACCATCGTCGTCGGAACCCCCGCTGCCACTGTTAACGGCATCCCCGGGGCCGGCACTGTCACTGTCCTGGCCCTGGACGGCGACGTCTGGGCGATCTCGACCACTCTCGAGGCCCATATCCCCGCAGCAGAGGCGTTCGGCTTTTCTGTTGCCATTGCTGACGACACCATCGTCGCCGGTGCCCCTGGGTACAACGACGGCGCCCACGTCGCCGGACGGGCCCATCTCTTCGTCCTCGCCGACTCGGGCGACTGGGAGTTCGACCAGATCATCGCCCAGCCCGCCTCAGACGACGCCCGTCTCGGATCATCAGTCGCCATCACCTCGCTGTTCATCGCTCTCGGTAGCCCCAGTTCATCAAATGATGAGGGCAGCCTGACGATTGTCTACCAGCCATGCGCCGACACCGCCGCAGATTACATGGCCAGCTGGCGCATGGGCTGTGCTGCCTGTCCGATGGGCACAGTGGGAGATGTCACGCGCTGCCAGTTCGTCCATGCTATCCAGCCCTACCAGGGGACGACGCTACCGGGCACCCCCAACTATGGTCATGCTGTGGCCGCCACTGACAGTCTTGTTGCAATCTCGACCCACTATGCTACCGGTGATAACATCGTCGTTATCAGCTCGAACATCGCCTCGACCGCTATCCCACATGTACAGTATGACCAGCTGACAGTTGCTTCCGACAATGACTTTGGAAAGAGCCTGATGTTCACCGACTCGTTGCTATTCGTTGGGGCGTCCAGCTCTGTTGCTGTCTACGAGTACTTCATCTCAAACGGCGTCTTCTTCAGTCACTACGATGACCTCGCGCTGACTCCGGCCGAGTCGTCGTTTGGTGACGTTATGCTCGCCTGGGATGACAACATCGCCATCGCCGCTCCAGATGCAACTGGCGATCTCATTCCTGGCGCCGGTCTTGTCGTTGTATATCACTATGACGGTGATTCCATCATCAAGATTGCCACCATCGACCTGGCCGGCGTGTCTGGCCGCGGGGCGGACGCCCTCGGCACAAGCCTCCTCGAGCACGGCGGCACGCTGTTCATCGGCGCCCCCGGGGCGAACACTGTCTTCGCCGTCGACGAGTCCGACTGGAGCACCGTCACCCAGGTCATCACAGCCACCCTGCCCACGGCGACTGTCAGCTTCGGGTCATCCATGGCCTACGACGACGTCAACGACCTCCTCCTGATCTCTGACCCCGACGCCGACATGTTTGGCACCGCCCAGGGCGCCGTGGTCGCCTTTGAACTCGACGCAGACACCAGCGAGTGGACCCAGCTCACGTGGATTCGCCCTGGGGTTGCAGACATGGTCGCGTACGGCTCCGTTCTCCACACCTCACAGGGCATGGCATTCATGGGCTCAACGACGTATGTAGGCTCCACTGGGACCATCGGCTTCGTCGAGTTTCGTTCTTTTGACGACACAACACGCCGCTACGATACTAACGCGGAGATTTCCTACTTTATAGCCGAGCCAGGAGGCTTCCAGAGCACGGGCGTCTTGCAGAATGAGTATATCGTATCTAGGCCCTCCCACGATATAGCTGGGGTTGTAACACGCAAGTGCGACGCAGGATACTACGCCTCTTCGCTGCTCGAATGCAGCGAGTGCCCAGAGTGGACATACTCGCCCGAGAATTCGCGATACTGCGAACCCTGCCCGGCTGGGTCCTCCCCCAACGCGAACAGGGATGGATGCGACCCCTCGATGTCCACATCCAGCGTGATTCCCAGCGCAAGTGTCGCAGGCACCGTCCACTTCGGCACCACTGTCGCCGTATACGATGATCTCCTCATCCTTGGCTCAGATACCGCCCAGGCTGTCCTTTACATGCGTGTTCCCTCGGGTTACACTGAAATCAAGTCGTTCAGCTTCGGGGCGACAGTTACCTCCGTGGCCGTCGACGAAGACTGGCTTGCCATTGCGACAGACGGTGACGGCCTTTACGTGTTCTCAGTCGGCCTGCGGACCTTCATAGAGCACTCACACCTGGCCTCCATCACCAACGTTCCTCTCATGGCCATGCTCGGCGGCCAGATCGTCACGGTGAGCACTGACACGAGGATCTACAGCTATCGCCCAGACCAGGACGACTGGCTGCCCAACCCTCAGGTCCCCCATGCTGGCACAACAGTGGCCCTGCACCCCGACTTCTTCATCGTTGGAGATGGATCAACTGTCTATGCGGCACCGTGGCCAGCAGACTGTCCCACGTACTTGACGTGCGTTACAGATCTTGGTCTCGGAGGAAAGGACGCCCTTCTTCTCCTTGAGGATCACACCATCGTTGCTGTGGACGGTGCGTCCATCGAGTTCTTCACGATGACGGGGCCCGCTGCTACCCCCTCATGGACCCTCACGCAGACCCTCACCGGCACCGACGGCGACTACGCCTCTATCACATCGACTGGGGAGCATATCATAGCTGGAATTCCCTCTCTTACAGGTGGCAACGGTGGCGCTCAGGTCATTGAGAAATCAGGGTTGACTTGGGCACTCGGCACCCTCATCACGGGGTCTAGTGGGAGTGCGGCGGGCACCACCATCGCCGCCACTGACAAGGTCGTTGCTCTCGGTGCCCCTGCTACTTCCTCGGCGACTACCCAGGGCGGGGTCGACCTTGCTACCGCGTACTGCTCTGCCCACTCAGCCTCGCGGAGCTGGTCCGAGTGCGAGGTGTGCGACGGCGACAATACGTCAACTACTGGAGCCTTATCCTGCGAACTATGCCCAGCCGGAACGTACTTGGCCGCGGACTTCACGTGCCAGGGCGACGTTACCGTCCAGGAGCTCACGAATGTCAACACATTTGGAGACGCGGTCGCCCTGCATGGCAACTTCCTCGCTGTGACAGATTCGACTTCAGGTGACCTTTCCATCGGCCGTTTCGACCCTTACGCCTTGACCTGGGAGATCTCGAACAGTTTCGCCAGCGCCATGACCGCAGGCGGCACCCCTTCTCGGCTGGTGGTCACTGACGACTTCATTGTCTTCGGAGATCCATCGTTCAATGGGAATGTTGGCAGAGTTGGTTATATCCCCAGATCTGGACATATCTTTGAACCTTCTGAGTACATCGCCACCCCAGGCACCCGGGCATTGTTTGGCCACCAGGTTGCCCTGAACGGCACGACCCTCTTCGCCACGAGCGGCGATACCTTAGGCATCCTCATGTTCGTCAAGGATCTGGCCGATCCAGCCGACACTGGCACGGAACATTCCCTCATGACTTGGGGAAATAATTTCGCAGTTTACGGCTCGATACTGGTTGCAACCAGCGTGAACGGTGATGTACGCATCTACCCCGACTTTTCTAGCGATGTGACGGACTTCCACGGCCTTGCCACGGTGCCCAACAGCAAGGTGACCTCCATTGCACTGAATGACGAGATCATCCTCATCGGCTCCCCAGACGACACCACCCACCTTGCCAATGACGTGTCCATCGGCAGTGTATACATGTACGCAAATGCCCCAGCCGCCGGCTACCCATTCCTTCGCATCCTCACCCATCCAGACCTTGAGATGGATAGCACGGGGTTCGGGTCGACCGTCGCCCTTCTCTCAGCTGACGACATCGCCGTGGGACGTCCCGGTGACGCGTCCGACCCTTCCACGTTCGGCCAGACAGTCTGGTTCCACAGAGATGACGTGGGTAACTGGAACGACGGGCTCGTTTCCAGTTCCCCCTTCCCCAAGGACTACTTCGCCCACTCCTCCGTCAGCGGCGGTGGCATAGCATACTCTGCGGCGGCGACATCCACTGTTATGCTGCTTGTACACGACTGCCCTGCCGGCTACTTCCCGGACTCGATGGTCAGCTGTGCTCAGTGCGCACCAGGCTCTGTCTCCGCGGCTTCCTCGTTCGTCTGCCACCCGTGCCCCGAGGGTATGACCGCTACTGCCGACCAGACCGACTGTGTGCCACTGTTCGCTGCCAAACGCGTCAACATAGCAGACACGGGTACTATCCAGGGTCGCATCGACCTATACGGGGGCCAGCTGATGCTGATAGAGTCCGTTTCGTCTAGCCCCCCCTCCTATTTTGAGGTTAATCTGTTCATTTTCAATGCCACAACGCAAGACTGGTCACGTGAGGCTTCGATTCTTAAGGATTCAGCTTTCTTCACCGGATTAGGACGCAGCGCGACTATTACAGACGAGCATGTCTTGGTCGGCGCCTTCTTTATGACTGAATCCAGTGGCGTAACTGGCTCAGTCGCAGTTTATGACAGGTTCTCCCTGGAGCTCATTCAAGTCATACTACCCCCAACTGGACCGAAGATTCACTTCGGTGTCCGTACCTGCGTGCTCTTCGATGGCGACTTCATCGCGGTCGACAACCGCCAAGAGGAGTCTGCTGACGGCACTCTGTCTCGCGTTGGAGCTGTCCACATCTTCCACTTGGACCATGGCGTGTGGGTGTTCACGGAGACTCTTTATGGAGCGCCACCGGTTGCTAATGATAACTTTGGGATTCGTATGATCGGTCATGGGTCAACACTCGCCGTCATGTCGCGTGCCTCAGTGTCAGTGTTCACACTAGAAGACGGCAGCTTCACTCGAGTATGCACGACGCCGTTCTCTGTGACACAGACGGCACAAGCTGAGAACAGCATCGGTCTCTCCCCGGACGGGTCCGCGCTTGCCGTCCCATTCTTCTCATCGGACCATTCTGCGTTCTCTGTGTTCCACCTCAACGTCTCCACTGGCCGCTTTGCCGTCGTAGTGTCCAAAACAGGCCTACCTGACACTAACACCGTCTGTTGTGCCATGGTAGACTCTGGGACGATCCTAGTCGGTGTGGGCGATGAAGACTCAGGGGCTGGATCTGTCACGATCTATCACCGCGTCACGGACGGGTTCTGGGTCGATGCTGGGGCTCTAGACTTACCTGATCATGCGGTCGGCGATCAATTTGGTCGCAGCGTCTTCCTAGGTGACAGTGGTGTCGTCATCGCCGGGCTCATCGATGCCATTGTCCTGTCCCGATACGACTGTCCTGCGGGTGAAGTCGCGACGTCATGGTTTGAGTGCGGCCCCGTGCCCAGCGGTAGCATCGCCTATTCCCACAGCCACACGAGGTGCCTCAACGGGTCCTACGCCGACGATGCAACAACATGCCTGCCCTGCGACGCCGGCACATACCAGCCCAACAAGGGTGCCACCGATTGCACGCCCGCCCCCGCAGGCTCCTTTGTCCCAGCCGACGGCCTTCCCCACGCGTCCCCCATTGAATGCCCGCTCGCCACGAACCAGCCTGGTGAGGGGGAGTCCAGTTGCGTCACATCCTATAACATTCAGTCGATTGTGTCAGACTCTTCATGGGACGATCGGTTCGCTGCATCAGTCGCGCTTGATGGGGATATGCTCCTCGTCGGGTCCCCTTCCAACCAGACCGTCCAGATATACCGCGACACCGGCGCCGTCTGGAACCGCACTGGCGAGCTATCAGTGTCATTCACAGTTAACCACTTTGGCCAGAATATGGTCCTGCGGGAATCCTGGCTCGCAGTCGCCAGCCCAGAGGCATGCAGTGAACCGTATTGCGAGGTCGGCCACGTCCATATGTATGCCCGAGACAGCTACGCCTTCATCCCCCACTCTACCCTGAACGCCACTGGCGACGAACCCGGCTTCGGCTTCGGCAGCAGCATTTCCCTTGAGTCCAATGTCCTCGCCGTGCTCTCGCCCCATTCAACCGACTTCTCCAACGTGGGCATGGCTGTAGTATTTACATACTCACATGTAACAGATTCATGGGACGAGGCGCCCCACGTCGGCCAGGCCGAGTCAACCGCCACGCCTGTGGCTGTGATTGTGACCGAAGTGAGCCCGCCCCGAGTCGTCTTCGGCATGGGCGACAGCGGTCTCGTCTTCTGCACGTTCAACACAGCTCTTACCACTACGAGCTGTGATACTTCAGCCACTGCCGCGCTCCTTAGTGTTGCTGCCACCGATCTCTCTGAAGGAATCATCGTTTCGTCGAACTCCCACTACACCACCGGCGAGTTCGACCAAATCTCGAATGCTGGCTGGCCCCGCGTCTTCCTCAACGGAACGTCTACCACCCTTGACATCGAGCCTGTGGAGGGCCAGGAGTTCGGCCGGGCCGTCGCCGCGCATGGCACGCATGTGGGGTACACCGACGCCTTCGGGGCAGTTCATCTGCTTGAACCCGTTGGGGCCACTGAATTCGCCACGTTCGCCGACCTATACATCACTGACACTGGTTACACCCCTCTCGACGGCTACGGCACTGCCCTCGCCATTGCACCGCTCAATATCGCTGTCGGTTCGAGCATGGAGGGCCATGGCACTCTCCACGTCGTCTCTAGGTCATGCCCTGCCGGCCAGTACGCTACCAGCTGGCACTCCTGCGCTGACTGCGCTGCTGGGTCTTATTCTGCCACTCCGGGCCACCGCGAGTGCGTCGCATCACCGCTCGGCTCCATTGTAGCGACCGACGGGCAGGCCACCCCCGCGCCATGCGACGGGGGACGCCTTACCACCGAAACCGGCCAGACTGTATGCCAGAACTGCCCCGCGGGCTTCACAAACGACGCGAACGGCGAAGGCCACTCGAGCTGCCTTTCCACGTTCGTTGACTCGACGACTCCGATTTCAATATTCGGCCGCAGCGACGCGATCGCCACAGTTTCCGTGAACTCCATCAACTGCCTCCACACCGACGCTGAAGATCCTCTGAGATTCATCCCACTGATCCACTCCCCGGCCGCCGAGCGGGGCGTGATTGACCCGGGAGACTATACTGTGCGGGTGGGGTACGTCGACGGGACGGCTGAGAGTACCACGCTGACGATCCCACCGGACTTTGTCACGCCAGAGACGACTGTCACTGTCTACGGGACCACTGCACAGTCGGTGATGGCTTCCACTATTTGCCCCATCTACCTGCGGTTCGGTGCAATGGGACCTGTTCAGTTCGATAGGATTGAGCTTGATTCGACTCCGGCGCGGTGCACAGCGAACGTTACCCTCACCGCTGCCGATATCAATCAGTACTTCAACCCGACGCTGACTGAAGAAGACGGTGAGTATTGCCTTAGGCTGACAGAGCTTGTCCTCGCCGACACAGAGGCGTTCAGTATTATCATCGACGACGAGGTGCAGACTCTTGTGCTCAGAGACAACGCTATCTGCACCAACCGGTCGACCGCTGCTACCACCGCCGTCTCGACCCAGGCATACCTCAGCGCCGACACCCGGACAATCATTGCACTATTCGACGGCGACGAGCTCCACTCCCGCTCGGAGACGTACAACGCCGTGAGTGCCCTCTACGCGGTCGTGCCCGTTGTAACCGTCGTATCGGGCGCCATGCTGAGCGTCCTATGCTGTGCCACATGCCTTGTCGCCGTTGCGGGCGCAGTTGTTGCTTTCGAGGGCAGCTCGCTGATCTACAACAGGAAACGCACACGACGGGAGCCCAAGCCTGAACTTCTCGGCAGTCCGTCGGTCACACCCATCGAGACGCTGCCCCCGCTTCCATTGGCCCGTAACACCGTGCAGCAGGTGGGCAGTGTGACCCTCAACGTCCCCACCAGCGCCAAGACCCCTCTACTGCCGACGATACGCTCGCCGCCAGGCCTCCCTCCCATCTCTGGGACAGTTGACCGCCCGAGACCGGTGCTGCACCCCATTGGTACCCCCTCTGGCGGCCTTACCCCCGCCCTTGGTAGGTCTGGCCTGCCACCGATTGTTGGACCTCGACCTGGAGTGAAGGTCATGCCGGGGGGCCTCTCGCCGCTGAAACTGCCGAGCCCTCCAAAACAGTAAATTTTATGATGTGTTGATCGAATATAGGACGTTCAAGGACTTCCTCAAGGACCAGCGCTGCCTGGTGTGCGGGTCCAACGAGCAGCAGCACGTCTACCCGCTGCCGGACGCCGTACTCAGCAGCCCCGTGGAGCTCGGGTTCAAGGTCATCGCGGCGTACCAGCACCCCAAGTACAGCGACGGGTCCTGGATCGGCATGTGCTATTTCTCTGAGGACCGCACCTTCACTCCGGTCGGGTCCCAGCATACAAGTAGGGTGCAGCTTAAGCCGTGTGAGTACGCGGGGTGGGTGGAGCTCGCGCTGAGGGATGAGTTCGACTGTATCGAGTTCACAGACGTCGGCCTCTGTATCGTGTTCAAGGACACCGACGACAAGGGGCAGGGGTTGAAGTGGGTGCCTTCCCGAGACGCCCCGCGGCATGTGAAGAGCCTGGTGCTGTCTGGCCGGCTTATTGTCGCCGAGGGCTACTCCGAGACGGCGGGGTTGAGTGTGTAGCATAGTATATCTCTCTGTACATTTCTTCGTAAATAGCACGCTGTTGCGTTGGGAGGTCTGGCGCGAGGCGCAGCTGAGTGGACTCCCAACTCGGGCGGGGCAGCAGAGAGAGCCACTGCTGAGGCTGGGGTCCGGCTGCGTGGCCCGACAAGCCTCTGTTACCCTCAGCGAGGTCAAACAGAGTTGACTTTGTCGAGTCGCTTCGAGACAAAATGGCGCGACGGTGCCCAAGGTTCGCGGTTTCCAGCGATTCTCACACAGATGGTACGACACAGCCAAAGCAGCATCAAAATTCACTCACACAGCACAACTGACGCGATTGATCCGCCTCTTCAATGATTACACAGCCTATGGTACGTATCGAAGCCACATTCTCACGCAGCGCCGACTGTAGAGCAATTGACGCTCATATACGCACCGCAAGCTCCGAGCAGCCTGGTTCCGATGGCATCCAGATCAGCAAGCGAGGTGAGACGCCGATCACCATCCAGGACCTAGAGAAGGTCATCCAGGTCCATATAAGCAGGAGGATAGAACCCAAGGAGCTGAAAATGGTGCTCAATGAGCCCGCTGTTACCGTCACGATGGTGGATGGCAGACTCAAGGCCGACCATGAGAACAGGGTTGAGCTCGCGCTCGAAGCATGGAACACGCAGCCAATCATAGATGGGGATGATGGTGTGTGCATTAGGACACTGGATGGAGACGGCGCCGTTTATGGTGTCGCCACCTCCCCTGACGGTGAAATCTTCACTACATCAGGACATCATGATCTGCCACGTGGACGTCAACGTGGCGGCGCCTTTAGGCAGTGGGACTCGGCCACTGGTCAGTGTACATTGGACATTGAACATGATGATAAGATGTTATGCATCGCCGTGTCGCCGGACGGGTCAACCATCGCCTATGGTAGCCATGATAATATCATCCATCTCTGGGACGCCACAGGCCGGGTGAAAAAGAAACTTATAGGGCACACTGATGCTATGTGTCGCCTTGCATTCTCGAATGATGGTTGTACCCTGGTCTCCGGATCGTATGATGATTCCATCGAGGTCTGGGACGTCGATACTGGGACGAGCAGGCTGAAACTTACAGAACATGGCAATATTGTGTATGGCGTGGCCATCTCCCCGGATGGCTCGGCCATTTATTCTGCCAGTGAGGACCGCACCATCAAGAAGTGGAGCTCCGACACTGGCGAATGCGTCAGAACCATGAACCATGACCAGCCTGTCCATAGTATTGCCGTGTCACCTGATGGTGCTATCATCGCATTTGGCAGCAAATGTGGCACCATCCATTTCTGGGACTCCGAAAATGGCCAGCGGGCTCAGACCCTTGATCGGCACTTCGCTATTGTGTGGAGCCTCGACTTCTCCCCCGACGGCAGGACTCTGGTGTCTGGGTCTGCAGACGGCACCATCAAGCAGTGGGATGTCGCGACCGGGGCACTGATTAGGACGTTCTCGGGCCATGAGATGGTGGTATGGGCCGTCGCGTTCTCCCGAGACGGCACAACCATCGTGTCTGGATCAGATGATAGAACTGCCAAGGTCTGGAGCACACTCCCCCGCACCCCCCAGTTCCTGGCCACCGTCAACCAGCTCTGCTCCAGCCCAGTCGCCCCCGATGCCGACATCACCATCGACCCTGGCGACTCAGTGGCACTCCCCTGCGACCTCGCTCGCATCCTCCTCCACTTCCTCGCCACTGGTCTGCCCCGCTCCTTTACGATGACGCTGACCCGCCCCGTCGCCAGGGTCGAGCTGGACGAGAACAATTTCATCAAGACAGACTCTGAGGACGCCGAGCTTGTTACGTCCATCAAGCTTTTTAATGCAGACAGATGCGACCAGATTATTGCCGACTACTTCCTCTCGGCCGCCTCGGACGTTTTCCTGATCGACGCCACTGTTGACCAGCTGAGGCAGGTCGTGACTCACGTGGCATCGCACGCAGTGCCGAGCAGCTTGACTGTCACCACCGCCGACCCAGCCACAACCGTCACTCTGACCGATGGCCTGTTCAGCGCCGACCGGCATGCCCTCGAGGTCGACGCGATCCTTTCTGAAGCCAACTGCCACATGCTTCTGAGAGCCATTGCCGAGCAGGAGCAGAACATGGCGATGCTCAGAGCTGAGCTTACAACAGTGAAGACCGAAAGCACTGCGCAGATCAGTATGCTCAGTGCTGAGCTCGCCGACCTGAAGGCGACCCTGGCCTCGTTCTGCGCCTCGCCCCAAACCTGCCCGTTCACTGAAGCCAACCGAGCCTCAGGCATCAGTTACTTGAAGGCCACCCCCTGCTCTCGGCCGCCATCCCGACCCACGATGGCGTTGGCCACATCCCGTCGCCCGCTGGTCTCATCGGCCGACTCGGCCATGCCAGACGCCAGCCAGAGACCCGAATCGCCGAGTACGAGGCGGTCATCGCCCAGGCCAGGGCCGGGGTCGAGGCGATCAAAATGAGAATCACAGCTCTCAACGCTTCCTATCAGGCGGCCTCGGCGATCGTCAAAAGCGCCACCAACTTCGAGCCAGAGTCTCTTCCCTCGCTCGATGAGATGTCCCGCGTGCTCGAGGCTGCTGACCTCGAGGTTGTCGACTTCCCTACCCTCGCGCCCGAGCTGCAGGCCAGATACGCCACGCTCCGCGCCTTCCTCCATCCGACCGTCCGCGAGACGTGGGAGTGGGCCCAAAGTCAGATAGGGCTTGGCGATGATACGAGCGCTGAGGAGCGCACCATTCGCGAGTTGACTGGTCTGGTCGCCGAGGCTGAGGTCCACGTGGTTGGGTTCGACAAGGCCGACGACATCACTGAGGAGGTTCTGACAATGGGCGACTACCAGCACCTGAAGAGCTCGATCGCCAACCTCGAACAGACAATTCATATGTTCTGCAGTCAACGTCGTAAGATGGGTGTAGCCTTTCTGGCACCAGCGATTGACGATGCGCAGGGGGAGCTCAGAAGAAATTGCGACACGCTCGCTGCTATGAACGCCTTCCTGGCCCGCCGCACGCCGCAGCTTGTCCAGCTCTGCCCCGAGCTTGAGGCCCTCACCGCGCCATCTGCCAGCACCC
This sequence comes from Carpediemonas membranifera, assembly GCA_019828565.1. Classification (NCBI taxonomy): domain Eukaryota; phylum Fornicata; genus Carpediemonas; species Carpediemonas membranifera. The sequence continues at coordinate 253,422 of JAHDYR010000008.1, forward strand.
TCGCCGAGTTGCGCGAAATGGGGCTGGCTCACTTCATGGACCTCTCCGAGATTCACGCCGGCCTGTCGCTGTCCGACTTCACCGTCGAGTCAACCGTCAGCGAGAACAGAGCGCTGTGCCAGAACGTGACCCGCGACGGCCAGACATTCTTCGCCAAGACCTTCAAGCTCGACAGCGCGCACCAGCGCAAGCTCTGCGACCGCGAGGCGGGCATCCTGTCGCGCATGGCGCACAGCCCCGCCGTGCCCAGGCTGCACTTCGTCCTCCTCGACCTCTCTGATCCTGAGAGGAAGACCGGCACGATCGTCATGGAGCGCCTCGAGAGCCACCTGCGCGACGCCCCAGCCGACTCGCCCGACACTCAGCGCAGACTGCTCCATGGCCTGCTCACCGCGATCCACGACCTGCACAGCGCGGGCGTCTGTCACTGCGACATCAAACCCGAGAACGTCATGCTGTGCGAGGGCCACCCCGTGCTCGTCGACTTCGAGACAGCCTCGAACATGGATGGCGGGAACGCGACGTTGACCAAAGGCTACAAACCATTCAGTGCGCCCGAGGAGATCGCCGCGCCCTGGCCGGCGGCCACTTCTCCGCATCGCCCAACGATGACTACCTCAACGCGGTGAGCAACCGCCTCTTGATGGTCTCCTCATTTGTTGACAACGTCGACCGTGCCCGCGTGCAGATGTTCAACGAAGTCCCCGTGGACATCATCCTTCATGACAACATCGCCACCAGCGTCGCCAACATCGGGGCGTGCGAGGAGGACCTGTTCGCCATCCCCGCGACACTGTGGGGCATCGACTCCGCAGTGGCCCTGCCTGACCTGATCGCCGAGCTGCCACACGTGACCGTCCGTCAGGCCATCGGGGACATGGAGTTCGCTGTGCCCATCTTCCGCGAGGGTACGTTCGTCTTCACGCCCGACGCCCTCGACATACCGCTCGACGACCTGCGCCCGGTCCTTCTGGGGCTCGGCCGCGTGCTGCAGCTCATGCTGCATGACGGCATCACCCTGTCCGCGGACATGGTCAGCGACGCCTGGCTCGTCGCGCTCACTGGCGGCCACATTGACCTTGCCGCGCTGATGCCCATCGTCGATAAGGCGCTTCGGTTGACCAGGCAAGTGCGGCGTGCCCGATTGACGGATTCAGAGGCGACCTCAATGCATACGGCGACGAGATCCGGCGGCGGTTCTCGAATCGCATGCAGATCATCCGCAACGGCATGACTACGAAGACGCAGTTCCAGGCGAGTGTCGCTGCGTTGACCCCCGCCCAGCTGCGGACCCTGCTCGTGCGCCCCAACCCGCTCACGGTCGAAGCTGTCATGAAAGTGCTGCGCTTCCCCAAGGATAGCCAGGACGCGGAGGGCGTCATGCGCGCCCTCCGCGCCGTGCTCGAGGACGATGAGGCCCGCCGCCGCTTCACCTTCCACATGTTCGGCTGCCAGCTCCCCAAGCCCGACTCCGTGACCCTCCACGAGCACCACGGCGTGTACGCCGACTACGAGGGCGGCGTCCACCTCCCTCGTCTGGAGGACACTGGTCGGATGCGCCAGGTGGTTTTCGACTCGGCCCCTGCAACAGCAGGCTCGGCAGCCGACTTCTACGTCATTCCGCGGCGCCACAAGGCATACTCGCGCGCCGAGATCAGGACGCTCGTCGGGCATGATGACGTTCTGCTCGAGGGAATTGCCATGCAGCGCACCGTCACGTGCCCCCACTGCCATCGGTCGGCCATGGTCAGCGCGAACCGGAGGCGGGTCACGTGCTGCTGGTGCGGCCGGCCCTTTGATGACACAGCAGAGTAGGCAGGACCGATTCATCTCTACCGCATGGCATGGAGAGCTTCCAGTCAAGACCGATTTACGTACTATACATATGACTTCAGCGGGGCTCGGCCCTTGGTGGCGACGTTGATGTCGCGCTACACCCAGCATCCTGTGCTTCCCGAGACCATCCGCGCGCTCCCCGAATAATCTCTCTGTACATTTCCATGTGTAAATGTGATGGCGTTGGCGACGGTGGTTTGATCTGGGTCAACCAGGCGGCACAGCCGGAGCGCAACTGGGTTAAACAGGTCCTTTACCTCGAGAAGTCAAAAGAGTGACACATTATGATCACAATGCAACAAGGCCTCACGGGCGACTTTGACCCCGCTTGACCAGTCGACCAGACAAGCTGAACTTTTTCGAACAGCGAATTTCGACGAACCAACAAAGATGGTGAGCAATGCAACGCCTGAAGTTGATGTTAGGACTTCCTTGATGGCGGCAATTCGCGCTTCCATCGCCATTGCGGCCGACATACCCGGAGACGTCCCGTCCCTTCTTGCTCATGCTTACTCCAAGCACTTTGGCAGGAGCATTCCCTCTACAAGGAATCGTAAGCGTAAGAAGACGCCGGCCGTCGAGGTGCCGCAGTCCGAGATCGAATCTCTCCTTGCAATGCTCAGGGCCATTCCCCCTCTCGAACCAAACGCTCAACGCCTCCTCGACCGCGCCCGCTCGATCCTCACAGACGGCCCCCAGCTCTCCATGAACGTCGAGCTCGTGGAAGGGCAGGAGCTGCCAACCGCCATGCACACCCTGCTACAAGGCACGCTGTGGGCCTGCATAACAGCTTCAGCAACGCCCTTCGCCTTCCTCGGCAATCCAGACCACAACAACGTGACCTACATCCCAGACATCGACCAAGAGAGCCGTTGTGTCCGATTCCTCTGCAAGAAGTTCTTCTTCACGACGGAAGTGGCCAACAAAGACGGGGGCCAGGTGAAGTTTCACAACGATTCATTCGGCAATCTGGAAGCTCACCGCTTGTACGACGGACATCTGTTTGTTCTTGATCGTAAGACCGAGGGAGAGGCGTCTGTGACCCGACTACGCATTCCACGGGCTTTTAACGTCTTCTCCTCGGGTGTGACCCACGTTGCTCAGACTGTGGCTGGGCTGTGGGGTTGGGGCGATAACACAGAGGGCCACCTCGGCTTCCAAGGCGAGGCTCAGCACCCAACCCGCCTCACCTTCCCAGCCTGCCCCAAGGTCGATGAGCTCGAGGCCAGTCTGCCCGCCTGGCATAAGCACGAGCTTGTCCTCAGCATGAAGCTACACCTAGCGCACACGGTCATCCACACCGCAGCTGGACTCGTTGCTTCAGGCGATGGAGTCCACCCATTCTTGAGGAACTCAGCTGACTCAGATCTCAGGCAGTTTAAGCCGGTGCCCCTGCCCGACGGACTCTTGCCGCTGCACGCGATACATGACGACTATGTAATGATTATCTCCAGCAGAAAGAAGCAGGCTATTTGTGGACTCAACACATGCGGCGAGTTGGGTCTCGGCCACGCCAACACGCTGAGCAAGTTCGAGGACCTTCCCTTTCACGTGGACGCGCTCCTAACGTGCGATTTCAAGTACAATGTTTTCCTCAGTGGCGGCCAGGTCCTCTTTGCTGGCCGAGTCCCACAGGTGATCGCCCAGTCGGGTCTGCTGCCCGGTTACAAGGCCCATAACGTCTGCTTCACACCCACCCCGCTCCAGCTGCCGGAGAATGTGAAGGGCTGGTGCCAGCACGGCGTGCTTCTGTTGTGGACAACCGAGGAGGAGACTGTCTTTCAGGAGCAGTTTGGGACTCGGACCACGCTCCCCTTCGAGGTTACAGCTGTTATTGGTGACAACTCCGCCAGCCTGTTCCGTGACACCGAGGGCGAGTGGTTCACGATCGTATCCGTCTCAGAGCGGGGCGAGGCCCGAGTCAAGCCGTTCGGTAAGTTTATTCCGGGTCTACTTGGAAACCTTAATGCGCTCGACTACCCCGTTATTCAGCTGGGCGCGTGGCGGGCGGATTAAATTAGTTATTTTGACCAAGCTGTCGCTGCATTTATCGGAGATCACTGGAACAAGTAGTCTGCAGCATTCTCCTCGACCTCGGCCTCCTTCTTCTTTCCCAGGCCCGTCCGCCACATGTCATCACGCCGCATCAACCCAGGCAGCGGCAACTTATCGGTGGAAAGCTCTGGATTGACTCGTGGGGGCGGGTTGGGTTTGGGTCCGCTGAGACGCCCACGGCCAGGGCCGGACATCTGGCTCTTTTCACTCGCATGGCGGGCCCAAGGGTTGCTTGCTGAAGGACGCCGGGAGCCAAGACGGAGCTCGATCGTTTGCTTGGTCATTGTCGACGTCGGCGGTGGTGGGATCGGCTTCTTGGGCTTCTGAGCAGTCTCCCGCATGATCCGGGCCGTCTGATCATCAATTGATGAAGTCTCATCGGCACTAAGCTGCTCTACCGGGAACTCGATCTTGGGGAGAGATGACACCTTGTCCTCGTCAGCACACTGGTCCAGTGGTTCGGGCATACCGTCCAACAGGTCCTCGGACTCCTCTTCTGGCTCTGACTCGAAGTCGGAGTCGAAAGCGTCCGTCTCTAACCCCCACTGGTGAGGCCGGACAAAGAACTGAATCTGGTCGATCGCCGCAGCCAGGAAGGCGGCTGTGCGTGCTGGTACAATGCCCTTGCTGCATGATGTGATCTCTCCAACGTGCGAGAACGCGTCAAGCTGAAGCGCGAGCTGTCGCAAGACCATCCCATGACTCGCCGCAGAGTCGATCAATGCATTAAACTGCCCTTTGAGATACTGTGCCGGAATATTCTTCATCTTTCTGCAAATGACAGCCTCGAACACGGATGCGTCGACTTCAGTCTGGCCTGTTGCGGAGAGCTGGTGGATAATAAGCTTATGGTAAATGGCCGACCGCTCCGTAAATCTGCTGCTGACAACACCCATTACACCAGCAGCGATGGCCTCTCTCAACACAGAGTGAGTCTGTGCTGGGGACACAAGTCCGAGACGTTGCACTGCCTCCCGAAGGGGGTGACGGAAGACTGTGGCCAGACCACTATGCATGGTCTTGCCAACAACTGACATAAACCGTTCCAGGAGCTCACGGGGTGGGTAAGCATCGATGAGCTCTTCCAGTCGGCCCACTGCGCGGTGGAACAGCCACACTGCTGGGGCCTGTAGAATGCCCTGGATCAACACGCTCTCGTAAAACTGGGCCAGGGGCGAGTGGCGGTTAGCGGCGAGGAGTACTGCGATTCTATACCCGGCAGCGGGTGCCAGAGGGCCGTAGTTGGCCTTAAGGTGCGCCACCCAGCGCTCCTGCATGGCGATCGGGTTGGCGGGATCCGTCGGAAGCCAGAGCACCGGCCGCTTGAACGGCAGTCCAGTCATGCCTGCCGTCCGAGCCGCCTCAGCCTTAGCGACAGCCGACGACCACGTCCATAGCATCCCCATCGCCTGATCAAGCCTGACGTCGGATAGTGCGTTGGGCGGGGCAACAAGACCGAAATGGACTAATATCGCGTGTGCCAGGGGCGGAGTGTGATCATGTTCCGGCACTCCGGCAGGGAGAGAAAGGCGAGAGGCGGCCTCGCGGGAGAACACCGCGTAGTCCTTGAGGAAGGTCGTAGGATGAGACAGACGGACGGCACGGACTCCAGGCTCGATGGGGATGGTGTAGTCGACCAACGAGTGGGGGCACGCGGCGCCGTGGTGCTCCTCGAGGCCGAGGCAGAATCTCAGCGTCGTCATGGGCGTCACTCCAGCTGATGACTCCGCCGAGACCTTGATCTCGACGAAGCCGTCGTTAGGGGCGGCGAAATCGCTTTTCTTCCGCTCAATCTCAATCTTTCGAATCTGATCTTCTGTATCCTGCAGTCGTGATTTGAGCCCATCAATCAGTTTCACCATTCGACTCCCGCCGGCACCCGTCTGATCGACAGCCACAGCCACGTCCAGCGCGTTATCGAGCGTGAGTGTCGACCCGATGCTTTGCCTCCACACGTGCCGCAGTGCTGGGTCCTCCAGAGCCTCACTCAGTGATTTGACGAGTTCATCCCTCATCTCCCTGAGCTCAAGCAGCCTGATGTCCGCGGCGTCGTTGACCTGCAGCATCCTAGTGGTCGGAGCATCGGCCTCCGCGGACCCCTGTATAAACCTGGTCTGGTCTCGTAGGAGCTCCTCCATCTGCCTCGTCCTGTCCTCCGCGGCCTCAAGGTCGAGCTTAAGCTGCGAATTCAGTGCCATGGTTCTCTGAACCGCCCCCTGGTCCTGTAGGGCGGCTGAGAGGGCGCGGTTCTCCTTCTTGAGGGCGTCAAGCTCTAGTCTGAGCTCTCTGCGGTCTGAGACGAGCATATCGACAACGGCGTTGTGCTCTTCTTCGGCTGCATCAACTTGCTTTGCCAGTCTCTCCTTGTCCTTCAATAACTCCCGATTGGACCACCCCAGCGCCTTGATGCGGTCCTCCACAGTGCTCTGGCCCTCAGTGATATCAGTCAGCTCACGCTGCAGCTCTCCCGTGCGGCGCTGCTCCTTCTCGTACTTAGCCTCGAGCTCCATGAAGTCGTGGTGGAGCGTTTCGTATCGGTTGGCCCGGCGTTCGCTCTCCTCAAACCACGTGCGGCTGACTACACCCTCGAAAGCGAAAGTCCCACTCTGAGAGGCGGCATGATGCAAGGACGCCGCCGACCCGACCTTCTTTGAGTCCAAATGCACCGTCAGGCCCTCCGCTGGGGTGCCGTCGGTGTAAAGGCAGGTCATGAGGGCGTTGATAATGTCGTGAACTACCAGCTTGTGGGAAGGGGGGAGGGCATCGCCGAAGGACTGCAAAACATTCAAGACATTCATCGTTCGCTCGGGAATGGGCGTGTATACATCGCATTTCTCCCCAATCTGTGTTGCTAATTGAGCTGCAAGGCGCGGTTTCAGCATGGCGGCGCCGTCTTCTGCCATCTTGGCGCTGTGTGTTCTCATCCGCGGCGGAGAGCGAATTGGCGCATGTCCCGATGAATGGAAGAGTGGAAACTTGTGTATCGGCGCGCTGAACTGTCTGCTGAGATCAGGGTTCATCGCCTGTCCTGTTGGGGTCTTCGTCGTGATTTTTTGGCATAACCTGCGCGATCCATGGTCAGTGGCCCCCGGTGGAATTGAGGAAGTATCCCGCTAGCACAGCATGTGCTGGATAGCCTCACTTCGGCTTGACCGTGGTAGCATCGGAATTGAGTGACTTGGGCCAGAGTTATGAGCGAACATCTCACGCTGAATGAACGAAGAACGGCCGTTTGGAGGCCGCACAAGGTCAGTGATGTCTCCAAACTACTATAGGGACACGCTGAGTACTCCTCCGTCGAAGCGGCGTCATCCATCGCGTCAATTCGATGAGTTTGATGGATTCGTCTCGCCCATGCATCAGGAGGAGAAGCTGCGCATACCATCAGCGAATATCAAGAACCTAGACCCTGCTTCCTCCATCCGTAGGCCACCACGAAACACAAGCCCGCTCTCCAACCGAGCCGACGACATCCAGATCACACTCCCGCCGCCCCCGCCCAGCAACAGGTCAATCAGCGTAGTGGAAGCAATATTCCCCACCCCAAAGGCCAAACTCAAGGCCGAGCAGCTTATGACTGAAAACGTTGCCCGGCTCCAGCAGATTATGGCTGAAACTAGACGCCACCAGACCCGCATGTCGGCCCGGTGTAAGACAGCCGTGCACAGACCGAGCCAGCGCCTCTTTGTAGGCCGTGCGATGTGTGCGGACGTCGGGGCCCACCCCATGGATGAGCCGGACGACTCCCCCAACACTCCCCAGACAGTCCCCAGGAAGCCGCGGAGGGCATCACCCACCATGCTGGCGATGTATCAGAGACGCCATGCCGGTGCAGGTGGTAAGACTGGCGGTCCAATCGCCCAGGCGCCGATCCCGACCGAGCCCGACCATGAGGTGACTCCGAGCCTGGACGATCTCCCAAGTCCTCGGCCCCTGACACCCGCAGACACGGCGACAGAGACAGCGCCAGACTCTGGCAAGGTCGGGCCGGGCAGTGACACGTCGACAGATGAGGACCATTTTGACCCGACCTCAATCAGTACGCGGTTGGAAGAAAGAATGCTTGCCCTGCCCCCCGCCTCACCAGCCGTGCCCGTGGCCATGGTTCGCCCTGAGACCCCCACTGAGCTCCGCACCCATGTCGACCTGACCCCGCACACTCCCCCTGGGTCGTCTGTGCTTCGACGGAGCGGTAGGTACCTCGGGAAGGTGCTTAGCACCGATGTGAACGATTTGTTGCAGTGTATTCCCCGGCAGGTTAAGCAGCAGCAGGTCGCCATTGATCAGGAGCGGAAGAAGAGCGAGCACGGCCACATGAGACGGGCAGTACAAATGGACCGCGAGAGGAGGCAGAGGCTGTCTGCCGCCCCGATGCCGAGCACGGTTTATGACTCACCGCCGGCCCATTACGATCTCATGGATGTGGAGCCGACTGTCGGCGGGTCGCCCCCGAGGAAAGTACCGTTCAGACCACCGCCCCACCCTGTTCATAAGCAGCCGGTGAAGGGGCAGCCGTTTGATCTGGAGGAGGTCACTGCCGCGGCAAGGAGCTGTAGTGCGAATGCCAGGCGGGTGATTAGTCGTGAGGCCAGACCTTTCTCTGTCCAGCTGACCCGCAGGCGCCAGCAGAGCCGACTAGGACGACCCTCTTCCACGCTCAACACCCGCACTGTCGGTGGTACGATGTGGCGGCAGTCAAGCTCGATGCCCCCAGCCCATCGGCCCTCGCTGGCGCTGTCGGAGAGCATGTTAACGCCACAGTTCACTCTGCCCAGCATGACACAGTCGGGGAGACGGGTCGGACGGAGAGAGAGGCCAAACAGCCCCGCTGGACCCGCGACTGCGAGGTCAACCCTTGCCCTGTCAACGATGCTTCCACCAGCTGAGTTCCCCTCGCCAGCTTCGTTACCTGGGACACCGGAGAGGTGGTGAGCTGTATTTGTACGTATAAGAATGAGAGCTCCTGATACTACAGGGGATGAAGGATTAAACCCTTCTGAATCTTATTACTCGATTTATGTATAGTTGTCGGCGATGATAAATCTACTTCTCGACGGAGTAAGAGAACGCCCCGTCAACAAACTGCCGGCTGGCCTTGAACCCGGCTAGGGCCTTGTAGGAAGCGGGGTTCTTGGTGAGATCAGACAAGAAGGCCTCGGCCATCAGACGCGTCTCGAAGGAGACGGCCTTACCCTGCGCGGTGACAAAGTCGTCAGCGGTGCCCTTGAAGCCGGCCTTCGCGACGAAATCCTCGGAGTCCTTGCTGAACGTGTTCATGGCGTCAGCGGCGAGCTTGCCGTCCTGGACGCCAGGCTGGTCGTAGGCGTTGATACCCTTGAAGCAGGCGAGGAAGGTGACGACGCGCTCCTCGAGGGCGACCATCATGCCGATGTTGAAGGGCGTGGGCTCGTCATATGTGCACGTAATGAACTCCTTGCCGTTCTGGTGCAGCGCGGCCTCGGTGCCCTTGATGAATGCCAGGAGCTGGCGCCCGACAGAGCCTGCCTTGGCATTGTCGAGGTCGCCTGAGCGCTTGGCGAAGTGCACGAAGCGAACGAAGCAGTCGCGGAGGCCCTTCTGGACCTGCTGCATGAAGGCGTGCTGCTCGCCGGTGCCGACGCCGCCAAAGACGGTCTGGCCCTCCACAGCGGGCGTGCCGTCGACGTGGTAGTTCTTACCGAGGGACTCCATGTACAGCTGCTGCAGGTAGTGGGCGAACTCTTTCAGGAAGTCGCTGTAGCAGAGGACAATCATGTTCTTGCTGCCCTGCATGAGCGTCATCTGGTGGATGGCGACGGCAAGAAGCATGGCGGGGTTCTGCTTGATCTCTGGGCGCCGCGTCATCGCGTCCATGTGCCCCTGGCCCCGCAGGAAGTCCGCGAAGTCGATGCGTGCAAAGGCAGCGGGGACCATGCCGATGGCGGTGCCGATGGACGTGCGGCCGCCCGTTTCGGTGGCCATGTAGTAGATGCCGAGGAACTTGTGCTCCTGGGCGAACTTGTCGAGCATCGAGCCGGGCGTCGTCACGGCCATGCTGTGGGGGCCGAGCTCGAGGCCCGTGGACGCCACCAGGGCAGTCCAGGCGTCCGTGGCGCCCTTGGTCTCGGCGGTGCTGCCGGACTTCGACATGGAGACCATGACGGTGGTGGCGACGTCGAGCTTGTTGAAGAGTAGGTGGTATGTATCGGGATCAGTGTTGCTCATGAAGTGGATGCGGACGGGTAGGCCGGACTCGAAGTTGAACTCGTCGCCGTACTGCGAGATGACGAGCATGAGAGGGCCGAGGAAGGAGCCGCCGAGCCCGTTGAAGATGACGTCCGTGTAGCGCTTGCCCTCGGGCGTGGTGGTCTTGCCGTCGAGAATGGCGTCGATCTCCGTCTTGATGGTGTTCCACTGCGCGATCGAGTCGGCGAGGGACTTGCCGGCCACGGGCGAGGCCTCCATGCGGTGGTTGTAGTGGTCCACGGCGCGGTCTTCACTCTCTGTGGGGTGCGCAGTCGTGTTAACAACCTCGCCGGCCTCTATCTTCTCAACCATAGCCAGAGCACTCTTGGCGAGAAACGCTGTCGCCTGGGATTCGAGCAGCTCATCGGTGACGGTCTCGAAGCCGTCGAGGGAGAGCACAAATTCGGATTTAGGGTCAAAGAACTGCAGTAAGGTAACAATGGGGGCTTTCTTACCTTCATTTGTCGAAGAACACAAGTGGAGATGCGACAAGAGTGATTTCGATCGATCTTGTCAGCATCAGGCTGCCCTGGTGACACGCGACAGTCTCCGAAATCAAGGCACCAGCCGGTCCAATAGGCAGTAAGTGCCATGGGGCGGCCCCTTCTTTCGGGTCGTGTCATGGTCATTTATTGAGATTGATCACACCGTCATCTCCGAGTCCGTCTGAGAGGGATGTGGTGGTATCACAGCGAGCATTTCTGACCTCGAAATACTGACATAAGAGATAACTGGATAACCGGTACTGGTGGTACCGGTGTATAATGGCAAGGCCGTCTGTTGAGGGCCGTACCATGGTTGGGTGGCGGGTCGGGTCAACCTCACAGCCGGAAGATTGTGGGAACTAAATGAAGGCAGTGATGGTGTACAGGGTCTAGGTCCACAGCTCGCTGCCCTGCAGCGCCCCAGCCTGGGCCCCGCAACTTTAGGTTTCGACATTGTGGTGTTTAGAGGTTCTATGTGGAGGATTCATGTAAAGGTTTAGACTCAACAACAATTCTAATCCTGCGCAGCACAGACATTGCAATGCTAGCCAGTGTCAACGTCAGTTTGATCGCTGTACTGGCTATATTACTCACTGCTCCGGTATGTATCCGTGCAAGCTCCTGTTCTGTGGAGCTAGACGGCCACACGTATGATCTCTCGAGCTTGAGCACAAAAACGAACTACTACGTCGACGACGCCACAGATCCAGCAAACTGGGAATACATGATGAACTTCTGCCAGCCTGTTCAAACTACAGTGACTGTCTGTGAAGGAATGGCTGTCTGTAAGATGCAGAAGATCCACCTATCGACATACTCGCCTCTCGGCCGCTACGACAACTACGTAGTCGCCAAGCCGGACAACACACCGTTCAAACCAAAGAAAGCTGTGTTCCAGATCACATACTTGAAAGGGGTAGACCCCAACGGCGTCCGCAGAGACTCGACGATGTACTTTGTCTGCGGGTCGACAGACAACTTCGTCATGAAGGGAATGGAGGACACAGGGATGTATAGCATCTACTACTTCGCTATTACTACCCCGGCTGCTTGCAATGCGAGCCACCACACCAATATTATCGTGGCCGTCGCCTCATTTATCGGGCTGGGCTGGGTGTTGCTCGTCCTGATGGCCCTAGGCGTATTTATATATCTAGCCGTCGGTATGGTATACAAGAGGCTTGCCCTCGGTGCCACTGGTCTTGAAATCATCCCTAACATCGACTTCTGGTCCCGCGTTCCTGGCCTAATGATCGACGGGTGCAAGTTCATCACCTGGCCGGTAACATGGGTGGTAAGCCTGGTCATCAAGCACGGAGGGGGCGGTGGGCAGGGTTACTCCGCTATCGACGACAATGACGGGGCGATGCCCGAGATCTGATGATGATGGGCGCGGCTGAGACGGTATAAAGGACGCCCATTGTGCTTGCTGTGCTATTCCATGGGTGTTCACGGGTTTTGGACTCCTCTCTCGACTCACGACTGTGGCGCCAAGTCTACGACGATTGAACGATGGCGGGATCGCTCACAATTCTCTCGCCCGTCTCAGGAGGCGGTATTCCCGTGTACATCGATATTATAGACAGCTACCTTGGCGCAGACGTTCCCACGCTCTCCTGGCTCCCAGACCGGGCAATACGATTCAAGCTCGAACGAGGGCAGATCACCTTGCAAGTTCTGAACATCATGGTGAGTGTTAGTATCAATGGAGAGCCTGCACAGCTCGATGACGCCTCCCGATGCACCGTTCACCTGGGCGACGAGCTTACGATCTCAGTTGGCGTCAACACGGCCACCTACATCCTCAGCAAGACAGAAGCACGCCCGCCCCCCACTCCATTCACCTACACGGCCTCCCAGTGGTCCTCCTACAGCTCCATCATAGCAGCCACGCCACCGTCCCATGATCCCCACCTCTTTTCCCTCCCCATGCCGCGCTTCCCGTCAAAGCAGCCCGAGCCGGCCAAGAGATCCCGTCGACACAACGCCAGTGTCACTGAAGTAGCCCCCACCGTCGACTCCAAGAACATCCTCCGCCAGTTCCGGGTCTGGGGTCGTTGCATGGACGTCGCCGACCTGTTCCCGCCGCCCTCCGAGCAGAACACTACGGCTATGACCAGCATAGAGTGCCTCACACCCGCTGGAACAGAGCAGTTCATCGCATTCACCAAGCAGATCTCCCCCTCCCTTGTCTCTGACAACCGCATATCCTGCACCGGTCATCAAATGATGACCCTTGTCACATACATCACAGTACTCACGATAGAGGACTGCATGGTCAGGAACATCCCACTAGAACTCCCGGCCACGCAGGTGGAAAAGCTCCTGGCATTTATTAGCACCCGCGTCCACGGGGTCGACGCTGGTGCGGCTGACTTCCTTCGCTTCCTTTACTCCAGAGGGACTCGAATGCTGCCACCCATGCCGGACCACCCTGATGACGTAAGGCTGACCGCTGGACCGCCCGTGTCATGTGGGTTGGCACATCTGGTCGGAGTCATGCAACTCCTCAACCCGTCCAATCAAAATGCCCAATTGATCGGTACACTGACACTCCACGGGCCAAGGGGTGACGCCGACGAGTCCTCCTTCGCCATGCGGGCCTTCAATCCGGTCCACCCTGGCCTGGGGCGGCATCTCACCAGCAAGTGCTCCTGTCTCTCAGAGTACCGTGGCCAGCGTCGGAGCGACGACCGTATCCTGCTCGAGCAGACTGAGAAGATCACCAAGCCAGTCGACCCACAGCTTCTACTGCCCGACCCGCTCGTTGGACCTGACTTGGGCACTCCTGATGTCAGCGGCACGGTTGCCGGGGCCCTGCTCGGTCATGCCTGGGACCTTGGAATGGTCAGCCCCGAGAGCCTCAGCTCGCACCAGACTGGAACAGTGATGAGTCTGCTCCGGCTACTGGTGAGTCAGGCGTCGAGACAGCGGGCGATCAAGGCCGTGTTAAGTGAGTATTTCTCGGGAGAGCACTTTAGCGAAGGTACAGCGACTCTAGCAGGGTTCCAGGGGCAGTTTAACGGGAGAAACGTCATCAAAGTCAGTGACAAGGCGCTGGATACCATTGAGGGTCACCTCGCATGGGCCGCAGACTCCTCCGCGGCCAAGCTCATTGTCAGCATGATCCGACTCCGGAGAGTCATGACCGGAGTCAGTAAGTCGCCATCCCTCGACACCGTGGCCCAGAGTCACGGGGCCGTGATCGCCCAGTTCATTGATGCCCACGGAGTCGACAGGCTGCCCGACATTGCCATCAGCGACGTCGCCCTCATACTCGACACAGCACTACAGCACAGCCAGCTGGCCAACCACACCGTGGACGCCACCGGCCGTGTCATCACGGAGCTATCGATCCGACCAACCCTCGGCGGCAGGTCGTGGCTGGGTGCACTTTACGGCAACCTATGCATGGCCATCCCCCAGGACCCAGCCCTCTTCTTCAGCGCCATGCAGTGCATCGTTTCCAGTGTGAGCGGCAGCGGGATCAAGCCCTGGGCCGCTGGAGTCGCACTCACCGCTCTGGCCTCTCACCCCGACCCCCACCCAGCCCTGCTCCAGACCTGCCTGCTCTGGATTTATGAACGCACGCCCCGTCTCCTGACTGACCAGAGAGCGGACCGCGTCGTGACTGCTCAGCTGCTCGCTGTGCTTGCCAGGGTCTCCCTCAAGAGCGCTGGGTCGGGGCCGCTTGGCTCTATACTGGAGCTCAACCCGCCCAGGGGAGCTAAGCTGGAAGGCCCCATCGCATCGTTTAGAGAAGATTTATGTGTGTTGATTTACGAGACATGTATGGGTCTGGTAACCGACTCAGAGCTCGGCACGGGTAACATCGAGACCATAGCACGCGCCAACCCCGTCACCAAACTCATGGTCAGGCCCGGTGGCCGTAACACTCTGCCGACCCTTCGCCCAAGCGTGACCGACATCTCCTTTGGGGACTTTGCCCTCGAGATGGCGCCCTTCCTTGCTACAGTGAAGGCGACGGCTTACAGTCGCATGATGAAGTCGTCATCGACCCACACCATGGCGCTAGTAACGTCGCAGTGCCCAGACGGGGCGAGTCACCCAAGCACTGTGAAGCTGGTGGAGATGATCAACGACACAGTCAAGTTCGGTTATCTGGCCGAGAAATGGGGTCTGAATCTCCATAGGTCCGTCTCAATACGTCTGAGAAACGCCCTAGGCGCCACTGCCGACGGTCTGTGGGGCGCAGTCTCCGCGAGTGTCGAGGACCTTGTCGCCGCCATCAAGAACCCAGCTCCAACAACAACGCCAGACGCCGCTGCCTGCACCGCCCTGCTCGCCACTACAGCACAGGGCATGCTGATCAACGGCTTCGCCCTCGACCGGCAGCGGGGCAAGGAGCACATCCCGGTCGCCTTCCTCGAGCAGGCTTTGCGGACCACCCCGGCCAACCCCGTAGTCTGGCTGCTCTACACCGCAGCCATGCTCCACGGGTCAGCCGAGTACGACGAGGATACGACGCAGGCCTACCCACTGCTATCGGCCAACTGGAAGGGTGGTGTTCCACCGGAGCCCCCAACGAACGCCGCTGATATGCTCACCTGGGGAATGCATGGCACTATCCGGGGCGTGTACAAGTCGACGTTCATTGCGGCAGTGACTAACGCGCTCGGGTCCCCAGCCGGCTTCTCGGCGCAGATTCTCCTCATCTCTACGGTGCTGTTTAAGGTCCAGAAACTCATGAAGACTGCTGCTCATCAAATGATTATCCACGCCCACCGCACGCCGATGACCCTCGCCCAGTACGCCAAGGCCATCATCCCGACCTTTGTCGCCCACGTCGTGTTCCACTGCCCCTCACCTTCGGGCTCCCACGACCACGTTACGGGAGTTCCCGGCATGCTCGAGCAGTATAAGGTCTTCACCCAGCTCGCCCTGAAGCGACTGATCGATATGAGAAATCGTTGGGTCAACAGCACGATGTCCATGCCTGAAGTGATCTCTGTCAACGCTCTCCAGAGCTACATGTACGCTGACACGCAGAGCATCGTCGGATCCGCGGTCGGCAGTCTCAGAGCAGGTGTAGCGGTCACCGAGGCACTCAAGAACTCCGCCAGCTACATCAAGGACTCTTGCGAGAGACCGACCGAACTATCGGCCGCCATGTTCCGTGTGGCGTTCAGACCTACCCTCCTACCACACACCGACACGTCCACCTACACTGGACCCGACCTGGGCCTGTTATTCAGTCGAATGGGGCACGGAGACCCACACCAGGTGCTGAGGTTAGGCTACTGGGCGATCATGTTCATGGGCACCGCCCATGGTCTAACAGACAGAGTTGAGGCGATGCAGGCGACCGCGGCGGAGCTGTGGAGAGGGCTTGAGCCTTACTCGATCCCCCAGTCGACCATGAGCATATCGCGGATGATTGTGTCGAATCTCAGGATTCAGTCGAATCATGTCGTATCTAAGATATCTGGTGTAATCTACGGTATTGTCCACTATCTCATGGCAATTATATCAGCTGCCATCACTGACGATTTCACCCTTTTGTTCCAGCACTTCGAGATGGCCGAGATGACGTTCAGTGAAACCATTGAGCGCCACTACCTTGCCCTCGCCTGCAACAGTGCCTTCATCATTGTGCTGATGCTCGCCTCTACTGGCGATGAAGAGTGTCTCGTGCGGTCACGGTATATCATGGCGATCCTGCATTATTTGATCCAGACTAGATACGACAGGGCAACGAAGCTGACAACAAAGCACCGCGAGTCATGCCAGCAGCTCTACAGGGCAGCTGTGGAGGCCCTGGACTCTGGTGTGCACGCCCATTTGCCCTCTGCCAGCGACGAGTGGCGTTCCATGGCTAGAGCGTATCACGCAGAGTCGATGAGCGGAATCCGGAGTGCTGTTGGGTTTGCGTATGATATGCCGCGGACAACGATCCTGGCCCAAGCGTATGTGGCGTCTTTGGAGGCGACGAGGGATACCGAGCGGCTCACGGCAGTGCTGCAGAAGGTGGGGAAGGAAAGGACGCTGTTCTCGCAGGGGTACTTGACGACAGAAGTGATACAGAGCGCTATCGACGCGATACGGCAGGACAGCTATGAATGATCTGATCATTTGATTAAATGTGCGGTTGAGAGTGTAATTTGGGCTGAGAGATGCCGTTATGCAGGATTGGCTTGCCCCAGCTGTCGCACATAAATGGGGTTAGACCAACAATGGGTTGACTTATCAGAGAGTTGTCAACTGTGCGCCGTGACAGTCGCGATCGGTCGGGCGAGTGTCAAACATGAGCACAGCACTCTTCAAGTGTTCATGATTACAAGGTGCATTCATGTCAAATCAGCCTGGGTATCGGCCGCCAAGTCGAGTCAGAAGACGTGACCATGCTGGTGCCTATGTGGAATACCGGAGCCGGGGATGCCACAGTCAGCTAGCCCTATGATTCCTTGAATGAACGAGTCTGCATGTCTCATCGATTCAGGGGCGATAGTTTGCCTCTATCCGGCATTATCCCCAGCTTTTCTCCACTATACACTATACATCATGCATTTATGTATACGGGTCAATTGTCAGATGCACCGTTCTGAACTTCGCGTCACGGCCACCCCTAAGGCCGGCCAGGTACCTCTTGTACTCGATAGGCTTCGTCCCCTGCTCCACTACACTCTGGGTCGCCTCCGTCACCTGCTTGATCGTCTGAGCGTCATTCTCATGCTTGTAAGCGGTGACGTTAGTCTGCGCGCTGTGAGTTTTCTTTCCAGTCAGCGCGTGGAGGTGCAGTGCCCGTTCCCTCAGCCTCCAGAGACTTGACTCGTATTCCTTATCGATGTGGCTTGACTCAATGTGCAAAGGTGTCTGCATGCCCATGTCAAGTTGGGTCGGGCGGTCGGTTCCAGATTTGATCCAATCAAGATCCTGAGGCTCGCCGAATGAACGGACGTACCAGTCGTTGCACTGGGGGTGTGCGAGCATGGCTGGGAACACGCTGGTAACGTTGAGAACCATGGGAAGCTCCGGGAACGTCGCCGTCATCGTCCGCATCTCATCCGTAAACTGCACTCTTTCCCACGACAGGAACTCTCGTGCGGCGTACTCGTCGACAAAGGAGAGCACGTCTCCATCTGGGGTGACGAGAAGGCCGTTGGCGGGCTTACCAGGCACCAGCAGCCCCCCTGTCTTGATCAGGGTCCAGGGACACATTCCTGCGAGGGTGGGGCGCAGGTCCGTGATGACTTCGGGCTCAGTGATGAAGATGCCGGCCTTGGAGCTTGAGGGGCAGGAGGCGTCTCCGATGATGGGCACGGGCTGGGCACTACGGGCCTGGACGACGTTCTCATTGGCGATGAGGGCGACGACCTCGGGGATGTCAATGTGCGCCTTCAACTCTCGCATGAGCACGCGCACAGTGGAGGCCTGCACGCCAGCGTTGAGAAGGGTGCTGTAGTGCCCGCTGATAGTCACGAAGCGGGGGTAGACCTCGCCCTTCGGGACGCTGTCCCTCCCCCCGACAAGGCGACGGACCTCGATGAGACCAGCCTGGAGAGAAGTCATCGCGTCGTTAGCGTCGTCCAGGAGCTTTCTGATGGACCTGCTGAGGCCATCCAGGGAGATCATTAGCAGCCTTCTGTTGAAGAGGCCAGCCAACCTCCGTCTGTACTCGGCAAGGGCGTGGTCACCAGTGTTCGCCTTATCTAGTTGGTAACGGCAGACGAGGATGAAGTCCCCGATCTGAGTGGCCACGATGTCGATCAGCCCGCCGACAGTCTGGCTTACAGACTCGAGGGTGGTTACAACCTCACGGAGTGGGTCGAGCGAGGGCATGTTTAGCACACGGATGCCACACACAATGCGGGGGAGCTCCTCAAGCTGCTCGAGGGCGTTCTCGTCTGATTCAGCGAGCAGGACGTCCCTGAAAACGACCGTCTCGGACTCAGGAAGGACGGAGCCGAGCGCTGCACGGATCTCATCGCCACCCTCGCTGTCCTGGCTGAACGGGCGGACGTCGTCTGGGGCGGTGATCTGGATGGGAATGGCGTACTCGAAGCAGAGAGACAGGATGTGGGCGTACGCCGCGTCAGGCGTCGGCACGGCACGGAGGCGCTGGAGGGTGCGCGACAGAGAGGTTTTCTGCTGCATCGTGAACCTCTCGTAGGCCTCATGGAGGAGGTTGGCGGACTGGATGTACGTCGTCTGCATTGTGAGTGTTGCGGCGGAAATGTGCTGGTGGCGAGAAATATCGGGGGGAGACAACAGAAAATCGGCACAGCGCTTGATAAGGTTCTTCAGTTGTACTTCGGTTAGCTGTTTGCGGTATTCTCCTGGCTCAGCGGCGTCAATTACCCAGCGAGTGACGTAGTGGCCGAGAATCTGGGTGAGGAAACGAGTGCGGCGGTACAAACTTCGTTGATAGGATGCTTTTCTTGTTGCATAATGTGTAGCAGCTGGTGAACGAAGGGCTGGATGAGAGGCTCCATCACTGTCTCCGTTCTAAAAGGCGAAGGCATAAACTGCGATATGGACAATGCACCGCGCCACTGTATGCCTGACTCCTCTCTAACCGTGCAGTAGCTCTATCTCGGTCGGCCTCATCAGAAATTCGTTCCTTTGCTTTACAGGAACAATAGAATGAGCATGGGCATCTTTGTCGGTTTATTCAGCTATACGTTAACACGTGGCATCAGCCACTTCTACTCTTCGCCTTCAGTCGCCATGGAGCTGGCGAGTCTCGAGGACTGGCGCATCGATGACCCGCGCTTGGGCAGGGACTGAAGAGATGGTTGGGGCATCGCCCCGAGCTCGAAGGGATTCTTGTGGCCCTTCTTAATGCGGGTAAGAACGAACTCAGCAGAATCGAAGTGCTGGCCACGATCGGAAAGGAGCTTTCTGAGCATGGCGGATGTTTTGACGTGAACACCGGTCTGTTCATAGGTTTCCTGCTCCATGGCGGTAACCTTATCCTTGAGCTCGTTCAGCTCGTTCTGAGTGACATTCGCAGCCTCGTTTCCTTCGCTCATTGACCTTTTTCAGCTCTGTCACTTTGCGATTTTTACAAAGCCCATTCAAATGCGGCTAAGGAGTGTCAAACGAGCTTTTCTACCGCCCAGCAAGCCACAACTACTAATTATTATCTGCCAAGTGCTCTTTTCATTTTACTACCTCTTCGTATTTAGCCCATGCATGTCGATATGGACAAATATCCTCTTCGTGCCCATTTTGTGGCCCCTCTGGACTGCTTCGTCCGTTCTCCTACTCATTACGACCTTCATAGACCCTGTGGATGACGATGTTGTCCGACAACAACGCGGTGAGGAACTACCCCAGACCGAGCTTCCCAACGAGAAACGTATCAGCAGCTGCTCCATCTGCAAGGTCTCAGTAAGCCGCCGAACGAAGCACTGCAAGCAGTGCAACATCTGTGTATCCAACTTTGACCACCATTGCGTGTGGCTGAACAACTGCATCGGTCGAGCTAATTATCCCTGGTTCATTGCAACCCTAGTCGTGTACGGGGTCACCCTCGCAGTGACCATGGCAGTGATGCTGTCCACGCCTGTCCTATTTATCGTTCAGTTGGTCACCGACCTCCCTCTCCTTGGATCTTTTGTGTGTTTGCCTTGGAGCTATTTGGGCAGCACATGGTGGCTGGTGTGGCTTCCATTCACAGCTGTACTTGCTGTACCGCAGCTTGTACTCGCAGAGCTATTCATCTGGAGTCTACTTCGCCTACACCGGAACTTGAGGAAACTTGACATCACAACCTTTGAATTCATCAAACGAGAGCGCTGGAAATACCACACCTTCCTCCTCGAGGACGAACAGGTGCCCTGTGCCGAGGCGTGCCCGTGTCTGCCCGGCCCGGTCTTCACGCTCGCAGCATGGTCCATTGATGGAGTCAAATCGATCAAACCGAGTCATCGAGCGGCCAAGGCACTGCAAAGGGACACAACCCGGCGTGCTACCGTTATTGCACTCAAAGAGGCCCAACTCATGACGGGGCGAACTAGCGGCCGGCCAGAGGAGGACATGACTGTTGAAGGCGTGTGAGCAATCAGAACAGTTTTAAGCATTTCTTATCCGGTTTATAAAAGCGATGCTGGTGGTTGAGAGGCCAACAGTCATGCTTAAGTCTCGACGCCCTCGGCCTCGGGGTAGACCTGCATTTGGTCAACCGGGACGGGGGCGGCGTTAGAGCGCTTGTTGGACCACAACCGGCCCTCGTTCCACTTGAAATCGTAAACCATAAACAGGATCACGACGACCAATGTAAATACAGCACAGCCGAGGAACCAGGCGATCGACCACTTCCACGAGACCTCCAGTGCTGCGGGGGCAATGATGGCGGTCACGCCAAGCCCAAGGTTGAGAGCACATGACATGAGACCGAAAACGATGCCCACCTTGTTGTGGGGGATGCAGAGAGGGATGCTGGACCAGCAGCAGGGGGAAACGGCGCTGAAGGCGAGACCCTGGAGCAGCATGGCGACAAGAGGGGGGAATCCCTCAATGAGCAAGAGACCGAAGGCAGCGATGGAGAGTATCGAGGCAACAGTCATCATGGCGAGCTGCTTCCTGAACTTGTCGATGAGCACAGCCCAGAGAGGACTCACGAGCGCCATGAGGCTGGCGACAGAGACATAACGGGCCGCGACATCCGCAGAGAGGCCTGAGCGGGCGACAAGGATGACCTGACCGACGGACGTCCAGCCAAAGGCGATGAAGCCCATTGACGGGAGACACATGACGGCCAGCAGCAGACCAACAACGGGAATGCTGACGGCATCCCACGTGCGGCGCCACAGAGGGAGTGGGTCGGGCTTGGAGAACGGCGCGGACTCGGGCATGGGCTCAGCGTCGGCGGGGAGCTCGGCCTCGTTGTGGAGGCGGGTGATGGCTTGGGCGATCTCCTGGCCCGTTGGGATGGCCGTGGGCTGGGCGGTGGCGTCGTTGTCAGCTTCATCAGGTTTGTCAGAGTCAGACTCGGATCCAGAAGTCGATACTGACTCGACCGCCGAGTCATCTTCATCGCTCATGACAACGCTCGGGACCTCCGACTTTCCAACGACGACATCAATCGCAGACCTTTCAGTGAGCGGGCTGGGGTTTGCCGGACTCACCGCCTCGACCGGGGTTGCAATCTCGAGGTCAGCCTCGGTCGGCCGGGTCAGCTTCTCGACAGACTCGCGGCGGGACTGGATAGTTGACTCAAGGAGGCCGTCCTGGAGCATGGCCGCCTGCTGGGCGCGGTTCTTCTTCTTTCTGCGCTCCGTGGCGATGAATGAGAAGACGCTGGCGGACACAAGTGCCACTACGAAGGGCACGAGCATGATCATAATCGCGTACATGGACCAGGCGAGACCAACCTGGTCGATCATGATGGGAACGGCGTTCATGCTGACCACAGACGCGATACGGCCCACCAGGATGGACAGAGTGATGGATGTAGCGACGATGGAGCTCGGCAGGACGGCCGTGAGGATGGTATCGTTCGACACGATGGCTGAGTCGCCCCCTACGGAGAATATCGTGCGACCCACGGCCATGATGAGGAAGGCGGTGGTGGGGGAGTAGTTGAAGGGCTCCTTGAGCGTGGCGACGCCAAGGAGGAAGATGACTGAGCCAACAGCGATGCAAGCACAGAACAGGGCGTACGAGCGGCTACGGCCGAAATGGTCGAGCATGTAGCCAGCAAATAGCGGGAGAATCATGTTCACCCAGCCATAGATGGACGTTAACACGCCGAAGGCCGTGGTCTCAAGGCCTTCATCGAGCAAGTACTGGCCAGCGCCAGATGGAATGTCGGTGACGAAGTAGAGAAGAAAAGTCACCGTAACAAGCGATCCAACGCTCAGAACGGAGAACACGGGCATTCGTGGCGAAAGCTCTCGTCTGGTCTTCCTTCTGCCGGTCTCGATTTGTCCGCGATTGATCTCAGCGAGGCTGTAAAGCCAGGGCATGCCAGGCCTACCACCGGGCACCCTGGCGAGGGTAAGAGGCGTGTTAACGGATTTTTTTATTGACTGTGTCAATTTTCAATATTCTTGATGCACTCAAGACTCAGTCAATGACGGTCAACGCAACATGACATAAATGATGCCCTTTATTGTGGCGGCTAAGGTGGTGGGCTGCGGCCCCACAGACTATTTGACTGAGTTTTGATCGACACAGATTACTCGAGTTTGCGCCCCTTCTCGGCGACGAGGGTCACAGTTTGATCGATGCCCATGAAGCCGCACGCCAGGAGACAGCCGGACATCCATGCCGAGAAGCACGAGAGCGCCGTAACAACGAGGGCGACGCAGACAAAGATCATCCTCGAGATGGTGTAGTAATCCACGGCATCAGCCTCCTCTTCCTGCTCGGCCAGGGCGTCGTTCCTGAACACGGGCGCCATGAACTCGCCCCGGGTGACGGTGCCGTCCCACACGGCCGTGGTCGCAGCGAGGGTCGGGTCGGCGTCCCGGGCGTTCTCGAACATGACCCGGGTGCAGAGGAAGACGTCGGCGGCCCCAGAAGCCACGGCGTCGAGGCACTCGTCCATGGTGTCCATCTGGACGACGGTGGCCGCGGACAGGTGGGAGTCGGTGAGGTCGGCGCAGCGGTTGATGCTGTACTTGCAGGCCGTAGTCGTCGGAACGTTCAGGGCGGCTATGTCGGTGACTGCACCCACGCCCACGGCGGTGTTGGCGAGCACTGTCATCTCCGTTGTGTAGTAGAGGCCGCCAAAGGTCCCAGACGACGTCCGGTCGGACCTAGAGAGGACACCGCCCAGGACCAGGGTCACATCGCCATCCTGGAGGGCCTGCACGACCTCTCTGATGGACTTGGCACTCATGTCGACCCACACCGGCACGAGGCTGACGCCGTACTGGTCGAGGATATACGAGATAAAGTTCTCAGCCATCAGCACCTCGAACCCGGTATGCGTGCCGTTATCCGCGACGTCGTGGAACCCTGGCCAGGGGATGTACCCTATTCTTAGCAGGCCGATGTCCAGCACGGTCCGAAGCACGCCCGTGGGGTAACGCACGTCGTTCCGCTCCATCACGTACGATGTGTCGATGTTGAGCTCGGGCGGGGGCGCCGTGGTGGTGTTTGCCATCGTGCTGGCCTGCGCGGAGGCCCAGTCGAAGAGGCGGTAGGCTTCGTTCCACGTCTGGACGAGCAGCTCGTTGCCGTAGTAGTAGAAGGGGGCGTCCTTGGAGATGGCCACCGCGATGGTACCTAACTCAGCAGTAGCTTGAGGCCCAATGACCGACGTGGGCAGCTCGTCCGAGTGGAGTTTGACGTACGTCGCGGTCATGTTGTCGATAATCATTAGATCACAGGAGCCTGACTCGAGCAGACTAAAGCAGGGTGTTTCAGAGAGAGAGGAGCAGAGGAGGCCGCGTGTTGCTGGGATATAGGTCTCACGATAGGTGTCAAACAACGTGTCCCGCTCGACACAGACAGTGAAGGTGCTGCTGTTGTAGGCTGACCAACTTGACCCAACCCCAGTCAGAGAGGGGCCAATCAGGAGCACTGGAACCGTGTTGAGGCTTCCGCAGGCGAAGTTGACCTCCGCCCGTCTGCCTACAGTGTTGGTGAGCGCTCCGACGAGGAGATGCTTCTTCGAGTCCACCGCAAACGTCCCTACAGCATCTGAAACATGGTCGCCGTACAAGGAAACGCTCACGTCGATTGTACCCTCTACACCATAGTGGTTGGCGACGAATTTTGCGAATAGGCGGATGAGCTCAACCTCAAAGCCAGTGAAGGTGCCGTCATCGTTTTGCGTGATCGCACCAGGGTTACAGAGGTTGCTGGCAACCACGTTGATCATCTTATTCGCTAGGATATCCTGCAAAGCCCCGTCATCGGCGATGGCGTCGTGGAGAGGCCAATGGGCGCGGTTTAGGGCACAATCCAGAGGAGAATATGGATCATCGCTTGTCCATATACCATAAAACTGCTCAAAAAGCTCGTAGTATTCGCCATCGACAACAATATCGCGTAGGAATGCGTCAAAAGCGTTCTGGAGGTCACTATTTCCGTTGTCGTAGGTATACGCGCAGGCAAAGGAAACAATACACAACAAGAGAGCAAAAACTCCCAACGATGAGCTGGGCGTACGCATGATTGGCCCGATTCACGCCAAGCGGCAGAGTTTTATCATCAAATCTTTTGATCCGGGTCGAATCTAGACAATCTTCGCGTCTCAACGCCAGTCCTGCCACTCGACCCGAATGCTACCGCTAATCAAATCTTTGATAGCCCTGAAGAGCGTTTGGTACGAATCTAATAGTGAAAAGGATCCCAGTAGGGCCTTACTCGGCATTTATGTAAACGTAAAGGACACCTGGGTAGTATATATAAACCCACACTCATGCCTCTACTATGGGGTTGAACATCTCGAGGCTATCGTCGGTCTTGACCTCACGACGCTGGAACTTCCGGATTATACGCATTACATAGACCCATCCACTCGACATAAATGACATCCTCAGTCCATTAGCAGCCTTCAGACCTCTGTTGAGCATGAAAGCGGCGAGGACATATGTCACAACCATACCCACGATGTTAATGGTTCTCTTCTTCTTAACATAGTGGAATGTATCAACTGTATCGACTGAAACGGTGAGTCTAAACGGCGCTGGGTCAATACCCGTCATGTAATCGGTGACGGTAACGCCGTCGAGACCAAAGGTAGTGGTGTGGGTGTAGCTATCAACGTACGTGTAGACGAAACGGGACGGTTGGAACAACCTGGGGTGCTCTACGCTGCGTAGTGTCGATGTACACTTCCAATGTCTTGCTATGTCGCCCCCAATAACAGCTTTGTCGGCGTCCATGTTGGTTGGGAAGACCATGATCACATCTGACGAGTTCAACGGCGTGAGTACGATGTTGTCCGCGGTAATCTCAGCGTCTTCAGCAACCTCGTCAGTCTCGATCATTATATGCTCGACGTCTATAAACACGGCCTCTGCATAAAGGACGCCAAAGTCGAATGTATACTGCGAAGTGGGGAGGACGACAGCGTTGGGGATTTTCAGCGTCATCGTCAGGTTTGTGACCTCCGTGCCGAACTCGTCGATGGCAACGTCACCGCGGCACTCGAACCCGAGTGCGTCGCAGGGCATGCCGCTCGAGAAGCACCCCACCGTCTCTATAGCCTGTAGACAGTTCTCATTGGCCCAGCCGAGCACCTCGTCTGGAGCGGGCGTGCCGACGTTGACCAGTGTGATTCTGAGGACGAGGCCGACTTCGAAGTCGACCTGTAGAAGCCCGTTGGCGATCCGCGGGGCCTCACTCTCCGTTAGTGACAGCGATTCGATCGTGGCGTTGGCCCCACCGTCGGTGGTGGCGGGGCTGTAGGTCTGGTAAAAGACCACAGCGAAGACGAAGAGACAGGCCCAGACGAGCCAGCCGATGGGAGTAGTTAACCCGCCAAGGAAGGACCCTCTGCTGCCGAGGTATGCGCCGCGGCGTCCCTCGAAGTTGGACACGAAGGGGCGGGGTTGCGAGTCGACCTTCCTGAAGACGGGGAGGATGAGTTTGGCGTACGCTACATGGGGCCATAAGAGTGGGTTGGATATGGCGGCCTCGGACAACGATGTCATCCGGATGAGGTTGGAGTAGACGGGGAAGCAGCAGAAGCAGCAGGCGAATACGGTGTAGAGGATCACGGCGAGGACAACTAGAAGCAGCAGAAGGTTTGTAAAGGTGAAGCTCATCATCTGATCATATGTCCACGATGAAAAGTCAGTGGGACTGCTTGAGTCCACCAGCACCGTATGACTCGCTTCATGGTGCCTCACCGCGTCGAAGTCGAGCAGACTGAAGGCCAGGGGAGGGCAGTACGAGCCCTCGGGACACTCCTCGCACGTGGTCCGGGAAGAGCCATCATATCTATTGAAGGATCCCGTGGGGCAGGGCTGGCATGACCCGAAGTAGTCGCGGGTCAGGTGGAAGGACTTCTCGCACGTGCTGCCGGTGGGAAAGACCTCGACGGGCTCGCTAGAACCAGACGGGCGCTCGTCGCTGAGTGAAATGACGGCCGTGAAGTTGTACGACCCAAGCTGCGCTCTGTGGTAGTTGTCGAAAGCCTCGAAGTTCTCGTCGTGCTCCACAGCGGCGTGGTTCGGCCTCGAGTATGCGATCAACTCCTTGTAGTCAGTTGAAGTCCCGCCCTGCTCGCAGATCCCCTCGCCCAACGCTGCGGGCAGCGCCAGATACAGCAGAGGCGGGCCCCAGACCATGAGGACGGCCGGGTCATCTCTCTTGAACTTGACTTCCCTCCCAATGCTACCAGGGCCCCTGATGGTGTCACCAGCACACATGGCAAACGGTACGCTGAGGTTTGTGGCGTTCGTCCGCTTCATGACCATGATGTGGTCTTCGGTGGGAGTCAGCATGTCATCCCACTGCTGTTCGCACGATATGACAAGATGCATCGTATCGATCTGGTCGATCATTAGATCCATAGGAATCAAGGGGAGATCATCGGTCGTAAGAAGCAGCACACGGCTGCTCGTGTCAATGCTATACCGGCCATTAGCATATACCATGCGGAACCCGGTGACGTAAACCCGCCACTGCGCCTCCTCGGTTGGATCTGCCGTGGCGAGGACCAGGATGTTCTCAGCGGCCACCGCGTTGAGAATTACCTGACCCTCTTCGAGCACATGGACGATATCTGGGGCTGTGAGTGGGTTGACCGTCGGATAGTCCCAATCTGAGACATCCCACTGCATCTGGTAGATCAGAATCGAATCTGATCCGAGATTCGTGGCAAAAAATCCAGGTGTGCTTCGCGTGCCAAGTCTCGATGTCGGGACCGCAAGTACCTCACCGAATCCTGCCGATTGGGCGATTACCATGTTCTTTTCGTCCCACTCGGCGTATAGGGAGAAGTCGACGTCTTGCGCGGTCATCGGCTCACCGACAGTGCGTATCACGAGGCCGGTGACGTTGCCGGCGTCGTACCTCATGATGGCGTTGTGTGGCATGCCGACCACCGGTGCACCAAGATGCTCCATGCTCCCAAACGACCGGGCGCTGAACGGTGCATGCGCTAGGGAGACGTAGTAGTAAACCAATGAAGGCTCCACGTCCTCGGTGGAGGACGTATACCCGAGACTGCTGCCAAGGGAGGTGAATTCAATGAGGCAGATGCGGTTGGGCCGGGCGGTCATCTCGCAAGGGATGTAGGCGAAGCGGCGGGGGTTACGGTCAATATCTGTATCTGGGATGAAGGGGAAGAGCGTGGCTGAGAAATCCATCGAATTAGATTCACTGTAATCTGTTATAGATACGGAAATCTCAAAAGATATTGTGTCACCGATGAGAGGACCCGTGAGATTGGCCAGTCCAGTGGTCAACGGTGACCCCATGACACTTACGTCGTCGATCGTGGTTATGGTGGAGGCCGGGGCGAAGACACCTGCCATATACGCTGGTCCGTGCTTCCTCATGGTCAGCGCGGTGTTGTATAAGGCGTGCAAGTCATACAGGGCGATCCAGTGGCACTCGACGTCTGCCCCTGCTGCCACGTGCTCTGAACTCCAGGCGACATCCGTGCTCAGGCCGCTGTATACAACGGAGACCGCCTGTCTGTCGCACGGACTGTCCTCAGAGGCGATCTCGCTGAAGTATCGTATGGTAAAGCCAGAGGCTGGGTTATATCTGTGTGAGCGGACCCAGAGGACCGCGGGCAGGCTGGACCCGTCGACTGTGAACAGCTGGCCAGTCTGGGCGATCAGCTGGCATGAGTTTGGGTTCAGACCGGTGTCCTCGTCGCATAAGAGGACAACATCGGCTGCATCCGCGGTGAATGATTCGACGGCAACATGGAGGGTATATAGCTCCTCGCTGTCAGGATCTAGCACGCTCGTGTCGGGGTCAATGGTGTAGTACCGTTCAATATAGTGGGTGGAAGGATCGGTTTCGTCCGGGAATACAACTGTGCCCGTCAAGAGCTCAGTGAGAACAACCTCGTCAGCAGCAACAGCGTAGGAGAGCAAAAGTGAAGAGAGCATGCATATTGCAACTAGATAACGCCTATAGCTCCCATGATGCGCAGGTAACGGCATCCTCTGGTGTCTCAAGGAATGTATTATCTCGGACAACCCGCTCGAACGACTGGCCCAAGGTCACCCCACAGTCAAATCGAAGGTCGCCTGGAGATGGCAGGATAAGGTGCACATGCGCTACTGTCTGAGTTGGCAACCTCCCAGACTGAAAATCGGATAGTGCAGGTCCGCCAAGGTGTATCCGAGCAGAAATTTTCTCTTAATGCGTGCATATGGCCTCACGGCTCGCCTCAGACCCGTATATAGCGCGATAAACTGCGGTTCGACTCGCGATGAGATTTGATGACACGCTCAGTGAATGGACCTCCCATATGCAGACTTGTCGGAGGATGTTCAGAAAGCAATGAGTAGCATATCGCAAGAGGAGTACATTCGTATTCTGTTACAGTTCCTGAATGACCGTGGGCTTACGCGAAGTGCAGAAACGCTCGAGCAAGAGTCCCGAGTGGAATATGAGGACGAGAGCATACAGAGGATACGAGTAGCTGTGAAGCAGCAGAACTGGTTTGGTTCGGACGATTCCCTCTTCTCTCTCCTTCTGCAACAGAACTTCCAGTCCCCCGAGGCCCGCACCAGGGCGCTAACCACCGCATGTCTCCGCCACTATGGCCATCTTATACTCACAGACGACCGTGTTTCCGCTCTCGACTTCCTGAAGGCCCGCGTCCTCCCGCTCGCCAAGCCACCGCCAGCAGTAGCCTCAGCCCTGGCATCCCTCGTTCTAGTGGCCGACGAAGAGAGACTCGGCCGCATGTCCAGGTCGTTGGCCGTGATTGGTGGCGAGACTGAGATCCTGGCAACGCTCTCGGGCTGCCTCACACCGGGGATGTTGATAGGGCCTGCCCGGCTAGAAAGAATGGCGGGCCAGGCGCTGCAGCACCAGGTAAGCTCGGACCACGTCCACTTCGGCCCAATCATCAACCATTCGATCCTCTCCGACTTCTGCTCGACGAAGAAGGCGCTAATCAGCCCTCAGACGACCGTGTTCCACGCCCAGGGCGAGTGCTACTGTGCGTGTACGAATATAGAACACACGCTGCTCGTAGTGGGTGACAGCAGCGGGACCCTCACTGTCCTGAGCCCTGCGGCCGACGATCCCGGGCTGAGAGCTGTCAAGCTGTCCCACGCGGCGGTGCAGGCGGTGTGCCTATCTCACGACCAAGAGCAGGTACTGGCCGGCATGCACGACGGCACAGTGTACGACATTAGTCTCGTCGACCTCTCATTCCGAGTTGTAACCTCCTTTGCCTCAGACGCGGCCGTGGTCGGGATCCAGCGCTACGACAAGGGCTTCCTGCTCGCCACCGTGGGCGGACTCTACTACATAGGCAGCACTGGCGGCTACGAGCCCATTCCTGTCACACCCAACCACAACGACAGCTTCGAGTTCGGCGCGCTGGCAACGTGTGACACGGCTGTGCACGCCCTGGTCTCGGGCCATGTGATGCAGATCGATGTAAGGCTGGGGCAACCGATGGAGGTCATCAAGGCAGCGGAAACTGCAGGGACGACGATGGCGTTGTCGTCAGGGGGGCAGAGGATCGCTATTGCAGGTCCGCACTGCCCGCTCGTGGTGTATGATAAGAGCTACGGCGTCGTCAGGAGCTTCACAGGCCATTTACATGAGCGATATGTAATTCACCCGTCATTTATCGAAGTGAACGATCTGCCCATCTACTGCGCCATTGGAGGCGAGGACGGTGTCATCAACATATTCTCGATGACAGTTGGTGAGTCTATCCAGCGTATCCCGTGCCATGCCGGGTCCTGCAACGGCGTCCTCTCCCTAGAGCGGGTTGGGATGGTAGCGAGCTACGGCGACGACAAGAAGATCATCCTACACGGCATAAACAGGTGATGTGGCATTATTGAGGCTGATCTGGTGTGATTTATGAACATTTACAGTGTTACTTTATGAATTTACTCGATTTATATGAGCTACATGAGGCATGTATATGCTGCAGATAACGAACAAAAGAGAAAGAAAAAGCTCTCGCCTCTGCAAATGCAGAGGAACGCAGAAACGCTGGAGAAGCTGCAGAAGCTGCTCAGTGACGATCTTTTTGTGATGGAACGCATTCAAAAGGCCCGAGACAATGTATTCCAGGCCGAACAGCATATTGCTGCATGTGTGGCGCAACTGAGGCAACTAAAAGCAGAAAAAGCGCAGCTCCAAGATCAATTTAAGCGTCTAACGGAGGAGAAGACTGCGCTGACGAGAGTCTGCGAGTCCCAGCGCCAGGCCATCGGGCTCACCTCCGTTGTCGTCATCCTGGTAACACTCCTGGGGATATTCGTCGCCTACACCCTCCAGTGACTACCTGACCACCAGCAACACCGTCTAGTTTATACATACACCGTAACAGCGAACCTAGGGGTCTGCCCTCAGTAAATCACCGAGCCTCCCCCCGCCCCTCATGTGCTTGTCCGCCTCCGCCGCGAACAGCGAGGCCCCCGACCGGTGTGTCCGGGACAGGCTGTACACATGCCCCTGGACCCTCAGCACCATGGTCCCGTACGCCGGCTCGGAGGGACACTCAGTCCGCACAAGCCGCTCGAGCTGGAGGGCGGTGGGACGGGAGATGCGGAGCATGATACGGAGATGCTCAACGGTGGCGTTCTGCTTGTCACTGTCCACAGTAGTGCCCCCTGACTGCGACACTTGGGGCGACTGCGGCGTCTGGGTCAGGCCCTGGCTAAACCTGCTCACTGTAGGGGCTGGCGCGGTCTCCTCTTCTATGGGCTCCTGGGCGATACTGAACCCCTCCCCCTCCTGCACGGCATCCTCCTCCACGGTGTCTTCCACCGCTGCATGCCTCCTCTCTGCCTTCAACTTCTCCCGCTTCTCCGCCTTGATCCGGGCCCACAGCTCCGTCGCGTTCATGGGCCCTGCCCGCGGCTTGACCACTGCCCGGCGACCCTGAGCGCCCGTGCCCTTCTTGGTCCGGTTGTGTCCAGCCTCGTTGGCGTTCCCCCCTTGTGCCACGATGCCGGACGCCACTTCTGTGGGGTCTGAGCAAACGTCGCAGCATGTGGGGTTGGCCCCCCTTCCGTCGTCACCAAAGAACGAGAGCAGGGCCCGTCTGCGACAGCTGTTCCTCATAAACACGTCCATGACCTCCCTGAAGCCCTGGGCCTTCCCCTCTCGACCCGCCATGCCCTCAACCAGCCGCACCAGGGACGTAGACACGTATACGACCGACAGTGCAGGCTTACCGTCCCGGCCAGCCCGGCCGCTCTCCTGGTAGAACCCGGCGACGCTCTTACTCGGTCCCCAGTGGACCACGACCCTGACGTCCGGCTTATCGATCCCCATGCCGAAAGCTATGGTCCCCACGATGACGCGAGTCGACCCCAGCACCCAGTTGTCCATGTTGCCCCGCCTGTCATCATCCGGCATGCCCGCGTGGTACGGCTCTGCGGTGACCCCGTGGCTGCTAAGGTGACGACACATCGCATGGCACTCGTCGCGGGTGATGCAGTAAATGATGGCAGGTCCTGGGTTCGTGGTGAGAACCTCGATAAGGTCATCGAAGCAGGAGGTCTCCAGCTCGTTCAGACGACGCTCGTAGCGGACCTCGTAGCGAATGTTGGGCCGGTCGAAGCTCGTGACGAAGCGGCGGGCGGCAGTGATGTTCAATGACTTGCAGATGTCGTCCATCACAGGCTTGGTCGCCGTAGCAGTGAGTGCTACCATGGGCACGCGGTCAAAGCGCCGCTTCACCTTCCCTAGCTGGTTGTATGCCTTGCGGAAGTCATGGCCCCACTGAGAGATGCAGTGGGCCTCATCTATCGCGAACAGGGCCAGCTGTCTCCGGGCGTTGAGTCTGTCGAGCTTGTCGAGGATCATATGGCTGCGGAGACTCTCGGGAGTGATGTAGAGGAACTCGAGAGAGATAGGGTCAGACTCAAGGGCTTCTAGGGTAATGCTGCGGTCCCCTGCACTCTCGGATGAGGAGTAGGGGCGGGCACTGCGGCCCATGCCGGTAAGGAGGTCCACTTGGTTGTTGATGAGAGAAACAAGGGGCGAGACGACAACACACAGTCCCTTGCGGAGAATGGCGGGGAGCTGGAAGCAAAGGGACTTACCGCCACCTGTTGGCATGATGACTAGGGCGTCGCTGCCGTTGGCGATGTGTTTGACGATGCTTTGTTGCTCTCCGCGGAAAGTGGAGAGGCCGAACTTCTCTTCAAGAGCGGTTTGTATCTCTTCATCTGTGAAGCCAGCAATAGCTTTTGGAAGTGGCGCCTTGAAGGACAGCGGCTGCATGGTCACCTCCGCTCCGGCCAACTGTGGGATAAAGTTGCCAACCATAAACACGTAAATCCCGTCAACTCTGGGTGTCTGTCGCCTAACAGGTGTCTAGGCTGACCCTTAGTCGCGTTTAATATACTCTCAAACGCGGCTTTCGGGTGTTGAGTTTGCTCGCTACAGAATTTCGCTGGGAGCAGAAGTCGTCTTTCAACCTTCTACAGCACATGATGTCAACGAATTCAGACATAGTTAGGCTATTCAGACAGACATACGTCCGCAGAAGTATCTCACAGCATGCCAAGCCGCTTTCTGGATTCATATCATTCCTACGCGATCTAGAAGAGACCAACCGCCCTCTCACCACGCTAGACCTATCCATATATGAAACCGTAGTTGGGCTAGACGGCCTTCTCCCCATCACTGAGGCTATTAAGTCAATCTCCACACTCGAGCGGGTCATCCTCACCGACTCACACTGCACCGACACCGGCCTCAAGGCCATACTCGCCGCACTCACTGAGTCTGCGTGCCCTGTGCAGGTTCTCGTCATCGACGGGTGCAAGCTTACTGACAGAGCCGGACCTGCTCTTGCTCGGTTCGTCCAGCGGACGCCCACACTCCTACTGCTCTCAGCATGCCACAACAAGCTCGGTAAGGCAGTCCTACCACTACTCCAGAGTATGCTGGCCGTCCAGTCGATCGAGGTCCTCCGGCTGTCGTCGAGCGGGCTGACTAGCGACGTCTGGCCGGCCCTAGGTCATATGCTGCCTCACTGCGATAACTTGCTCGAGCTGGACATCAGTAGCAATGAGATCGGAGTGCCTGCGAGTGAGTGGCGGGAATTTGGGTCGTTTGGCCAGGCACTGGGTGAAAATGCGTCGCTCCATACCCTCAACATCGCTGGAAACAATCTCCCGCAGAAGGCAGCAAATATTCTGGTCGACGGACTGCAGCATAACCACACACTGTGGCAACTGGACACTGGATACAACAGGTTTTCGAGTCAGGCTGTCAATGCCATTGAAACGATGTGTCGGAACAACCGGACCGGGGCCGACCCCGATGCCGTCCAGACCTCGCCCGAGGACACGAAGCTCTCGCCCGGGGACTTGTCCGTCGATCCTCAGACTCGGGAGTCGGAGACGCCAAGACAGACTCCAAGTCAGAGTCAGAGTCAGAGCTCCAAGCCATCTAGCCGTGCCCAGTCGCAGTTTATAGCCCGCATGGAGAGCTACCGGGGTGTGGTTTCCAAGGCGGACAAGTACCTATCATCGCAGACGCCCTCCCACAGCGGGGCTCTCCCCGCCTTGATGAACCAAGCTGCGAGGGAGATCATGCATTTATACGAGCTGCTGAGAGTGCAGGACACGTTCCTGGCCGAGAGTGCGGCCGACACCCGGGTGGTCCGGACCGAGCTCACCCGACTTGAGGATGCCGTGGAGGCAAGAGACACGACGATCGCCCAGCTCCGACAGGACCTGCAGGAGTCCCGGCGGCTGTTGGGACAGAGGACGGGTGAGCTTGAGGACCATAGAGCTCGGGTCGACCGACTCTCTGTGGAGCTGGAGGCCGCCGACCGGGGGAAGGAGCAGCTCAGCCAGGCCCTGTTGAGGCAGCAGTCGGAGCAGGACGACGTCAGCGCAGGCAACGCCATGCTTCTCGAGAAGATCGCGAGACTCGAACAGACGGTGAAAGCAGCCGAGGAAGAGGGTGCGAGGAACTCCGCCATCTGGGCCAAGGAGAAGGCCTCGCTCCTGGCCGCAAAGGACTCGATGACTGTGAGCAACCGCAGTCTCGTGGCCCAGCTGACAAACGCCCACAACGTCATCGCCATCCGGGACAGGACAGTTAGTGTTCTAGAGTCTCGACTCCAGTCAGTCGACCGGGACCTGACCATGAAGGACGCCGCCCTCAACGCCACGGCGACTCGGCTGCAGTCGGCTGAGTCGGAGCTGGCCATGGCGACGTCGCCGCAGACACCGATCCGAGCGGTGATTACGCCAATCGGAGGACGAGGGCAGCCCCTGGACTTGGACCTCGAGGACTGATTTATGTACGATAGATAAATACTGCTAGGGCGGTGTGAGTTTCTTTGAGACGACTCGGCAAGCAGACCTGGAATTGGGCCTGCCTGCCGGTTTAATTTATCCGTGTCAAAGTAAACGTTTTCTGCTGCAGGCTCGGCCATGTCACTCCGTCCCCCGCCTAACAGCGGCTGGTTGAGTCAGGTATCGTGGGTTGTTGAAGCGCATAAACCGGTGACTGGCCTGTCTGGCCTCGGCAAACCATCGGATGAGGTAAGGTAAGGTAACCCGCGCATTCCAGCGTTAGAGAATTGCTTTCGCTATGGCGGTGAGCGCCTATCTCTCTATGAAGAATGTGGTCTCGTTGAGGTTCGCCAGTTCCGCCCCGAGCTCGGCCAGCTCCTTCGCTCACGGTTTCTCACTGTTGCGCAGTTTTTTCGAACCTCCAAGACAGGGCCTGAAAGGAACGATCAAAGTGCCAAACTGCACAACATCATCCGTCCGTAGACGAATGTTGGCGGTTAGCCAATTGATGATACTGGAATGATGTTTGAAGACGTGGGATCAATGTGCGACTGAACGGAGAGCCACTGAGCTCATCTTCCGTGGCAAGAGAACGCCACAGGATGTTCTCTGCAGCACTCTTGTCCCGATGATCAACATTCAGAGCATCAGGAACTGTTGCGCGCCACTGAGCACCACGGCACTGTGGATATTCGCAGAGCATCACACGATGTGGGTGAACGTGCTGGTCATCACGCGGACGAACTCGCTTGTAGGGGGCGTGGCAGTGAGGGCAGACGACGGTGGTGCGGTCCTCGTTAACCATGTTAAGATTGACGACAATGTTATACCCCTTGAGAAGGGGAACTATCTCTCTCGCGAACTTTCGATATGGCGCGCAAGGAATGAACATACCAGCAGGCGTGGTGAATCCCGAGCTCCCGTAGAAGACTTTCAGGCGAATGTGGGTGGCGATGGGATGGTGGCGACCGAACTCCCGAGCCAACTGTTGGCCGCAGCGGGCGAAGTGCTTCTGGCGAAGGATGTGGTTCGCAAAGCGCACCCTGCGGAAATACTTACGCATTCCAGCCTCGAAAATGTCGTTCGCGTTGTCCAGCACAAACAAAGTTGTTGATACTCACTAGTCTTGTGCTCTTGAACGACGCGGCCGTCATATCAAAGCCGAAACTTGGCGTCTTAGTGTATCCGCACTTTGGAAGGACGCCGGAGCTGGTGGTGCCATCGGGGTGCCTGATGTAATATCCTCCGATGGACCTCGCGCCCGGGTCGAACCCCATGAGGTGGGAATCAGGATCCGGCGCGGGCGGAGCCTCGGCATTATTGGTCCCGAGTCGGGGGCGCTCTTTCTCCCGCCCTTTCGCTCGTTTTCACTTTTCACGTTTAACAGGCATGCTCGCATCATGTTGTGGCCGATATTGGCCGAAGCCTCTCTTAATAGTCACCGCCACACAGACCCCATCGGTGCTCAGGCTGAGCAGACGGCCCACTGACCTGGGGTTGTTCTGGTATTGTTCCTCCTGCTCTTCTGTCAACGGCGTGTGGGAGTGTGGGATTAATTCCCACACGATGACAGAAGTTCTCGTTCAGTAGGCCCATCGTTTCACCGTAGGCCATGAAGCCCGGTCGGACGGGGGCCATTGGCACGATCGGCACGAGGCGAGGCTGGCGGAGCGACATCGAGTACTCCCCGTTGAAGTGGCTGACGAGGCCACTCAACGTCTCCACTCCGTCAGCAATTGCCCAGACGCAAGAGAGAATGCGTGGGGCAGCCTGGGAGATGGGAGCCCGTCGTTCTCACCCATATGAGCCGCCCAGAACAGCGAGGGGAGACACGCGAGGATCTCAGGGTTGACCCTGCCGAGGATGGCGTGAACGCCGGCCAACTCCTGCTGGAAGAAGGCCGGAGAGCCAACACCTGCGAGAGCCTCTTCGAGTCGGGCGAGGGTGCCCTGTAGCCTGTCACGGTACGTCGTCACCGTGCGGGCGAGCCACAGCTTCACAGAGTTGTCGTATCGGGTGAACCACGCCCGGAGACTGGGACTCACTCTATACGACTCCAAACGACCTTCGAGCTGCGCGACCAGAGCCCGCGTGGTAGGCTCCCGCCACATCGGCGTTAAACTGCAACTCTATAGTCTGGCTATAGCCAGATGGTCGTGTCCGTGTGAGCATCCAGTGGTCCCTAATATGACCCGAGTGATGCGTCTGGCTGGCCGTCTTCCTCCTCCTCTAATTATCTTAAACACCCTGTTCTAGTTTACCTGGGTTGCACCGCTGCCGCCCCGTCCGCGCGCTCAGAGCTGCCTGCCACGGTGTGCCGCGAGGTCCGGCGGGCGCGGGGGCGAGCGCTGCCTGGCGCGGCGGTCTGTTTTGGTCATGATGGTCATAGAATGCGCGCGCTATTTTGGGTGCCAGTTGAAACATCATTTGAAACATGAACAAGCTTCTCTTCTTCGCTCTCATCGCTGTTGTCCTCGCGACAAACCAGTTCGTCTTCCCCGCCGACGGCGACAAGATGGTCATCGGCCGTGAAAAACAACCTCACCTGGACTGATGGCCACTTTAACCTCACCGATACGCTGCAGCTGACCTTCGAGTTCAACTCGGAGTTCATCCAGGACCTCCTCAAGGACACCGACATGACTTCTGCTCAGCGCACGCCCGATACCTGCATCCCCATGCCCGAGATCAACTCGATCCCCGTGGACCTCCGCATCCCCCGTCGAGACCATCCAGGACCTCGTTGACTCCCTCAACCTCCCCATCGAGATCGACGTCGAGTCCATCGTCAACAACGTGCTCCAGAACGTCGACCAGATCTCCGAGTCCGATCGCAACGTCACCATCTCCCCTCTACCAGTGCGGCGCCGAGGAGCCCGACTTCCAGTCCT
Organism: Carpediemonas membranifera; assembly: GCA_019828565.1. Taxonomy (NCBI): domain Eukaryota; phylum Fornicata; genus Carpediemonas; species Carpediemonas membranifera. The sequence continues at coordinate 291,267 of JAHDYR010000008.1, forward strand.
GGGTCATCATCGACTCCGCCAAGAGCGTCTTCGTCGGCGCCCTCGCTGTGCTCCTCTCCGTCTTCCTCCTCCTCTAAGGGCGGGTCTCTCTCTGTAAATAGCCACGGCTCTTCCTTCTTTACGTTCCCCGGGTCCGCCGCTCGTCCAGTGGCGCTGCGCTGCCGAGGCCATCGTCTGCTCGCGCCGCATTGCTCCACTGCCCACCGCCCTGATCCCGGCAGCGCCGCCAGGAGCCGCCAAAGGTAACCCACCGGCCCCGCGCCCGTCCGCCAGCGCGGTGGCTATTTTGGTCAGCCGCGGCAGGATATTTTGGGCAGTCGCCAGAGTCACAAACGTTTCAACACTCAATCATGAACTACATTCTCCTTATTGCTCTCTTCGCGGCCGTATTTGCGACCAACGAGTTCGTATTCCCAAGAAACGGCGATCTGATGATGGAAGAACAACCTCACCTGGACTGAAGGCCACTTCAACCTCACCGATACGCTCCAGATGACCTTCGAATTCAACTCCGAGGTGCTCCAGGACCTCCTCAAGGACACCGACATGACCGCAGCGCAGCGCACGCCCGATACCTGCATCCCGCTGCCGTCGATCAACTCGATCCCCGTCGACCTGACGATCCCAGTCGGCCACATCCAGGAGTTCATCGACTCCCTCAACCTCCCCATCGAGATCGACGTCGAGTCCATCGTCAACAACGTGCTCCAGAACGTCGACCAGATCTCCGAGTCCGATCGCAACGTCACCATCTCCCTCTACCAGTGCAGCGCCGAGGAGCCCGACTTCCAGTCCTGGGTCATCATCGACTCCGCCAAGAGCGTCTTCGTCGGCGCCCTCGCTGTGCTCCTCTCCGTCTTCCTCCTCCTCTAAGTCTATCTTAAACACCCTGTTCTAGTTTACCTGGGTTGCACCGCTGCCGCCCCGTCCGCGCGCTCAGAGCTGCCTGCCACGGTGTGCCGCGAGGTCCCGGCAGGGCGCGAGGGGCGCAGCGCTGCCTGGCGCGGCGGTCTGTTTTCGGTCATGATGGTCATAGAATGCGCGCGCTATTTTTGGGTGCCAGTTGAAACATCATTTGAAACATGAACAAGCTTCTCTTCTTCGCTCTCATCGCTGTTGTCCTCGCGACAAACCAGTTCGTCTTCCCCGCCGACGGCGACAAGATGGTCATCGGCCGTGAAAACAACCTCACATGGACTGATGGCCACTTTAACCTCACCGATACGCTGCAGCTGACCTTCGAGTTCAACTCGGAGTTCATCCAGGACCTCCTCAAGGACACCGACATGACTTCTGCTCAGCGCACGCCCGATACCTGCATCCCGCTGCCCGAGATCAACTCGATCCCCGTGGACCTCCGCATCCCCGTCGAGACCATCCAGGACCTCGTTGACTCCCTCAACCTCCCCATCGAGATCGACGTCGAGTCCATCGTCAACAACGTGCTCCAGAACGTCGACCAGATCTCCGAGTCCGATCGCAACGTCACCATCTCCCTCTACCAGTGCGGCGCCGAGGAGCCCGACTTCCAGTCCTGGGTCATCATCGACTCCGCCAAGAGCGTCTTCGTCGGCGCCCTCGCTGTGCTCCTCTCCGTCTTCCTCCTCCTCTAAGGGCGGGTCTCTCTCTGTAAATAGCCACGGCTCTTCCTTCTACGTTTCACCTGGGTCCGCAGCTCGTCCAGTGCCGCCGCCCGTCCGCGCGCTCAGCAGCTGCCTGCCACTGCTGTGCCGCTGAGTCCCGGCGGGCGCCGGGGAGCCGCCAGCGCTAGCCTCGGCGCGGCGCCCGTCTGCTAGCGCGGTGGCATGATGGTCATAGAATGCGCGCAGGCTATTTTTGGGCAGTCGCCAGAGTCACAAACATCGTTTCAACACTCAATCATGAACTACATTCTCCTTATTGCTCTCTTCGCGGCCGTCTCGCGACCAAACGAGTTCGTATTCCCCAGAAACGGCGATCTGATGATCATCGGCCGTGAAGAACAACCTCACCTGGACTGATGGCCACTTCAACCTCACCGATACGCTCCAGATGACCTTCGGAGTTCAACTCCGGAGTTCATCCAGGACCTCCTCAAGGACACCGACATGACTTCTGCTCAGCGCACGCCCGATACCTGCATCCCGCATGCCCGAGATCAACTCGATCCCCGTGGACCTCCGCATCCCCGTCGAGACCATCCAGGACCTCGTTGACTCCCTCAACCTCCCCATCGAGATCGACGTCGAGTCCATCGTCAACAACGTGCTCCAGAACGTCGACCAGATCTCCGAGTCCGATCGCAACGTCACCATCTCCCTCTACCAGTGCAGCGCCGAGGAGCCCGACTTCCAGTCCTGGGTCATCATCGACTCCGCCAAGAGCGTCTTCGTCGGCGCCCTCGCTGTGCTCCTCTCCGTCTTCCTCCTCCTCTAAGGGCGGGTCTCTCTCTGTAAATAGCCACGGCTCTTCCTTCTTTACGTTCCCCGGGTCCGCCGCTCGTCCAGTGGCGCTGCGCTGCCGAGGCCATCGTCTGCTCGCGCCGCATTGCTCCACTGCCCACCGCCCTGATCCCGGCAGCGCCGCCAGGAGCCGCCAAAGGTAACCCACCGGCCCCGCGCCCGTCCGCCAGCGCGGTGGCTATTTTGGTCAGCCGCGGCAGGATATTTTGGGCAGTCGCCAGAGTCACAAACGTTTCAACACTCAATCATGAACTACATTCTCCTTATTGCTCTCTTCGCGGCCGTATTTGCGACCAACGAGTTCGTATTCCCAAGAAACGGCGATCTGATGATCGTCGGCCGGAAGAACAACCTCACCTGGACTGAAGGCCACTTCAACCTCACCGATACGCTCCAGATGACCTTCGAATTCAACTCCGAGGTGCTCCAGGACCTCCTCAAGGACACCGACATGACCGCAGCGCAGCGCACGCCCGATACCTGCATCCCCATGCCCGAGATCAACTCGATCCCCGTGGACCTCCGCATCCCCGTCGAGACCATCCAGGACCTCGTTGACTCCCTCAACCTCCCCATCGAGATCGACGTCGAGTCCATCGTCAACAACGTGCTCCAGAACGTCGACCAGATCTCCGAGTCCGATCGCAACGTCACCATCTCCCTCTACCAGTGCGGCGCCGAGGAGCCCGACTTCCAGTCCTGGGTCATCATCGACTCCGCCAAGAGCGTCTTCGTCGGCGCCCTCGCTGTGCTCCTCTCCGTCTTCCTCCTCCTCTAAGGGCGGGTCTCTCTCTCTGTAAATAGCCACGGCTCTTCCTTCTTTACGTTCCCCGGGTCCGCCGCTCGTCCAGTGGCGCTGCGCTGCCGAGGCCATCGTCTGCTCGCGCCGCATTGCTCCACTGCCCACCGCCCTGATCCCGGCAGCGCCGCCAGGAGCCGCCAAAGGTAACCCACCGGCCCCGCGCCCGTCCGCCAGCGCGGTGGCTATTTTGGTCAGCCGCGGCAGGATATTTTGGGCAGTCGCCAGAGTCACAAACGTTTCAACACTCAATCATGAACTACATTCTCCTTATTGCTCTCTTCGCGGCCGTATTTGCGACCAACGAGTTCGTATTCCCAAGAAACGGCGATCTGATGATCGTCGGCCGGAAGAACAACCTCACCTGGACTGAAGGCCACTTCAACCTCACCGATACGCTCCAGATGACCTTCGAATTCAACTCCGAGGTGCTCCAGGACCTCCTCAAGGACACCGACATGACCGCAGCGCAGCGCACGCCCGATACCTGCATCCCGCTGCCGTCGATCAACTCGATCCCCGTCGACCTGACGATCCCAGTCGGCCACATCCAGGAGTTCATCGACTCCCTCAACCTCCCCATCGAGATCGACGTCGAGTCCATCGTCAACAACGTGCTCCAGAACGTCGACCAGATCTCCGAGTCCGATCGCAACGTCACCATCTCCCTCTACCAGTGCGGCGCCGAGGAGCCCGACTTCCAGTCCTGGGTCATCATCGACTCCGCCAAGAGCGTCTTCGTCGGCGCCCCTCGCTGTGCTCCTCTCCGTCTTCCTCCTCCTCTAATTATCTTAAACACCCTGTTCTAGTTTACCTGGGTTGCACCGCTGCCGCCCCGTCCGCGCGCTCAGAGCTGCCTGCCACGGTGTGCCGCGAGGCCCGGCGGGCGCGGGGGCGAGCGCTGCCTGGCGCGGCGGTCTGTTTTGGTCATGATGGTCATAGAATGCGCGCGCTATTTTGGGTGCCAGTTGAAACATCATTTGAAACATGAACAAGCTTCTCTTCTTCGCTCTCATCGCTGTTGTCCTCGCGACAAACCAGTTCGTCTTCCCCGCCGACGGCGACAAGATGGTCATCGGCCGTGAAAACAACCTCACCTGGACTGATGGCCACTTTAACCTCACCGATACGCTGCAGCTGACCTTCGAGTTCAACTCGGAGTTCATCCAGGACCTCCTCAAGGACACCGACATGACTTCTGCTCAGCGCACGCCCGATACCTGCATCCCGCTGCCGTCGATCAACTCGATCCCCGTGGACCTCCGCATCCCCGTCGAGACCATCCAGGACCTCGTTGACTCCCTCAACCTCCCCATCGAGATCGACGTCGAGTCCATCGTCAACAACGTGCTCCAGAACGTCGACCAGATCTCCGAGTCCGATCGCAACGTCACCATCTCCCTCTACCAGTGCAGCGCCGAGGAGCCCGACTTCCAGTCCTGGGTCATCATCGACTCCGCCAAGAGCGTCTTCGTCGGCGCCCTCGCTGTGCTCCTCTCCGTCTTCCTCCTCCTCTAATTATCTTAAACACCCTGTTCTAGTTTACCTGGGTTGCACCGCTGCCGCCCCGTCCGCGCGCTCAGAGCTGCCTGCCACGGTGTGCCGCGAGGCCCGGCGGGCGCGGGGGCGAGCGCTGCCTGGCGCGGCGGTCTGTTTTGGTCATGATGGTCATAGAATGCGCGCGCTATTTTGGGTGCCAGTTGAAACATCATTTGAAACATGAACAAGCTTCTCTTCTTCGCTCTCATCGCTGTTGTCCTCGCGACAAACCAGTTCGTCTTCCCCGCCGACGGCGACAAGATGGTCATCGGCCGTGAAAACAACCTCACCTGGACTGATGGCCACTTTAACCTCACCGATACGCTGCAGCTGACCTTCGAGTTCAACTCGGAGTTCATCCAGGACCTCCTCAAGGACACCGACATGACTTCTGCTCAGCGCACGCCCGATACCTGCATCCCCATGCCCGAGATCAACTCGATCCCCGTGGACCTCCGCATCCCCGTCGAGACCATCCAGGACCTCGTTGACTCCCTCAACCTCCCCATCGAGATCGACGTCGAGTCCATCGTCAACAACGTGCTCCAGAACGTCGACCAGATCTCCGAGTCCGATCGCAACGTCACCATCTCCCTCTACCAGTGCAGCGCCGAGGAGCCCGACTTCCAGTCCTGGGTCATCATCGACTCCGCCAAGAGCGTCTTCGTCGGCGCCCTCGCTGTGCTCCTCTCCGTCTTCCTCCTCCTCTAAGGGCGGGTCTCTCTCTGTAAATAGCCACGGCTCTTCCTTCTTTACGTTCCCCGGGTCCGCCGCTCGTCCAGTGGCGCTGCGCTGCCGAGGCCATCGTCTGCTCGCGCCGCATTGCTCCACTGCCCACCGCCCTGATCCCGGCAGCGCCGCCAGGAGCCGCCAAAGGTAACCCACCGGCCCCGCGCCCGTCCGCCAGCGCGGTGGCTATTTTGGTCAGCCGCGGCAGGATATTTTGGGCAGTCGCCAGAGTCACAAACGTTTCAACACTCAATCATGAACTACATTCTCCTTATTGCTCTCTTCGCGGCCGTATTTGCGACCAACGAGTTCGTATTCCCAAGAAACGGCGATCTGATGATCGTCGGCCGGAAGAACAACCTCACCTGGACTGAAGGCCACTTCAACCTCACCGATACGCTCCAGATGACCTTCGAATTCAACTCCGAGGTGCTCCAGGACCTCCTCAAGGACACCGACATGACCGCAGCGCAGCGCACGCCCGATACCTGCATCCCGCTGCCGTCGATCAACTCGATCCCCGTCGACCTGACGATCCCAGTCGGCCACATCCAGGAGTTCATCGACTCCCTCAACCTCCCCATCGAGATCGACGTCGAGTCCATCGTCAACAACGTGCTCCAGAACGTCGACCAGATCTCCGAGTCCGATCGCAACGTCACCATCTCCCTCTACCAGTGCGGCGCCGAGGAGCCCGACTTCCAGTCCTGGGTCATCATCGACTCCGCCAAGAGCGTCTTCGTCGGCGCCCTCGCTGTGCTCCTCTCCGTCTTCCTCCTCCTCTAATTATCTTAAACACCCTGTTCTAGTTTACCTGGGTTGCACCGCTGCCGCCCCGTCCGCGCGCTCAGAGCTGCCTGCCACGGTGTGCCGCGAGGCCCGGCGGGCGCGGGGGCGAGCGCTGCCTGGCGCGGCGGTCTGTTTTGGTCATGATGGTCATAGAATGCGCGCGCTATTTTTGGGTGCCAGTTGAAACATCATTTGAAACATGAACAAGCTTCTCTTCTTCGCTCTCATCGCTGTTGTCCTCGCGACAAACCAGTTCGTCTTCCCCGCCGACGGCGACAAGATGGTCATCGGCCGTGAAAACAACCTCACCTGGACTGATGGCCACTTTAACCTCACCGATACGCTGCAGCTGACCTTCGAGTTCAACTCGGAGTTCATCCAGGACCTCCTCAAGGACACCGACATGACTTCTGCTCAGCGCACGCCCGATACCTGCATCCCCATGCCCGAGATCAACTCGATCCCCGTGGACCTCCGCATCCCCGTCGAGACCATCCAGGACCTCGTTGACTCCCTCAACCTCCCCATCGAGATCGACGTCGAGTCCATCGTCAACAACGTGCTCCAGAACGTCGACCAGATCTCCGGAGTCCGATCGCAACGTCACCATCTCCCTCTACCAGTGCAGCGCCGAGGAGCCCGACTTCCAGTCCTGGGTCATCATCGACTCCGCCAAGAGCGTCTTCGTCGGCGCCCTCGCTGTGCTCCTCTCCGTCTTCCTCCTCCTCTAAGGGCGGGTCTCTCTCTGTAAATAGCCACGGCTCTTCCTTCTTTACGTTCCCCGGGTCCGCCGCTCGTCCAGTGGCGCTGCGCTGCCGAGGCCATCGTCTGCTCGCGCCGCATTGCTCCACTGCCCACCGCCCTGATCCCGGCAGCGCCGCCAGGAGCCGCCAAAGGTAACCCACCGGCCCCGCGCCCGTCCGCCAGCGCGGTGGCTATTTTGGTCAGCCGCGGCAGGATATTTTGGGCAGTCGCCAGAGTCACAAACGTTTCAACACTCAATCATGAACTACATTCTCCTTATTGCTCTCTTCGCGGCCGTATTTGCGACCAACGAGTTCGTATTCCCAAGAAACGGCGATCTGATGATCGTCGGCCGGAAGAACAACCTCACCTGGACTGAAGGCCACTTCAACCTCACCGATACGCTCCAGATGACCTTCGAATTCAACTCCGAGGTGCTCCAGGACCTCCTCAAGGACACCGACATGACCGCAGCGCAGCGCACGCCCGATACCTGCATCCCGCTGCCGTCGATCAACTCGATCCCCGTCGACCTGACGATCCCAGTCGGCCACATCCAGGAGTTCATCGACTCCCTCAACCTCCCCATCGAGATCGACGTCGAGTCCATCGTCAACAACGTGCTCCAGAACGTCGACCAGATCTCCGAGTCCGATCGCAACGTCACCATCTCCCTCTACCAGTGCGGCGCCGAGGAGCCCGACTTCCAGTCCTGGGTCATCATCGACTCCGCCAAGAGCGTCTTCGTCGGCGCCCTCGCTGTGCTCCTCTCCGTCTTCCTCCTCCTCTAAGGGCGGGTCTCTCTCTCTGTAAATAACCACGGCTCTTCCTTCTTTACGTTCCCCGGGTCCGCCGCTCGTCCAGTGGCGCCTGTCTTAGCGACGATTTCAATTGAGTGCCGCGACTGATTTGATCTCATGGAGATCTAACGCGACTCAGCTGGAGTCGAATTCGAACAAGCTTGTCTCAGCAAAGAACAAGAATGGTTTGTCCATTGCCTCCTTTGGGCATCAAATACGTTCACACAGGTTATCCTTGGCATCAACGGTTTTGGTCGTATCGGCCGCATGGTCCTCCGCGCTGCTTGCGCTCGTGGCCTCACCAACAAGTTCGCTGTCATCAACGATCCCTTCATTGACCCCGAGTACATGGCCTACATGTTCAAGTACGACTCTGTTCACGGCAAGTACGCCGGTGAGGTCTCCCACGAGGAGGGCGCCATCATCATCGACGGCCACAAGATCATCGTCGTCAACGCCCGCGACCCCGCCACCATCCCGTGGGGTGCCAACAACGTTGACGTCGTCATCGAGGCCACCGGCATCTTCAAGGAGCTCAAGACCGCTCAGGTCCACATCGATGCTGGCGCCAAGAAGGTCGTCATCACCGCCCCCTCCGGCGACGCTCCCATGTTCGTCAACGGTGTCAACTTCGACAAGGTCACCGCCGAGAACCACATCGTCTCCAACGCTTCCTGCACCACCAACTGCCTCGCTCCCCTCGCTAAGGTCCTCGAGGACAACTTCGGTGTCGAGCGTGGCCTCATGACCACCTGCCACGCCATGACCGCCACTCAGCGCACTGTTGACGGCCCCTCTCCCCGTGACTGGCGCGCCGGCCGCGCTGCCTCTGGCAACATCATCCCCGCCTCCACTGGCGCCGCCAAGGCTGTCGGCAAGGTCCTCCCCGCCCTTAACGGCAAGCTTACTGGCATGGCTCTCCGTGTCCCCACTCTCGACGTCTCTGTCGTCGATCTCACCGTCATCCTCAAGAAGGAGACCACCTACCAGGAGATCTGCGCCGCCGTCAAGGCTGCCGCTGAGGGCCCCATGAAGGGCGTCCTCGCCTACACCGACGACGCTGTTGTCTCCCAGGACATCACCGGTGTCGCCGAAACCTCCATCTTCGACTCCAAGGCCGGCATGGCTCTCGACTCTACCATGTTCAAGGTCATCAGCTGGTATGTTCCCCCAACTCTTCATTCCCCCCTTACATTAGGTACGACAACGAAGCTGGTTACAGCAACAAGGTCATCGATCTCGTCGCCCGCGTCTGCGAGGTCTCCAACATTGCCTTCTAAATCAGAAAATCGTAAAGTCATCATTTTGTCAGAGCTGCTCAAGCAACGTCTTTGACATCATAACGCACACCCACAACATGTCCGACATCGTCGTCGCTGCCGACTGTCCCTTCAGTGCCTCTTGCCCAAAGTGCACATTATCATCAGTGTGACCGAGACCGATTACCAAACATGGCTTCCAATGAGGATGCTAGATTAAGACGTTTGTGCTTTCATATGGATTAATTACTTAGAGAGGATGCGGCAGCTCCACCGGTTGCAGCAAGACGTTGAAAACGCCTCTGAGAGCGCTGCCAAGGTCAAAGAGTTCATCAGGTCCGGAACAACGCAGCAAATGCCTGACGGGACAGAAGCAACGGACCTCCAGTCCTCGGTGTTCGTCATTTCCACCCCTCTAACACAGCCGCGGATTCCTCGACACGCTCTCCACCGTACGCCGGCACGCCAGCTCCCTTGACCGGGACATTCCTCAAATGTCCAAGGCTATGTTCCGCTCTGTACTGGGGTACATCGACAGGGGCGAGGACCCGGACCAGTACATGCTGAACCAGTACACAGAGTTCCTGCGGGTTAACATGGAGGCAAACGGGAGGATGGAGGCGCTGGCCACACTCAAGGAGGCCATGGAGGAGGAGATCAAGCTCCGCTAAGGTTGACGGAGTCGCATATCGCCAAGTTGATCAATCATTTGATATCGCAAGAAGGACTGAATAAAGCGAGGCCTTACCAAATGGCCCATACTCAATCAACACGCCAATGCGGTAGAGATCACACGAACGATTTATGGCGTTACGTGGGCTCACGTATATCATTCCGAGGCTGAAGCCATTCGCCATGCGGAGCCGATCAGGCGATTCAGTAACTGCAATCATACTTGCTGATGAGTTTGGAGACCTCATGTCCCCTGTTTCCGACTTTCTACCTCCCGTTTGTCCCCCCTTCGTTCCTTTCTCACCAAGATCCTCTTCCCCGTGGCCAATATCCCGACTATTGAGTACATGCTTGAGTATCTGTACATGCACGGGATCACGCAGGTCTACATCGCCGCGAGCCGCTCCTTCGCTGCTCTGAAGGAGTACCTCAAGCACTCCCGCTTTGCCATGGCACGCAACCATCCCCTCCGTGTGAACTATGCCCAGGTGGGCAAGAAGGACACCAACATCAGCTCCTTGCTGAAGGAGGTCCACTCTAAGCTCCGCACCAACCGGGACGACGACTCGCTCTATGTCCTGATGACCGCCCCGTGCATCCCCTCCTTCGACCTCCACGCCCTCATCCAGCGCCACAGACAGCGCGCGGATGACCTCAAGGCCGACCACCGGTCGCACGGCATCGAGGGCTCTGACTTGGCCATGACTGTCGTCGCCCACCGGGCAGGCCCCCATAACCCCGTTGCCTCCCCCGCCAACCCCACCACAGTCATGACAGACGGCCGTGGGTTCATCCAGCAGATCCCCGACCGCGAGGACGTCACGCCCATCTCTGTGCGGGCACTCAAGAGCGGGCCCCTCACAGTCCACGCGAATCTGGGGGTCAGCGACATCGTACTGTTCAAGCACAGCATCTTCGGGTCGATCGGCGAGTCGTACGACACTGCCCAGGTGTTTATGGACATTGTCAAGGCCATTCTCGGACAGTATGAGACACTTCAGGCTGAGATCGCCCTGGACATCGCCCCCGGGATCTGTGCCCCCATCTCCTCCTTCGGCAACGCCGCCAGTGCGACCTGGGCCATCCTCAGACGCTGGTTCCCCCAATTCCTCCCCGAGACCCTCGTCCAGACCGACAAGGCAAACCGCACGACGTTTACCCACTCGAGCGGCATCTACACGGAGGTCCCCCTGGGCGATCGGTGCACTCACAGACCGACCCACGTCACCCGCAGCGCTGCCCGGCCCTGTGTGATGGTTGGGGCGGACGGGTTCGTGCACACGGACGCCGTGCTGAGACGGGCGTGTGTGGGGAGGTCCTGCAGCATCAGCGCAGGGGTTGAGCTCACTGGTACCATCGTCATGAGTAACGTCGTCGTCAGAGATGGGGCCGTCGTCGAGGACTCCGTCATCATGGCGGACGCCACCATCGGCCGCAACGCCCAGATCGGACCTGATGTCGTAATCGGCCCCAATGTCATTGTACCAGACGGCGCTGTGCTCGACGGTCCAGCCATATATATGACTCAGGGCCAAGAGTCGACCGTATCTGGATCTGACTCTGACTCTGACTCTGACTCCGCGAGTGCCGGCATGGTCGAGCGGCGCGGAATCGGATCCCGCCACAGCAAGGCCAGAAAGCTGAGGGAGAGCACGTGGGAGTCGATGTCAACCCTGCCAGGCTCTCCCTCGGGTGTGACGAATCTGTTTATTGACTCAATGAGATCATCACGGAGAATGACGCCGGAGCCTACCAGCGGCACGATCACAGCCACGCCTGGCACGCCGGTCCGGCTCTTCGGGGACCTCCTCGGCCACAGCGACAGCGAGGAATCACTGCGGAACCAGTCGAGCATGGATAGCGTGCGGGCGGACATCAGGGGCTTCGAGATCAGCGAGGAGGAGCCCCGCGACCTCGATAGCCTCGAGTCATCGCCCAGGATCTCGATCATGACCGAATCTCAGGAAGAATCTGAAGAATCAGAGACCGAGTCACTCAAATCCTCCTCATCTTCCCTGATGGACACGGACTTTACCAGACTCGACCCAGCCAACCCCGACTACGGCCTCATCCTCCCAGGTCCCGGCAATGAACCGGGTTGGGTCGACTTTGTGGACGTCGTCCCCGAGGAAGAGGCTGGGTTCCAACTCATCGAGGACAGGGTGACACAGCTGAGGGAGGCCGTCGTCAATGCCGTGAGAGCCGGCCTGGAGAGCAGCAACACGCCCGACGACATCGCCACCTCAGTGAACGGTATCGCGTGCGCTTATCGGACCGCTGATGACATGATGTCGTGCCCCACGACGGCCGCCCTCCTAATGGGCATGCTGAGCCACGCGATCGCCCAGAACGCGGACGAGGACGGCACTGTTGAGGATGTGACGATGCCCGAGGTTCTACAGACCTTCGGCCCCATCGCTTCGGCCTGGCGGGCATGCGATAGCATGGCGCGTTTCTTCGAGCTGGCCGATGGTTCGGACGACGCGCTGCATGAGGCTGAGACTGAGCTGTTGTACCAGATGTACGAGATGTTCACGGAGCCTACCTCTGTTGTGTCAGAACTGTCGAAGGATACTGCGGATGAGGTGGTTGAGAACATCTTTGGATTCATCACGGCGCCCATCAGTGGGCCCCTGGTGCGGGAGGAGACGTTCGACGAGTGGCTGGAGGAGGGCCTCGATGACGAGGACCCCGACGACCATGCGTTTAAGATGATTCTTTTGGGCGACCAGGACAGCGGCGATGAGTACGATGACGAGTACGACAGCGAAGAGGAGAGCGATTAAAAGACCGTGGGGCAATGGCGGGGCGGGGAGCGTCTTACATGTGGGTGAAATCAATCCTGAAATCGCCAAATCGAATGGGGTTAAGCTGCACCATCGAAAGAAATGGACTTCGATAATGGCATTCCGGGGGCAGGGTCCTTTGGAATGTTCACCACGGGCATACCTATCAACCCGCTGGACCTTGGCGCTGGTTCAGAGGAGCTTAGCAAGACGACGGAGCTCTTCCAGGAAACACCGTCCCTGAAGCCTATGAACTTCTCTCTCCATGCCCAGCCGGGTAACATACCGGGTACTGAGGAGATGAGCAACACAGAGCAGCTGTCTAGGGAGGAAACGGAGCGTATGATGGGTTTCATGGAGAATGATAACCAGTCTAGCGAGTTCCTCGCCTTCCTCCGGGAACTGCACAAAGCTAACAAGGGCACAGGTCTCAAGCGCATGCCAGTAGTCGGTCACCGCGAGCTGGACCTTTATCAGCTCTTTACTCTGGTCGAGCACTACGGTGGTCTCGACCACGTCGTCAAGAATAAGCTATTCAAGGAGATCGCGAAGCAGCTCGGGCTCCCGCCTTCAGTGACCAATGCCGGCTTCGTCTTGAGGAACAAATACGAGAAGCTCATCCTCCCCTACGAAAAGGTGCTGGCCCAACGCTACAGCACGCTGAATCACCACACACACGAGAGCCCGCCCGTCCAGATAACTACCAAGCGCCCCGCGGAGAGCATGCCCAACGCCTTCGCCCTTGCCTTCCCCCAGGAGTCCGATGTGTTCGGGGCCAGCCTGCAGGGCACGAACACGCCCGTCTACGGCGCCCTGAAGGCCGTCCTCAACTTCTTCGTAACCACATTCGGGACAGCGCTGGACCGCATGTCTGCTGTAATCTGCACCCAGGAGAGCAACTTGGCGAGGGAGGAGAACGTCGACATCACGCCCCTCCTAACAACGCTGAGGCCGCTCATCTGCTTCCTGTCTTCCCTCCCTGGGTCCGCGCTGCCCTACGTGTTCCACGCCTGGCCGCTCTCCACGCTCCCTCTGATGGACATAGACGCCCTCGACGACCAGATCCTTCTTAAGTCAGACCTCAACGCCAACATCAACTCCATTTTTATCGGAGCCTCGCCCAATGTCACGGGCCTCGCATGGCCCCGGGGCGAGCATCTCCGGCATCTTAAGGTCATGTGGGACGGCTTCGACACTTCCATGTTTACCGCCGCCATTGCAGCATACCCCAACCTCAACACCCTGACCATCGGCGACGCCCGGTCAGTCGACCTCGGCACAATGCCGTCGATGCGGATGCTGTACCGCGCCAACATCATCAAGCTGCCTGGCCGAATGACCAAGACACTCGCACAGGTGAGCAGGCAGTGCCCGCAGCTGACCATCCTCAGGGTAGCATATGACCCCGCCGAGCGCCGCAGGGACTCAGAGCCTGTGGTGCCCTTCCCGCCGCCCGGGACCGTCTTCCCAGGTGTTGTAGACCTCTGCCTGAGCAACTGCCGCTGCGTCGAGATGAGCCGCATGCCGTTCGCTTTCCCCAAGCTTCGCCGTTTCAACATGTGCCACTCCGTCGTCAAGCCAATACAACTGGCCGGAGACAGGCCCAGCGGTGCCCCCCGCGATTCAGTGGCGACCAACTGCGGGCTTGAGACCGTCATGCCCAACCTGGCCACGCTCTCGATGTGTACATGCAGCGGCCAGCTGTCTACGTCTCTCCCTTACTCCCACCAGATGACACTAACCCTCAACATGACTCCGGGAGTCCACGAGCTGCCGTCCTCAAGCACGGCGCCCCACAGAGTGGTCGACGGTGATAAGCCTTTCAACATAGTGCCCATGCTCGGAGTTAACGACGGCATGCTCAACGGACTCGACGTCCCTGACACGATGGCCGGCATCCCGGTGTCTGGTGGAACGTGCAATTTAGGCAATATGGATGATCTCACAGAGGCCCTAGGCAACTGAGGGTTTGGGTGACGTGTTTTATTTATACTGTTTATTATAAAGAGCTGAGATGACGCCGGGCCTTTATGCAACGAAAAGTCGACACCAGGTAACCTCACCGTCCAGGCCGGGAAAGACACTTGGCAAGGTGCCGGGCAAAGAACTTGGTCGACAGCTGCTGCCCACATATGGGGCATGTGGCCTTGTACTGCAGCTTTTTTGGTGCCCGCGGCTCCTTGGTCACGCTGCCGTAGACCGTGGCGTTCGACTGAGCGTGGTCTGCGTATCTCTGCTCTACCGTCTGCTGCTCACACGGCTCCACGGCCAGCTGGGCCCTTATCCTGGCCTCAGACGTCTCTGCGGTGATGTTTCTGACGCATTCTACGATGGCATCCGAGACCTGAGTGAGGGAGGGAAAGGGGACAAACTAGCTTCACTGCCTCCGCATGCCGCTGCTGCGTGAGGGGCTGTAAGAACGTCCTGATCTTCTCCAGTTGGATCAGTGCTTGCTTTTGCTTTGGCGATGTCTTGAGAAGATCCCCGAGACGCGGCCTCAGCGCCACAGTGACGCTATCCTTCTTGCCATTGTTGTATGGATCACGTCTATAAGCTGATGGGCGCGGCAATATCGACTGTGAGGGCGGGAAGAGCTTTGCTACATGCTCGTTCCGACGTTTGTACTTGTCCAGGACTGTTGGCCTCGGTTTCTGTATCGCTGCTTGCGGTCTCTGCTTCCGTTTCCTGTATTGCACTGGCTTACTGCATGGTAGGACCGAAATCTCGATCATTCTGGCCCCAAGCAGCTCTCGTCTTGCAACGGTGCAGTTTAGTACCTGGACATTTACAGGTCTCACAGGCCATTCCCGATGTCACACACATGCTACTGAGAGCCAGCGTGGGTCTGGTTAGGTCAGAAACTCGACTTGACTTGCCCTTGGTCTCATACTACTCCAGCGATAGAACTCTCTCAGTCCAATGTTTTTCAACTTTTGCGGTGGCGATGTCCCCGATTGGGTACTATCGCAGTTCTATGCGTTCGATTCCATCTCCTCAGAGGTCCTTGGCGCCCTGCTTCGCGAGACAGTTCGTGCCTTGGTGAAGAAGGACCTTAAGCACAGCCTTCAGGAGAAGCTAGAGCTTGATCGCACACAATTCAAGTCTATTCTGGCTGTTCTTCACTTCATTATCTCCTCTGCTGCCAGATACAACGTCAAGGCCGACGTCCTCCAGACCGAGCTCCTCCAGCTCGGTCTACAGCAGCAGCAGTGCGCGCTCATCGCAGAGACGCACGCTACTGCCTGCGAGTCAATCAGAGAGACCCTCCAGGCGACGATGATGCGGCTCCCCTCCGTCGCTTCTGTTATCACTCACGTAGACGAGATGGCTGACCTTGCGACAGGCGATGTCGTCAAGGAGGGTGCTGTGCATCTCTCTAGAACCGATGGGGAGCGGATCAGCTTCAAGACAGACGCGTCGCAGCTGGCGTCCATCGTGGGCGACCTGAAGGGAGCACTCGAGTCCATGCAGGACCTCGAGTCGCTGACGCAGTGAGGGTAGACCAAGGGTGTGATAAAGTTTTATTGGCGGGTTGCTTGAGACCAAGGGCGAGGCATCGGCTGAGAAAATAAGAAGGGGTGGGATAGAATCCATTCACCACTCGCGTCTGCGCCCCGGGCAGTCATTCGTCGGTTGGTCATGACTTCACCGTCAGTCGCCGCTAAACCCACCAGCGATTCGGGCCTTTTCACTGAATGATCGAGGATCTCGTGTATTCCCGCGATGACCTGATCAGCATGTACACAGAAGTGCCTGTGCCCGAGATATTGCTGTCCCTCGGCCACGATTCGATGGTCTCCGCTTCATCCGTGGCCCCAAACCCCCAGAAGGCCGCACTCGACGAGGGGCTTGCCAAGAACACACAGAATAAGCAAAGAAAGGCTGCCAAGAAGCCGTTCCAGAAGACCGGAGCCAACGGTAAGCCTGTCAAAGGACAGAAGGACACTCTCAAGCGAGACAGCCAGCCGAAGAAGAAGACCGCTGCCCCTGCGATCGGCCGCTTCAAGGCATCAGACATCAACCAGCTTCAGCCCGACGACGACCTCATGGTTGGCGAGGCGGACCTGTGGGACATCCCTGACGGCAACAACATCATGGAACTCGATGACCTCCTCCTCAAGCTCGACATCGAGGACGAGAAGAGGTCTCGCGGCAGACCAAAGCCACAGGCTCAGCCCGATCCTGAGCCAAAGTCAGAGCCCGAGTCGAAACCTCAGTGGGAATACCGTGATCCCAGTGGTGTGACGCACGGGCCGTACCCAGCCAGTCAGATAGAACGGTGGCTGCCCCACTTCCCGGCGACCACTCCCATCAGACAGGTGGGGGAGGAGACGTGGGCGAAGCTGTGCGACAGGTTTGGACGGAAGGAGCAGCCCAAACCCGCCCCCGTCCCAGCCCCCGCTCCAGTGCCGGCCCCCATGCCTGCTGCCCGCCCGCCCCCGCCCCAGCCGGGCCACGTGCCCCAGATGCCCTACCCCATGCCCTACCCGATGCCCTACCCCCAGGCCGGGCCCCGCATGCCACTGGGCCAGCAGCCCGGACCCGTCCCAGCCGGTGTCTCTGTGGACGCCCTATTTGCCCGTATCGGCCCCATGCCCGGTCAGCCCCTGCCCCAGGGCATGCGGTTCCCTCCAACGATGCCCATGGGCCCTAACGGACAGCAGATGCCGTACCCGTACCCGCCGATGATGTCGCCCTCCCGCTCCATGCCGATGGGCCCCACTGCACGCGGCCAGGGTCAGCCCCAGCCTCAGATGCCTAAGCCCGCCGGCCCCGCCCCGGCCCAGGGAGCTGGGTGGTCCCGCCCGCCTGAGCGTCGTGCTCTTGTGACCCTCAAGGAGATTTTCGAGGAGCAGAACACGCAGCCTCACGCTCAGCGCCCGCCCGCCCGCACTGGAGCATGGGGAGCGGATGACGGTGCTTTCGGGTCTCCGCTGCAATACAGGGGTGTCGGCAGTAAGAAGTAAATGATGGGTTGACCAGCAGTCGAGTATACATGATGGAGACTGTCAAGCATGCATGGACGCCAACATGTGAAACCATAAACACGATAAATAAATTTTTCTTTCGATTTGTTCATAAATCACTCATCATCAACAGACAACTTTACTTACTGCTCACGGGGGTAGAGGAGAGCAGCCTGGGCAGCAGAGACGCGGGCACCGGGCACACGGAAGGGAGAGCATGAGATGTAGGTCAGGCCGATCTGCTGGCAGAAGAAGACAGACTCCTGGCCGGTCTGCTCGCCGCAGATACCGATCTTCATGCCGGGGCGGGTGGTGCGGCCCTTCTGGACGGCCATCTTCATGAGCTCGCCGACACCCTCAGTGTCGATGCGCTGGAAGAAGTCGAAGGGGTAGACAGACTTGTCGAGGTAGACGGGCATGAACTTGTTGTAGTCATCACGAGAGATACCGGTGGTGGTCTGGGTCAGATCGTTGGTACCGAACGAGAAGTACTCGGCGTGCTCAGCAATCTTGTCAGCGGTGATGCAAGCGCGGGGAAGCTCGATCATGGTGCCGATGTGGTAGTCGACCTTGATGTTCTTCTCGGCGAGGACCTTCTCGCACTCGTCAGCGACGAGCTTGCGCATGGCCTCCATCTCGTTAACGTGGTTGAGGACGGGGATCATGATCTCGGGGTGGACCTCGAGGCCAGTCGCCTGGACCTCAGCGGCGGCCTCCATGATGGCGCGGGCCTGCATGCGAGAGATCTCGGGGTAGACCATGCCGAGACGGCAGCCACGGAAGCCAAGCATAGGGTTGGCCTCAGCGAGGGAGTCGACGAAGGCGCGGAGCTCCTCCTCGGACTTGCCGGTGGCCTTGATGAGGGGGGCGAAGTCCATCTCCTGGGAGACGAACTCGTGGAGCGGGGGGTCGAGCAGACGGATGTTAGCGGGGCGGCCCTCGAGAGCCTTGAACATGCCGATGAAGTCGTCACGCTGGAAGGGGAGGAGCTTGGCAAGGGCGGCCTTGCGCTGCTCGGCGGTCTCAGAGACGATCATCTCCCTCATGGAGTAGATGCGGTCGTGCTCGAAGAACATGTGCTCGGTACGGGTGAGGCCGATGCCCTGGGCACCGAAGGCGACAGCCTGCTTGGCATCAGCAGGGGTGTCAGCGTTGGTGCGGATGTCGAGCTGGCGGTACTTGTCAGCCCACTGGAGGATGAGGTTGAAGTTCTCAGAGAACACGGGGGCAATGGTAGCAAGCTGGCCCTCGATGACCTCACCGGTGGAGCCATCAAGAGAGAGCCAGTCACCGCGCTTGAACACCTTGCCGTTGATCTTCATCTGCTCGGCCTCCTCGTCGACCTCGACGGCGGAGCAGCCGGCAACGCAGCACTTGCCCATGCCGCGAGCGACAACAGCGGCGTGAGAAGAGCAGCCACCGCGGGCGGTGAGGATGCCCTGGGACATGGTCACCGACGATATCCTCGGGGAGGTCTCAGCACGAACGAGGATGGCGGGCTCGCCAGCGTTGAAGCGGGCCTCGGCATCAGCGGCGGTGAACTCGACGCGGCCAACACCAGCGCCGGGGGAGGCGGGGAGGCCAGTGGCGACGACGTTGCGGACAGCCTTGGGGTCGAAGGTCTTGTGGAGAAGCTCGCCGATCTTGTTGGGCTCCTGGCGGAGGAGAGCCTCCTTCTCGGTGATCATGCCCTCCTTGACCATCTCAGCGGCGATACGGACCATAGCGGCAGCGGTACGCTTGCCGACACGGGCCTGAAGCATGTAAAGCTTGCCGTCCTGGACGGTGAACTCGAGATCGACCATATCCTTGTAGAAGGCCTCGAGCTTGTCGTAGTTATCGCAAAGCTGCTTGTAGACGCCGGGCCAGACACCGCCAACGGACTCCATATCGGAGATCTTGATGGGGGTACGGATACCAGCGACGACGTCCTCACCCTGGGCGTTGGGGAGGAACTCACCGTAGATCATCTTCTCACCAGTGGCAGGGTCACGGGTGAAGCCAACACCGGTGCCGGAGGTCTGGCCGAGGTTGCCGAAGACCATGGACTGGACGTTGACGGCAGTGCCCCAACGGTGGTCGATAGAGTGCATGTTGCGGTAGTAGACGGCACGCTCGTTGGTCCAGGAGTCGAAGACAGCGTTGATAGCGCGGATGAGCTGGTCCTTGGGGTCCTTGGGGAACTCCTCGTTGATGGTCTTCTTGACCATGGCGCGGTACTCGGCGACGCACTCCTTGAGGTGCTCGGCGGAGAGGTCGGTATCCTGGGCAGCAGAGTACTTCTTCTTGAGGCCCTCGAGGATGTGCTCGAAGTTCTTGTGGGGGACGCCGAGGACGACATCACCGTACATCTGGATGAAGCGGCGGTAAGCATCCCAAGCGAAGCGCTCGTTGCCAGAGTCCTTGGCGAGGCCCTCGACGGACTCGTCGTTGAGGCCGAGGTTGAGGACGGTATCCATCATGCCGGGCATGGAAACTCGGGCGCCGGAACGGACGGAGAGGAGAAGGGGCTTGGCGGAATCACCGAACTTGCGGCCAGTGGCATCCTCGATCTTCTTGAGAGCAGCCCAGATCTTAGCCTCATAGTCAACGGGCCAGGACTGGTTCTCCATGTAGTGAACGCAAGTCTGGCAAGGGATGACAAAGAAGGGGGGCACATCAAGGCCAATGTTGGACATCTGCATCAAACTGCAGCCCTTGCCGCCGAGGACGGTCTTGTCAATCTCTGTGGGGACATCAAAAGTGAAAACCTGGTCAGCCATGGCTCTCTTCGAGTTCTGTTGCATAAAAAGCGGAGAAAAAAAAAGCTGGGGTACCTTCGTCCCCGTGGACTCTAGCTCTGCTTGGGTCATTGCGGGTCAGCTGTCTATGTGTACATTTTTTGGTGGCGAAAAGCAATCTTTACCCACGTTGCCACTATTGGAGCACAGCTTGGGTATTTTGGTCCCCGGAACATGCTTATAGTGTGCCATAAAGACGAGTAATGGGCTAGTAGTTCGCAGCACACTCGAGTCATGAGCGGCCAAAATCAATTTCGGGGCAGACTGGACTTCGCCATCACCGGTGCGTCAGAAGCCTGAGGAAGCCAGGTCCAATAGCTGCAAGCACGATAAAACTCCATCAAGCCTTGTAGCACCCACACTTTGTCGATTGGGAAGACGGCAACTTTTTTCTTGCCATGAAAAGCTGAGTGATAGAAGAGGATGTCTACATCTCAACAGAAGAAGGCCCCGCTTCCCGCACTAACTGGCCAGAGGACCAGACAGCGCAAGAAGCATATCCCGACCGTTCTTGATCCCGAGGGGTTTGTCAGAGACGTGAACGAGTTCTTCGTCTCCAAGGACTTCGACATCTCCCCCGCGGTGGCTGAGGAGCTTATAGGCGAGCCCACCTTTGATAACACAAAGCGTCCACTCATTGACCATGCGCAGTTCTTCTTCAATTACCTCCTGTTTGGCAACCGCAACTTTGCTGCCATCAAAACAAAGCTTCCCGAAGAGCTGACCCCTCGCCGTTACGCCCTTACCTGCCCCGACGAGGAGGTGATTCTGTTCGTTCAGTTTATCGCGGCCCTGTGCCAGCGGAAGTCGAAGCTGAAGACGAGAATCCCTGATTTCTTCACCGGCGTCATTGGTTCCCTCATCTCTCTCGACGAGTCCTCCAGCACTGCCATTCTTCGCATCGCCCACATCACGACGTGCTTCATCAAGGAGGGGCTGATGGCCGTCGACGTCCTCCGTGAGCTGACGGTGACAACGTCTACTGCCGTCGAGTCTGGCCTCGCCCAGACCGTGCTGATCGCTGTGATCAAGAACTACGCTGCTATGACGACTGAGCGCCGTGCCATCGCGATGCTGAAGACGGGCGGCTTCATCAAGACCCTCCGCAAGTACATCCCCTTCACACAGAGGGAGAACTTCAACCAGATCATGGAGGATAACGGCATTGGGTTCGTTGCCGTTGAAACACAGCGCACATACGACGCCAAGGTCCGCAAGGAGGCCATCAGTGTCATCTCTAAGGCCCTCTCCGAGTCCGGGCCCGCGGAGGCACACAAGAAGCACGCCGAGTCTGTAGAGGCGCTCTCCCTGGACGAGGAGGACGCAGCGCTGCTCCTGTGGGACGCCATGGCGACCTCCCTCCCCGCCACCAAGCAGGAGCTCGTCAAGAGCCTCGAGGCGTGGGCATCTATGCTCACTGGCTTCACCATGGACAAGCCCGTGATCCAGGGGAAGCTGATCATGGCCGTCCAGTCGTCATGCTACTCTGAGCCCAAGCTGCTCAACTACTTTGGATCGATCGTGCAGCTGTTCTACCACCACGAGGTGCTCGACGAGGACGTTATTGTCGCGTGGAACCGGGTTTCGTCCGGCAAGGGTGCGTCTGTGTTCAAGGGCCAGCTCTCTGGCCTCCTTCGGTGGTTCGACCAGGCCGAGGAGGAGCCCGAGGAGGCGGAAGAGTAAACGGTATTCGTATGGGGGGCGGCGGGCTGGCTGCCTTGTATACACACCATTGGGATGGAGACCTGTGGCCCGTCTGGTCATGGGTTAAGGTGCGCTTGGGTGAACGTCGAACCTGTCTTGTCAGGCTCGAATGTCGAGCATCGATGTGTTTGGGAGCATCCTGGGTTATTTAGCGACGCTATGCTTTACTATCCAATACGTACCCCAGTTGCTCTCCAACTACCGCCGTAGATCCGTGGAGGGGCTTAGTTTGACGTGCTACGTCATCAAGCTCATCGGAGCGTACTTCCTGTTCGTCGTGGCGCTTATCTCGGGGGAGCATCCCTCTGTGATATGCTATGGGATGGTCAACTTGATCCAATACAACCTCTTCATGTTCTTTTGGTTCCGATTCCGCCACGTCCACTGGGTCGCTTGGACTGCCCTCACTCCCATGGCTCCCCTTGTGCTCGTCTACCTCTGGCCCGAGGTGGGCAACTACACCATCTTCCTCAAGCCCCTCTCCCAGGTGTTCTCCCACATCCCCCAACTGATGCTCGTGTACAAAGCAAAGACCACTAATGGTGTCAGCATGAAGACGCAGGGTCTCTGCTTCATGGGCGGGCTGTGCGGCTTCATCATGACCCTTCTAGTCCCCCCCAAGTCGTTTGGAGTCACCGCCGCCTACATCTGTGCCATGGGGCAGGGGGGCACGCTGGTGGCAGCCAGGGTCTACTACGGCGATCATCCTCGGCTGGGGGCGAGGGGTGTCTGATGGCTGGCGGTGTCAACACAACGCTCCGTAAATTTATCACTGCAGTGTGATCCATTTGAACCAAGTCTATTTGACTCCAAAATTTACTGTGGAGCCGCTGTTCTTGCCCCGACCCTGACATACGGTGACGTTAAAGGTGACGTTAACCTCGGATGGATTGATGGTGTCTCAAATACTTCGATGCATTTTTAGGTCATCCGGCTGGAATTTTGGGAATTTTAGTAGACCCCCGGCCTCCTCTCAGGCATGAGCATGCGTACGCACTCTTGGGGCCAGCGGACACTGACACGCAGTACGCAATTTACACAAAGCCCAGAATGTCGGCCGGTGGTTGGGACATTGTCCGAGTGAGCGAGGCCAAGCAACAGCTCATTCGACATGTGATAACGATCGCACCGGTAGCTTTGACGGATGCAGCGCTCGAAAGGCTGCAGCATGACGAACAGAGGAAGGCTCAGGCCTCAAAACACACAAAGAAGAAGCGTCGCAGCAAAATTATCACGTTTAAGAAGTTTTTGATGGACAAAGGGATCCTGGAGGACGAGAATCAGTACGCGGAGTTCGCGGGCCTCTTTCTCGCCGATGCCCTGGTGCATCGGCCGGCCAGCGAGCGGGATCTCTTCACCGCACATCCGAATCCACGCGGAGCTGAAAACCCTACGCACGACCAACCGCTCCAGATCATCGGGGACGCCATCTACTATCGTCCAACCGGTGTACCCCGAAACCGAGACGAGCTGCACCGCCTCCTGCTCCACAAGGCGACCGGGATATCCCTCGAGGTGCTCATCAGGGATATCGTGTCCGCTAAAAAGGGGTCGACGTCCTTCCCCCCATTTGTCCAATACGCTGGCTTCACGTCGGACCTCGTCACGCTCACACGCCCCCCCGGGCCGGGCCAGTGGCAGCGTGCACTCATCATGCAGCGTGTGGAGAAGGTGAAGAGCGCCTCGACCAAGGGTCGCAGTATTGTCCAGGCCGAGCTGGACAAGATGGGGCCACGACTGAGGGATGATGTCATGAAGAAGGTGGTGGAGGCGTTCGACAAGCCCGACTTCCAGCAGAACCTGCCCGACGAGGTGCGAATCACGGACGGTGAGATGAGGAAACCCATGGAGGGGATCCTAAAACTGCTCGAGTCACTTGACGAGTTCACCTTCTCAGCAGAAATGAGACCCGCGGAGAAGAAACGAGCGAGTGAAGTGCTACAACAGATCAACGTCCGTGTCGATTCATTCCAAGCCCTGGTCAAGCAGGTCTTTGAGTCGATGGGTAAGGACAAAGGTGTGAAGCAGACGGCCTCAGTCATCCTATCCCGGAACCTGCTGGCACCCGGTAAGAAGGGGCCGAGCAAGGGGGCGCTGAGTGTGCTGGCCGAGATCCGCGAGTCGGGTGAGAAGATCGTCGCCGACCTGGAGAAGTCAGTGACGATGATCAGCACGGCCGACGGTAAGCGGGCGGCCAAGACGACGGACACCGAGGGTCTGTTCCCGCCGGTCCAGCCGGACAAGCTCCTGCCCCAGCTCATCGACGAGTACACCGGGACCAAGGAGCAGGACCCCAAGGACGGGGTCGGGGCGGGGTTCAGCGTATTCCCCCTGGACAGCAGCATGCCCTTCCTGCAGGTCGACAACGAGCTCGTGCGTCGGTGGCACCAGGTGTCCATGCCCAACAAGGAAGTGCTCCACCAGACTGTCATTGAGAGCCTGAGGAAGTGGAACAAGCCCGTGTTCACTGAGGGGCACGTCGAGGTCATGGGGCGTGACCAGATGAGACGTCAACAGGCCATGAGAAAGAGGCTGCTCAAGAGGAGGCAGGCCCGGGGTGGTATCGACTGAGATAAACTACGGCCTGGGGGTCTAGTAACGGCTGTTGGCGGTGTGGAGCGGGCTGCGGGGGGCGGGTCGTTGCATCAATTAGCAAAACCCGCCGAAGTATCAACGACGGAATAACAATGGAGCAGTTGGCGAAGCTCGTAGACGACGGCGCCTTTTATGAAGCCCACCAGCACCTAAACACACTCATATTCCGCCATATGCGCGGGAAACGCTACACCAAAGCCTTCGACCTCATGAAGAGTACTATAGAGAAGTTCGTCGAGGTCAAGCAGATCAGAAGCGCTGGCGACATTTCTAGAGACCTCATTGAGAACTACGACCGGGCCAACATCCCTCCGGAGGAGTGGCTGGAGACGTTGTCTGAACTGACGAAGCTCTTTGACAAGTCCACCGTCCAATTCGGGGAGGATCTGCACAAGGAGGCTCTCAAGCAGCTTGTAGAGATCATGCAGCACGCCATGTTCAAGGCGTCCCACGGCGATGCCCCCGTCCCCGCCGCCCTCCATACCCTAGTTGCCCAGGCCTACCACGCCCAAGGCTCGCTCCCCCTGGCTCTCGAGCACTACCTCCTGGGCGACCCGGCTCTCGAGTCCATCGTGCGGCTGACGGTTGACTGGGCGAAGCGGTGTCCGGCTGAGGCTGACCTTGTGTTGACCAGGACGGTGCTGAGAATGCTGGCAGACGAGAGACGCCGCATCACGGGTGCTTCGAGCGTCTACCGCAAGTTCTGCCAGACCTTCCCCGGAGATACAGAGTCGGGCAGCCCCCCTGGCCTGCTCCCCCCCAGAGCAACAGTCGCCGCCACACCGCTGACAAACTTCACAGCCATGCTACTGAAACTGGTCCGGATGGCGAACAAGGGCGACGTAGAGTCGGCCACGCCCCTATTCCAGCACCTGCTCGAGACGTACGGGCCCGAGCTGGGAAGGGATGAGTCATTCGCTGATGAAATCCAACGGATCTCGAAGATCTACTTTAAGATCATGCCGGCGCCAGCGGGGGGACTCCAAGGGATGCTGAGCTCGCTGTTTGGGATGTAAATTCGGCTCTCATGCGGACTTGGCATATTGTGTAATCGCTCGTGGTAAGATCTGTCAATGGTGGAAAAATGTCATTCCCCATAGTTTTCCAAGCCCTGGCGAATCCAGTGGGATGGGGCTTGGGCTTGAAGGAGGCGACACGCCACCGACCTCCATAAAATGTGCAGTTTATGATACGAAAAATTCGAGCGAGTGCTCTGCATTAATCGCTGGAATAATGGAGAATGTTATTGTGTTGAACAGTAGTGCGATGCGCCAAAAGAACAATGGCAACATTCAGGCCGCTAAGGCTGTAGCTGACGTGATTAGGACAACCCTCGGTCCCTCTGCAGCTCTCAAGATGATCCTGGACCCCATGGGCGGTATTGTCATGACCAACGATGGTAACGCTATTCTTCGTGAGATCGATGTCTCGCATCCTGCTGCCAAGCTCATGCTAGAGATCTCCAGATCTCAGGATGACAGCGCTGGCGATGGAACGACTGCTGTGATCATTCTGGCTGGTGAGGCGCTTGCTGTCTCTCGCCGCCTGCTCGAGGTAGACCATCTTCACCCTACAATCGTGATTAGCGGCTACTACAAGGCTCTCGAGGAGGCCGTTGCTCACACAAAGACTCTTACCAAGACGATCGACACAAACGACGACGATGAGATACGCACTGTCATCAAGAGCACTGTCGGCACCAAGTTCGTCAAGTCCTGGAGCGACCTCGTCTGCAACCTCGCGCTGAAGGCTGTCCGCACCGTTGCCGTCACCAAGGAGGGCCAGGCGACTCCCGAGATCGACATCAAGCGCTATGCTAAGGTCGAGAAGATCCCTGGCGGTGCCGTGGAGGACTGCCAGGTGCTCAACGGCGTTATGATCAACAAGGACGTCGTCCACGCCGGCATGGACCGCTTCAAGCGCGACGCCCGTGTTGTTCTTCTGGACTCTTCGTTTGAGTACAAGAAGGCTGAGTCTACCCTCGAGATCGACGTCTCCAAGGGCGAGGACTACACCAAGTTCCTCAAGCTCGAGCGGGAGTGGGTCCAGAAGCAGTGCTCGGCCATCCTCGCCGTCAACCCCTCCGTGGTCATCACCGAGAAGGGGCTGGACGACGAGGCTCAGGAGATCTTTGCTCGTCACGGCGTTTCATGCATCCGCCGGCTCCGGAAGACCGACCTGCACCGTGTGGCCCGCGTAACGGGCGCCACTGTTGTCCACCGCATGGAGGACATCAAGGCGTCGGACGTCGGCACCGCCAGCACGTTTGAAATCAAGAAGATCGGCGATGAGTACTTCACGTTCATCACGCAGGACGAGGACGTCCCAGTCCAGCCCAAGGCCTGCTCCATCCTGCTCCGCGGCGCCAGTAAGGACGTCCTGAACGAGATTGAGCGCAACCTTGCCGACGCCATGAACGTTGCCCGTAACATCATCATCGACCCCCGTCTGCTGCCCGGCGGCGGCGCATACGAGATGGCCCTCGCCACCCACCTCGCCAAGTGCTCCCAAAAGATCACTGGGCTCGAGCAGAAGGCGTATGCGGCCCTAGCCTCGTCGTTCGAGGTCATCCCGCGCACGCTCGCCCAAAACTGCGGCGCTGAGGTCATCCGCGTCGTGACTGAGCTCCGCTCGATGCACAACAAGCCCGGCATGGAGACCTGGGGCGTGGACGGCTACACCGGCAAGCTACAGGACATGGCTGCGGCCAACATCTGGGACCCCATGTCCGTCCGACTCCAGTGCGTCAAGACGGCCGTGGAGAACGCCACCCACCTCCTTCGTATCGACGACGTCATCTCCGGGACCACCCCCTCTGCCGGTCGGGGACAGCGGGCGGCCCAGGAGCAGGCGGCGGGCATGGACACGCAGGGCATGGACGTCCGCGGGATGAACACGTTGTAAATTGCTGGCTTAGCGCCCGTTCTTTGGTCGGCTCCTGTCTTGTGTACTTTGTGAAAGCCACAGGGGAAGGGTGTTTTCTGGAGGGACCAAAGCGCGTGAGACGGGGCTTGCTAGTACTATACTTCACGCACCTCAATAAAGGTGTTGGAGGCCCTCTTACTCGAGGCTAACCCTAGCCGCGGTCGCCTCTTCACAGCTGACCATCGTATCATTTACGATCAACTTCTTTGTCTATCCGGAGTCATGTGAGCGACAACGCCCAATGAGACGTGGGGAGCTGGTGTAGCTTCAAGCATGAAATGATGCAGCTCGGCAGTGTCGAAGCAACATCCCCACTTCGGTCACCCACCAATGTCGGGTTGAGTCTGGAGATAGTCAAGTTATGCTGCTGTCGATATATTGTAACATGGCGTGGGCGACAGAGACTCAGCCACCGTCACCTTCTCTTGTCATGGTTCATACTCGTCCACACGGGATGCAGGTGACCCACTCCCTCAGTCGACAGCCCTGGTCCGCCTCTATTTAGTATCCATTTCCAGTAGTAGCAACCTGTTTCCCCGGTAACATACCCAGCCCGACTGGTATACGTCCCTCCAACTCCCTCGTCCTTCACAGATCTCCAGTCGAGCCCATGCCCTGCCGAGTGCCCGGAGTTTGACCTCCCTTGCGTAACCTAGTCAGTACAAACCGAGTTCCTGTGCTGCGCAGGATTAGAATTGTTGAGTCCAAAACACACAGTGATCCAAGCAGCATCAGGATCGCAGTGTGGTTCATCATACTCTATCAATCGTGCGCTGCATATCACGCGCGCTGCAGCGCGTGTTTGCTCAACTTAGCAAGTTAATGATAGCGAGGAAGAGCACCTCTCTGGGAGTCGTAGTGGAAAGGAGATTGCTCCATCTGATCTGAAGTTGCATCGAAGGTGCACCAAAGGATGTTCTCGCTGGCGCTCTTATCTCGGTGAGAGAGATTGAGAAGTATGTCTGCTCGGGAGCCGACGTAGCCGTTCAACGCGCCATGGAGCTCCCTCGCACGCGGGAT
This sequence comes from Carpediemonas membranifera, assembly GCA_019828565.1. Lineage (NCBI taxonomy): Eukaryota > Fornicata > Carpediemonas > Carpediemonas membranifera. Next base: position 319,816 of record JAHDYR010000008.1, read on the forward strand.
TCTGGCAGAGCATGGTGCGGTGTGTGTGCACCACGCGTCTGAAGTGTGCTTTGCAGTATGGGCACACGATGGAAGTGCGGAATTCGGAGACCATCGTGACAGTCACGACGACGTTGTGCCGGAGCATGATGCCAGGAAGAGCTCGAGCAAAGTGGCGGTACGGAGCACACGAGGGAGTGCTGGCGGAACCGAACAGTGCAGCCCCATACGCGACGGTGAATGGGCTCCGGGGGGCGCCCGCCGAGATCATCCAGGAGTTGACGTCCAGCCCGGGTGAAGTGCTTCAGGCGCAGACAGTGATTGGCAAAAGTCGCACGGCGGAAACACTTTCTCGTCCCCTCGTTGATGATCTGAACGATGTTCTCATGGACAAACCTAATCGACTGTTTGAGAGCCTCTAGACTTGTCGTTTTGAACGATGCTGCGCTCATATTCACACGGAAAGAGGGGGTGGCAGTGTAGCCACACTTAGCGAGCACGCCAGATACACTCTGCCCGTCTGGGCGGCGGATCGTGTAGCCGCCCAGCGACCGAGCACCAGGGTCGAAGCCCATGCGAGCTTGAATGTCCGGGGCAGGAGTAGCCTCGGCGTCATCCTGACCGAGCCGAGCCCGCTTGTTGCTGCTACCCTTTTTGTACGTGGGCCGGTCAGCCACCCGACCGCCACGGTATTTCTCGCGACCCACCCAAACCGTCACAGCAACAGAGACCCCGTCTATCGTCACAGAGAGCACTCTGCGGAGCTTGGTGATGTCGCCGTGATCACGCTCGTATTCAGCCACCTGCTCGTCGGTCAAATTCTTGGTTGCTGACCAATTCACGTGCACACGGAGGCGCCTCTTCATCGCTGGGGTGAGCGCTGTTACTCCGCGGCAATGGACGACAGATGAGCGCGTAACAGACGAGCACAGACGCGAAAGAAGACAGCAGCGTTCGACACAGACGATGGACGGCAGACGACGCATCTTTTTGTGCAGACCGACGACTGAAAGCACGACAGCCCGATCGTACAGACGAGGGCTGAAGTGGGTGAGTGGAGGTAGTGTGCTGCGCAGGATTAGAATTGTTGAGTCTAAAAACAAGAAACTAGTTTCTGCTGGAGCGAGAACCAAGATCCCGCCCAGAACCGTCGCTCTTACCATCGCCGACGCCCTCATGTCCGCTACCCTTCTGGTGTACGACAGGTGGGCCGTCAGACTGAACCTGTGCAGTCCTCTGGAGTTCATCCCAGGGGGGTCGACAGCCTAAGTCACCTTTACATGAATCCTCCACATAAACCCTCTGAACACCAGTTCCCACTCACTAAACTGCACTCAAGACGACAACCGCGATGGTCTCGATCACAGGACAGTTTCGAGCCCAAGAAGAACGATACAAGAAACGCATAGCAGAATTGAAAGACTGGCTAACGGCGAAGAAGGTAGAAAGCGTCCAAATCGAGGACTACGTAGCTGCAGACCGCTGCAAACGAGCGCTGCTAAAGATGGAGGAACTTGGAGACAACCTATTGCGTCTTCATGAGATGAAAGTCTCTGCTACCATCAACGAGGACTACGATTCGGCCCAAGAGATGAGCCTTGCCTCCCGAGAAATTTCCGACTACTTCTCTCGCCCCAACGAGGAGCTGCTGGTCTCCCTCAGCAAGGTGCAGACCACCCCCATTGTCGATGAACCCGAGCCAGTCCAGCAGCCTGCCGCCCGGACCCCCACCCCGCCCCCGCCGGTCTTGGACGACAGACAGACCCAGCCCAGCCAAGCGAGGGAGACATACGAGCCCGAGCCTGTATACGAGGCAGTACGGGAGCCTACGCCCAAGGTGCCTTCCCGCGGCCCCACGCCAGCCCCAGTCAAGCCAGTAGCCCAGCCTGCCCCGGCAGTGTCTGACCCCTTTGCCTCAAAGCGGATCACAGAAGATACCCCGATCATGCCGAAGACGAACCCAGCCTCCATATACGGCCCACATACCGGCACAACCGGCCTCGCCCACGACGACATGCCCGTGGGCGGCGGGTCGGGTCCGTCCATCGCAGAATACGCCGAGGACGAGCCCCAGGCGGAGGAGGAGGACGAGGCGCCGCCACCCATCCCCACGCGCGAGTCGAACAAAGAGGATGTCATGTTTATGCAGGGTTTCTTCGGCGAGGACTTCGTGCGGCGTCTGCTGTCGGCCAAGCACAGGCTTGGTCTGGTCGCCCAGATCGTCGAGGCGTTCGAGCTCAGGGTGGTCGATCGCCCAGAAGAGTGTGCCAGGGTGACGTCGTATCTCTTCGCACGACTGCTCAAGGACAGCAACGCCAAGATTGTCACCAAGAGCAACGAGGCATTCACCGCAGTGTTGGATCTCCTGATCGAGCACGAGATTGACCTTGGCACACTCCGGCCGGTCGTGGAAGTGTGCGCGTCTCGCCTTGCCGACCGTCAGAAGATTGCACGCGACACAATGGAGCTGATCCTTGTGGTCCTATCCGGAGTCATCGGAGTCCACAATATTTTCCCAATCGTATCAAATCTGAAGAAGACGAAGAATCAAAAGGCTTGGGGCAACCATGCCGTCCTGGTCTACGAGCTGATCAAGGACGTCACCCTTTCCCTCGACGGCGCCAACAACAGCGTGAGTGTGAAGGTCCTCGATCCCTTCGTGACCCAGCTGCTGACCTCAACAGACCCGGATGCCCGGGCGGCAGCGATCGATATACTTTGTTTCGTGTATCTCCTGCCCGACCGTAACGCCGTGGTACGTCACATCCAGAGCATGACGAGCAAGGTTACTAACCGGCCACTGCTGAACACCATTGCGAGTCGGCTGAGCGAGGTGCTGACGTCGATGCCCGACGACACCCCGCCCGACCAGCTCCCGCCGAGCATGGGCGTGGTGGAGCACAGGTCGGAGAGCGAGGCCAAGGTTTATAAGCTTTGTGTGGTTGGATGAGGGGCGGGGGTGCATATTATGGTAAATTGTTTATGTCAACAAAGTGAATGTCGTAAACGGCAGACGTCACGAGGATGCTCTTGGGATTGTTACCACAGCCGGGTGGCCGCATGGCCGGAGTGAGTCTGCCTATTGGCACATGTAGGGCTGTGATGGGGCTGTTTGCCATGTTTTCCATGTGAAGTATCATAGAGTGCACAGCACTGCGTCTCTCCACTTCAATTAGCTTGCCCGGAGGCGAAGACTAGCCGCTGGTTAGCCGTAATTGGTGTATTGGGGTTATAGTTGGGAAGACGGGCTGGATTTCTGAAAGCACTGGCTTGATACTGTGCATCCGTCATGAGGCCGCAATCCAAGATGTTCTGTGCAGCAGTCTTGTCTCTGTGGGAGAGATTGAGTTAAGTGGTGGTGGTAGGATCGGAATTGAGGCGTTGCTGTCTGTACCATGGAGCACCTTGACAATTCGGGTTGTGGCATCGCATCGTGCGCCTCGTGTAGCGAGTTCTACGGAACCTCGCGCGGCAGAGGGGGCAGACGAGTGAGGTTCAGAACTTGTTAGTCATCCGCACTTCAGCAGTGATGTTGAAAGCTCTCATGATGTGTGCTAGTAAGGTAGCAAAGCGACCATACGGCGCGCATGGATGCACCCGACGGGGCGTCTTGAATCTAGCGCTTCCGTAGAAGACAACCAGCCTGGTGGGGGCTGCCCGGGGAGGGGCAATACTGCGAGGGAGTCGCCGAGGAGTCCATCCTAGGGTGCGAGCAAGCTGCTCCCCAGCTCTGTGGAAGTGCTTTGGACGCAAGATGTGGTTCGTCAGGCGCACTCTGCGGAAGCTCTTGACCATCCCAGCGTCGAATATTTCCTGCTCGTGGAGGAGCACAAACCTAATCGAGTTTTGTAGACTATCTAGATTTGTACTTTTGAATGACGCAGGAGTCATATCGAACGCGAAGCTGGGGGTCTTGGTGTACCCACACTTCGGGACCACACCGGAGCTGGTGGTGCCATCTGGGTGGCGGATGAAGAATCCACCCAGAGCCCGAGCAACCGGGTCGAAACCCATGAGGTGGGCATCGGGGTCTGGCGCGGGGCGAGCATCTGCGTCATCCACACCCAGACGCTCCCGAGCCTTTCGCTTCATCGTCGGGTTGCCACTGGCACGTCTGTTGACGTATGGCAGAGCACCAACTTGGACCGTGAGGTCCACGGCGACCCCATCTGTCTTGACAGACAGCACCCGACGGATGTTCGGAGGAAGAGCCTCCAGCTGCTCTCGCGTCATGCGCTCAGTGGCGTGATGCTCCGGGTCGACCCCAAATTGGGCAAGCCAAGCCGGGTTCAGCACGTTGAGAGAACAGGGAACGTGCATGAACCCGGGGCGGACCGGAGCCATCGGGACAAGCGGAACAAGTTTGGGGCCCGCCAGCGGCTTGTCACCCGGAAGAGGTGGATGGGCGGTGTTGAATGCCGCAACCATATCCGTGAGCTCTCCCAGAGCCGCGGAGATCCGCCAGACGCAGGGCAGCGTGAGTAGAACGCCCTCGTCGACTCGTCCCGGAGTTGAGATCTTTGCAAGGTGCTCATCAACGATCGCCTTGACAGCGCGTTGTTCGGTGCGCAACCGGGTGATGTCGTCCCGGGGCACGTCTGGATCACGCTGAGTCAGGGCAGTGTCGACCCGAGTGATGATCTTCGCCAGGCGCCAGCAGTAACCTTCAAGGGCATTGACGAGCGACAGCTTGGTGCTCGTGGCATATTCGCCCAGCCACACGTCGAACTCGCGAGGGCACTGTTGACGAGCTGCCCTGAAGGCGGTGCAGAGGCGGATGATGAACTCGTCATGCCACAGTGGCATCTCGGCTATTGAGGTGACAACCTGCCGAACTGCGGCGTATTTTTTCGCGCCCAGGAAGCGGTCGACGAGTGAGTCGGCGGCGAGGTTTCGGTACTCTCCACTTCGTCGGTAGGCGACGATAACGATGGCCTGGTGCAGAGCCTGGTCATGCACGGGCAAGGAGAGATTGGCGTGGTGGCAACACGCGGCGATGTATGACAGAAGGCAAGTGTGAAAGTACTTGGCCTTCGTGAACGAGCAGAGCCTGTTCTCCAATCCGGCGTAGAAGTCCGCGATGAAAGGAATCACGTTTCTACGGTTATGGAGAACGGAGGATATGGAGAACTTGACCGTATAGATGCTGGTCATGCGAAGCTCTGCGTTTTGCGGTGAATGAACCGATCACTTGTTAACAACACACATCAAAGACGACAGACGTTTAATGAACGAGACTATGCAGTGATAATGGCGAGAATTAGAAGAACTGAAGTGTTTTATCTTCAGGCAGCGGCATAGAAGAGCCCGCTGTGCGATGGAAGGCCATGGTGATGATTGCAAGGACGTCATGATCAAGACCCCGAAATCCGACAAGCGGAAGAGAGCGGATGGAAGTAAGATGGGGTAGACGATAGGTGGGAAGCTAGTTGCTTGGCGAGAGGACTGGAGAAGCACTGATTGATGACCCCCGACGATGATGACTGACTATCGAAATATCACTCTCAAGAAGAAGGAAGGGAGAGCGGGAAGGGGTAATGAAGTATCATAGAGTGCACAGTGCAAGCAGTAAAGTAAGACTCTTGTTGTATCGAGTCCTCACCATGATCGATCGCAGGATAGTGGCAGTGAAGTTTGGGCATGAGCGAGGACGACGACGATCTCTTCGCGAAGCTCATACACAGTGTGGATGACGAGGAGTTGAGCTTTATAGACGACTATGACGATGTCGGTGGCTACTACAATATTTCCGAACGAATGCTCCCGCCAGTTGATCCTTTCTTTGCTGCGGGGACATTTCCGAACGCAGAGCCCCTTGGACATGATCAAGCCCATTCATTTTTCCAATCCAATCCGCCACAGTTGCCATCTCCCTCCTTCAGGATGGACTTTGGCGCGCCATCTTGGAGCCCCGCGAGCTCCGCCCCCGTGCCGCCGTCCGAGCCGGATCCGGCACCTGCTCAGCCTGCAGACAAGCCACCTACAGACTCGAAGCCGAAGGATCCCGCCCCTGCAACAAGGGAGAGGTCGAAGTCCCACTCCAAGCCCAGGGCCCCGTCGACCCAGACCAGCCCGGCCTCGTTCGCATACGAGGACCCTGACCTCACGATGCCAGACATCCCCAAGCTCGACATAGCGACGTATACTCCTGGTCTGGGCAAGAAGCAGGTGTCCAGGTTGAGGAGACGGCGCCATGACCGAGACGATACGCCGGCCAAGGGCAAGGAGAGCAACGTAGAGGCCAACGATAGACCCACCCCGCCCGCTGTGGCGACGTCTATCCCCATTGCCGAGCTGAGCCTTGAGTTCCCCCTCTGTCTTGGGGCGTTCAGACGGCTGCTGGAGGTACTGTTCGTGGGGGCCGGTGCGGGTCTGCTAATCGGCTCACAGATACTCTCGACGCTCATGGACGTCCACCGCAGCGCCCTCCGTGGGCTTATAGTGCACTGGGTCCATGTGACGAGCCTGCTTGCCCTAGCTCTCGGCCTGCCCGTTCTAGTGAGGCTGGACGAGGCGCTGCTGCCCCTAGTCCTGCTGTACATCAGCGTCTTCACCCTCTGCCCCACCGCGGCCCCGCTGACGGGTCGGACCGTTCTCACCAACATCCGACACCGCTGGCTTTATCTCACAGTCACCCTCGCGGTCATAGGCGTGCTTAGGACACCTCTCATCACCTGGCTGGGCCTAGTGGCCGAGTTCAACGCTCCCCTGCGAATGTGCACGGCGTACATGGTGCTCATTTTCCACACGGGCCTGACGTTCTGCATGCCAGTCGTGATCCACTGGCTCATCGTCTCGGTCCTATCCATCCTGGGAGGCGGGTCGACCCTCGTGCTGTACGTGGTCGCCCTCACCATAGTCATCTCATCCACCAGCGCCGCCTTCTGTGCTGCTGAGGGGTCTATTGTCGGCCCGGCTCTCCCCAAGGGAGCCAAGCTGGACCCCGGGAAACCAGGGGTGGCACTGGCTATGTCGGGGGACCTTACCAAGAAGGCAGAGGTCGAGGCCACTGTGCATGTGACCAAGAGGAAGAGGCCGCCCTCTCTCAAGCCGAGGCGTGGTCGGCGGGGCCGGTGAGTCTGTACTAAATATCTCTCGCGGTGTCGGTAATGAGGGAGTGCGGTAGGATACACGCGCTACTGGTTATCGTCAGTCGCCCAGCGGCCATGGTATCCCTGATATCTGGCAGAACCTGGAAATTTTGCAAATTCCCAACTGTGCATTTTAGGAAACGGGTGAACGATATTTGCCCAATGAGCGAGACTGATAGCCATCCTCGGGTAGAAAATGAGCAGTCTTCGGACCATCCTCGTGCTGAGATTGAGCAATACCTGGAGCAGTACAACGTAGAGCGGATCTTCCAGACGCTGGTGGCCAAGGTCATCGAGAACAGGCCCCAGAACGTAGTATCATTCCTTCTTGATCAGCTCAACGAGCTTTTCATGTCTGAGCTGATTGAGGACGGTAACAAATCCGATGAAAACGAAGACGTCGACGTTGTTGGCGCCACTACACACAAGCCGCGTCCCCGTCAGCGCCGTGGCGCCGTCTCAGGCCCCACCCGCACGAAGGACGACGATGAAGAGACCAAGACCCGCGAGAAGGTGCCTAAGTCCGACGAGCAGATGCAGATGATCGACAAGGCCCTCATGCGGAACTGCCTCTCCTCCTTCCTCGATGCCGAGCAGCGCCAGGAGGTCGCCGAGTACATGCACATGGTCGAGGCCGCCGAGGACGAGGTCATCATCCGCCAGGGTGAGTTCGGCGACACGTTCTACATTTTGGAGTCTGGCGAGTGCGAGATCTTCGTCGCTAAGAAGTCCGAGGAGACGACCGCGGAGGACTCCGAGTCTGAGCTCGACCCCGACGCCGAGGAGATGCCCGAGCCCGCTGCCGGCCAGCCCGCCGACTTCGGTACGATGGTCTACCGCCCCGTGCCTGGCGACTCTTTCGGCGAGCTCGCATTGATGTATGCCGCCCCTAGAGCTGCCACGATCGTAGCAAAGACGCCGTGCCGACTCTGGGCGATCGAGGGCCACATGTACCAGGCGATGGTGCAGGACACTGTCAAGGAGCGCCGGTCGAAGTACGAGGGCTTCCTTGGTCAGGTCCCCGTGCTCTCCAACCTCACCCCGTCCGAGCGGTCGACCATATCAGACGCCCTGGTCTCCGTGGAGTACGGCGAGGGCGACGTGATCATCAGGGAGGGCGAGGTCGGCGACGCTTTCTACTTTATCGAGCGCGGCACAGTCGAGGTGTCCCGGACCATGGATGGTGAGGCCCAGGTCCTCGCACAGCTCGAGGAGAACAACTTCTTCGGTGAGGCTGCGCTGATCTCGCAGCAGCCGAGGAATGCGACCGTAACTGCTGTGACTGCGGTGAAGTGCGTGTCGCTCGACAGGTCCTCGTTCTACAGGCTCCTCGGGCCCATCCAGAACATCATCACGCGGAAGTGCTTCTAGGGGTATAAAATATTAAGACGCAGTTGTTGTTTAATGGTGAGGATCACGGGTTAAAGTGCGTGACCAGACGAACCCAGGAGTAATCGAGGAGGCTAAACCATCAGTGTCAGTGAGGTCTATGCCTACAACTCAGCCACTACTGGCCAAACCCTGCTGATGGCCATCGATTCAGGTCGATTTCGACTAGCCTTAACATGCACCTTGTTCGATCAGCCCAAGTATGCCGAGCCTCGCAACACTGCTCGATTCTGAGCGCTGTCCGTGGCCCACACTCATTGCAACATATCTTACCGTTCGTTCCATGCGCATATCTTACTCAGTACTTCCTCATCGTGGTAATGGGCACAGTTGCAGATGTTTTCGGAAAGATACTGGCCTTTATAACATTTAACCGCCCCAATAAGAACTATGCGTCACTGTTCTCCAACTTTGATCGCTTTTTCCACTACCGCATCTACTTCCGTGGTGTCCACTGCTTCAATCACCCCATCCGCTCCGCCCCAGGCGCCTGGATCGACGTTGTGAAGCGTGCCTCCAAGGACCACTTCAAGACGTGGTACTGCACTGACGAGACGTACCGTGCGCTGAACTTTGGCTCGTACAACTACCTCGGCTTTGCCTCGGGGAAGGCCAACGCTCAGAACGAGGCCAAGGTCGTTGAATCCTTCAGCAACTTCGGCATAACGATGGCCTCGCCCCGTGCCAACTCGGGCTACAGCCACCTGCACGCCGAGCTCGAGCAGACGATGGCGGACTTCATCCACAAGGAGGCGGCCATCATATTCGCCATGGGGTTCGCCACCAACAGCACCACGATCCCCGCCCTCGTCGGACCCGACGGCCTTATCATTTCGGACTCTCTGAACCACGCTTCGATCGTCGTCGGCGGGCGGGCGTCGGTGGGACACAAGAAGGTCTTCAGACACGACGACATGGCGCACCTGGAGAAGACTGTGCGCAACGCCATCCTCAACGGCATGCCCCGCACCCACAACCACTGGAGCAAGATCGTCATCGTCGTCGAGGGCATCTACTCTATGGAGGGCGGCATATGCAACCTCCCCGAGATTGTCCGCATCGCCAAGCAGTACGGCTGCTACCTCTACGTCGACGAGGCCCACTCCATCGGTGCCCTCGGCCACCATGCGGGCGGTGTGTGCGACTTTTACGACGACCGCTTTGCCCTGCTCGACTGGGCCGACGCCCACCTCCTCTCCGTGCCCGGTAAGAAGGAGAAGGCCTGGACCACGCCCTCTCTGTGGGGCAGCGTCTTCCACGGTCGCCAGCCCGACCTCGAGGACCTTCGCCAGCTCCATGACGACCACGTGAGGTTCGCCGGGACCCGCAAGGCCCTCCACGGCATGCTCGGGCCGCAGTTCTCGTTCTTCGACCAGGTGGACGTTCTCATGGGCACGTACACCAAGTCCTTTGCCTCTGTCGGCGGCTACATCGCCGGCAGCGCCGACCTCATCGACTACCTCCGCCGCGAGACGTTCGGCGCCGTCTCCGCTGAGCCCATGGCCCCCGGCTGCGTCTGCCAGATCAAGAGCGTCATCGACTCTTTCACCCCCGCCAAGGGGGCGCCCCGTGAGTCGGCCAACGGGCTCGTCCAGGTCGACCGGCTCGCCCGGAACACGCAGATCTTCCGCCGCTTCCTCTACGACCACGGCTTCCAGATCATGGGGGACCACCACTCGCCCGTCGTCCCCATGCTCTTGTACGCCCCCAACAAGATCCCTGCATTCTTCCAGGAGGCGATCAACAGAGGCATCGCTACTGTGGTCGTGGCCTACCCCGCGTGCTCCCTTATCGCGTCCCGGGTGCGGTTCTGCCTGTCCGCAGCCATGACGGAGGAGGACATCGCATGGGCCCTGGAGCACATCGACGAGCTCGGTGACGTGTGCAGTCTCAAGTACGACCGGAAGAAGGTCAGGAAGGAGCTCAAGGCGAGGGCGAGGGCTGATGCGGAGGGTTCTCGGTTCAATGATGGGTACGACGACGAGACCGAGACGGCCCCGGTCACCGACGATGAGAGCGACTAAACTGCCATATACGGTGATGTTTGAGTGTTTATGGGTGTATGTGCCGAGCCTTTGATGCTGCCTGATGCTGGTAAATCTAGAGTCGATTCGAGTCGAGCACCCCAAATCAGGTACTTCCCTGATAGGAAAGACACAAGGAAAATGGTTCAAAGACTTGAAAAGTGTGGCATCAATGCTGAGGGGCGCCCTGTCGTCTTCTGTGTGATGGACGGCGTCGGTGTCTTTAAGGAAGGTCCCGGCAACGCCTTCTGGCTCGCCAAGCCCGAGAACATCCTCAAGTTCATCAAGGAGGCCAAGCAGAACAAGCTCTACCGCGAGATCCACGCCCACGGCGAGTATGTCGGCCTTACCGACGAGGACATGGGCAACAGCGAGGTCGGCCACAACGCCCTCGGCTCAGGCAACATCTACACGCAGGGCGCCCGCCTCGTCATCGAGTCCATGCGCGAGGGCACCTTCTGGAACACCCAGCAGTGGAAGGACATGGTCGTGGACACCATTAAGGCCGGCAAGACGGTCCACCTCTTCGGGCTTCTGTCCAGCGGTAACGTCCACTCCCACATCGACCAGCAGATCATGATCATCCAGAAGGTCGTCGACTGCGGCGGCAAGCGCATCCGCTTCCACCCCCTGCTGGACGGCCGCGACGTCGCCCCCGACTCCGGCCTCGAGTTCATCGCCCAGCTCGAGGAGGCCCTCGCCAAGGCCCGTGATGCCGGCTGCGATGCCTGCATTGCCTCTGGCGGCGGCCGCATGCACCTTGTAATGGACCGGTACAACGCCGAATGGTCCATGGTCGAGCGCGGCTTCAACCAGATTGTCCACGGTGTGGTCGACCCCGCGGACATCAAGGACGGCTACAAGGGCTACTACACCACCGCCAAGGAGGCTATCGAGGAGGGTCGCCGCCTGTTCCCGACCCTGTTGGACCAGTACGCACCTGGCTTCGTCATCGTCGACGCCGAGGGCAAGCCCGTCGGCAAGCTCGAGGAGGGCGACGTCGTCATCAACACCAACTTCAGAGGCGACCGTGCCCTCGAGATCTCTAACACGTTCGACCAGGGCGCGGAGTTCGACAAGTTCGACCGTGCGGCCCACGGCCCCTTCCCCGCAGTCAAGTACGCCGGCATGCTCCAGTACGACTCTGACCTGGGCATCCCCAAAACGTACCTCGTGCCCCCGCCGTCCATCTCTGACGTTATGTCCGAGTACACCTGCGAGCTCGGCATCAAGTCATTCGCCATCGCCGAGACTCACAAGTACGGCCGTAAGTACCCTTTATTTACATTGTTACATAGACGTTACGTTCTTCTGGAACGGCAACAGGCTTGGCTATATCAACAAGGCCCTCGAGAAGTACGTCGAGATCCCCTCTGAGCCCAGCGACATGATCGAGGCCAACCCCGCCATGAAGGCCAAGGAGGTCACCGACGAGCTCGTCGCCGCCATCGAAGCGGGAGAGTTCGACTACTACCGCGTGAACTACGCCAACGGCGACATGGTCGGCCACACTGGGTCCGTCCCCGCCGCCGTGGAGGCCGTCAAGACCGTCGACGAGAGCCTCGGCAGGCTGTGGGAGGCAGTGAAGGCCAAGGGCGGCATCCTCGTCGTCACGGCCGACCACGGCAACTGCGAGGAGGTGCTCGACGGCAAGGGCAAGCCCAAGACGTCTCACACGACGAACCCCGTGCCCTTCTGGATCATGGACGCCAAGTACGATGGCAAGTACACCGTCAACCAGGACATCGACGGTGGTCTGGCCAACTGTGCGGCGACGACCATGAACCTCCTCGGGTATGAGAAGCCAGAGGGCTACATGCAGAGCCTCATCGACTATTAAACGTGTTTAGGGCATGTGGGCTGAGTGTGTCATGGGTTCCTTCGTCTGACGGCCGTCCAGGCTCAATTTCTCGACCCCTCTCATACCATAGCAGCTGCGTGTATTCCGGGCTGAGGTGAGTGGAGAGGGGCATCATTTATTGACCAAACGCCCACAGACGCGTGTGAAGTCTTAACCTGCGTTTTTCTGATCATTGTCGCTTTGGCAGATGTCCGGTTCTGGATCGACATTCTTCAGTAGTTCTGCTGCAGATGACTTTACATCGCCAGTTGTGCCCAAATGGGTTGATACTGCCTTCGAGGAGGCGAAGCTGGAGGCGTGCCGTATCAAGTCGCTTGATGGCGACAAGCTTGCTGTATTCCGTCATGACAGTGAAATTATCGACATCAAGCGTCCGAGGAAGTTTAGCAAGATCCACCCCTGTGTTGGCCACTTTATCCTCTTGGACGTATCAACGATGGAACTCGCCCACATCCTGAACGATCGCCAGACCAAGCTCCTGATGAAGAGCGAGCACTGGCCGGAGGAGTTTGCCCCTGAAGCCACTGAGGAGGAAGAGGCAGATCCATTTGAGGCGGGGAACCCCAACCAGAAGAAGTACGCCGAGGCGCACTCTGACGAGGAGGACTCGGACTTCTAAGGACTGCCCAGTACGGCGAGTAGTACACGGTGTTGGTTGGGTAATTCTCTGGTCACTTCATTTTGTGATACATACAGTTCCGTAAATGCCATAAAGGACTCTCATTTTGAAGTGATTGTGTTTCATCATGGAAATGCGAGAAGGCGCAGAAGGTGGAATGGACGTTCCGAAGGCTACAATGAGCCCACAAAAGGGATCTGGTCTACTTTCGAACCTCACTGAGGAAGAGGCTGTTTTAGCCGACATGTCCAAGGATGTTTCGGCTGACGTTCCCCCGATCAAGAAGCAAATTACCAAGAAACAGCGTACAACGCAGTCAAGAGGGCGTAGAGGACGCTCGTATTCGCCCACTCAATATAGCGCACTCGTTGCTTGCTTGCAAGCTGAGCGGTATCCGAACCGCGAGCAGCTCATCAACATCGCCAGATATGTCAGCCTCGACCTCATTCGTGTCCGCACCTGGTACCAGAACGCCCGTATCCGTGGCGTGTCGGATGCTGGCACGATCGACATCCCTGTCACGGCTCAGGAAATCCTCAACGGCACCGCCGCCCCCGCTGGCGAGTCCAAGGACCCCAACGTCACGGTCGCCAAGAAGGACACGGCGACCCAGTGTGACCTCCTCCCCTCCTCGCTCTTCGGCCTCTACGCCACAGGTGCCCTCAACACCATCCTCATCGGCCTCGGCAAGGTCCCCAGCAGACCCGCAGGCACCCCCGAGCAGGCCCCAGTACCAGCGGTGGAGTCTGAGACGATCCCTCAGCCCGGGTTCCCTGTCCTCGACATCGAGATCCCTTACCCCGCCCCGGAGGTCGGCGGAAACAAACTCTGACCTGTAAATATATGCTAAGTGTGTAATGGAAGGTGGGGTGTGGAGTTGGCGGCAGCCATTATTAGATTTGTGGTGGAATATGATGAAATCATTGCTGATACAATATTGGGAAGCGAGATCATCTGAGGCAGGGGATGCGATGGGTATGGCCATGTATTTAGTGGGGACTGTCACCACATATACCGATTGATGATCTCTTGTTCCTTGGATTCCGAAAATAGCCAGAGAATCTGCGAATCTGGAGATGCAAACAGATACCACACACCACGGCACCCTGTTACACCAGCAGCCATACTCGATCAGGCATGCTCGATCTGAGAAGCTATTTTGATCGCGGTATCAGACCATCCTTGACTGATTTACGATAAAATGATGGAATCAGGCGGATTAACCGAACCTGCAGACTTAAAAACAGCATGCGGTGATGTTTACATCGACTAAGACATGATTGGCACAGTCTGGTGGTGGCCAGATGACACTCTGCGAACACCAATCAAATATCCACTCAGTGCAATCAGGCAGGCAGACGACAGTACTTTGTCTTTCAGCAGTATGATGAACGAAAACGAAGCTATCAACAACCAAATGTCCTCTCTGAGCGTTAGCGATCATATTGCGATGAAGCTCACAGATCACCAGCGCCAACGCCTAGAAAAGCCCACAGACTCCGCCTGGAACTGGCCAGTGGACAAACCGGACATCAAGGTGGGCTTTCAAGTGGGTCTCTCAGGGCCAGGCATCTACAGCGTCTATCTCGACTACATTATCGACAACCCCATGACAGAGGCGCTGTCCGTGTCCACAGACGTCGAGCGGTGGGCCGATTGGGTCCCTACATGCCACAAGCTCAACAACATGACGGCGGAGCTCGGTGAGAACGACTGGCACCAGGTCGGGCAGATCATCATCAAGCTGCCCCTCGTCTTCCTCCCCAAGAAGTACAAGGTCCGTGAGATCCTGCTCTCTGGCCAGTACTTCACCGACGAGACCGACAAGGACGCTCTCTTCATGACCTTCATTACCCACCCCGGCGACGACATCCCACTGCCCAAGGGCGTCCCCGCCGAGTGCCGCATGAGCATGCCCGACGGCATCAGCCGCATCTACCCCGTTGTCGACAAAGCCACGGGGCGCCATCAGACCCGCATCACGGTCTTCTGTGACCTTGACCCGAAGCTGCCCCTGCCCGAGGGCCCCATCTGGGGTGCATTCCTCTCCTGGCTCTTCAACAAGATTGTCCCGTTCGCGATGCGGGCGTTCCGTAAGCAGGCGTCCGTTGTCCATAAGAAGGGACTCGTCACCCCCCTCTCCCAGGCTCTGGTGGCGTACGCCAAGACAGGACTCAGCTTCCCATCGGCACTGCTCTTTAGGGCCGGGAACCAGGAGAGCGTGCCGGTCAGCGAGCACGGCAGCGATGATGACCTCGAATGTTAGTGGCGAGAAGAGACGGGGTGAGGCAGTATTTTTTATCTTGTTTAAACTCAATTTATTAGCAGAGAAGGTCAGCTGGAAGCTGTATGGGCGAGTTACATCGAGCAGACCCTTGCAGCGGGCAAAATCTTGATTTACGTTGTGTGTCAATGTAACTATGTATTCCTGGAAACAAAGGTGCTTCTTGTTGACGTCAGCAATGAGTTCGTCCGCATTTGCAACATGGACGAAAGCAAAGTGGACAAAGGAGAAGAATATACCTGTTACCTATGGTTTGCACCAGTTTGAGTCCGTTATGTAGTTGATACGACATCATTTGTAGCGAATGCAGAGAAGGCGTTCTGTGAGAGCCAAACAGAAGAGTATTGGAGTACTATCAATCTGCTTCAGGCTAATGAGGACATGTTTGAATTCATTCAGACGGCCATTAAGCGATTGAGCTCATTGATGCAGCTAGTCTTAGTAGTTAGCGAGTTTTCAGCCGAGTTTGCCCCGGGATCCAGCACCCAAACACTAGATGAGTGGATCTCCAAAGGTTCACCGGTCAAGGACACACTAATTCCCCTCACCGACCGGGTTGTGGGCCATTTCATGGCTCACCGATCAATAGCAATCATCGCAGCTCCCCAGACCATACCAAACACCATCACGCTGATCGCACAGGGAACGTTGACCATGGAACGGGTGAACGGCAGCCTCAGGAAGGGCATTGCTCCCGCCCCCGCGGCCCCCACGATGATTATCTCTTATGACCCAGCCCCAGAGTTTGCAGACGCTAACCTGCCCATCATGGCACCGGATATGGCCGACCTGGTCAAGGAAGGGGCACTTACATCATTTACATACCAACGTAGCGTGTCTATCATCGCCCCGCTGACCTACCTCGACCTGTCACACGCCAGGGTTGCTAGGTTTGTCACTACGACAGTGAAGGCGGGCGTGGTGCCGGTGGAGGTGCTCAAGGCCCTCACCACCCATCCTATGCCCTGTGCGGACGCCCTCACCCCTGTCTCCCCCGCAGTTTTAGACATCAGCAAGGAGTTCGGGACCATAGCCGAGTGTTTCGACTCCCTCGCCCGCCTCCTTCCCGGGGCGACCGGTCATGACCTCGCCTCATTCTACCAGCAGCACCAGTGCGGGCCCACTGGGACCGACGGGATCGAATACTCCTCGGCACGGTTCGACTCGCCCCTCGCCGGGATCAGACCTCACGCCGTCCTGGCCCCGCCCGGCCCTGATGTGCCCAGCCTCACCGCCGTTCTCTCCGGGACCCGCATGCCCGTGGCCGTGGAGCACATCCCCCAGACACTCTGCCCCAGAGCAACGTCCACGTCGACATGGGCCGCAGTGGTCGGGGCACTGGGTACTGTCACCCACCCCGCTGTGCCCATCGTGGTGAAGGCGCTGCTGGACATCGTAGCCCACGGGTCGCAGACCCCATCCCTCTACGTCGACCCCAGCGCAGCCACGGACGGCGCTGTCCTCCGAGAGAGGGTCACCCCCACGCCTCGTAGTCGGGCGGTGGAGGTGCTCATGGCCCAGTCCGCGATCCTGGCAAATGCACAAAACTGCGGGATCGTGTCAGAGTCGACAGTACATCCCCTGTGGGACACGGAGGACGACACCGTGGACGTCGCTTGGGCGATCGGTGTGGGTCTGGCCCAGGAGCTCGAGGTCAGGAAAAAGGAACAGGCCGCTGCTAAGGCTGCCGAACGTGTGGCGACAGCCGGGATTAATGATAAGCCGCAGCCCCAAAAGGCCAAGCCCGATGCCAATAAGACACGCCCCGCGCCAGTCGAGGCCGCCCGCCCCAGTCCCGATACGGTCGCACGGGCACTGGTCGAGACGGGCCTGTGCGTGAAGGCCAGATGGAGCAGCAACTGGCGCATCACCAAGCCTGCAGGCGCCCCCATGGTATTTACAACGCTGTCTACGCCACTGTCAACGTTCTCTCAGCTCATAGGGGCACTGGCACCCTTGTATGAACCTGCCCCCCGCCGCATCCTCGTGGTCAGCGGGAGCAAGAGGTCGAAATCATCGCTCTCGGGCATCCAGCAGTGCGCCGTCGACCTCAAGTACACATCTTCGACCGACGCCAGTAAGGACGTCGCTATTACCGTCATTGCCCCACCCGCCCTCCTCGCCGACCCGGCCCTCGCTGACAAGTACGGCGTCGTGCTCGTCACCGTGGACCTCCAGAAGAGCCGAGACGGAAGTCTGGATCTGCTTGCATCAATCAAATGCAACAATTTGATCGTTATCGTTACTGGAATACCGATGAGGCCGGAGAAGAAGGCTGAAAAGACCGAGAGCCCTCCCAACCCCGTCCCCGCCAGCACACCCCCTCCTCGACCCCCGCCCGCAAGGTCGACGTGACCAGCCTCTTCCCTGCCCTCCCCACGCAGCCCCAGGCCCAGGGCCCGTCAGCCCCCACGACGACGGCCTCCTCAGCCATGTCCTCGCCCTCCTCGTGGCAGTCATCCCTTGCCTCTGCGGCCAGGGCGCTGGGTTTGTCTGTGATGCCCGGCCCCGAGATGTCTGGCATCATCCCGAGCCCCGACCCAGCCCGACTCGTCACGGCACTGCAGCACACCCTGCCCGCTCACGACGTCGTGGTCGACAGCATGAATCTGTCGCATTGGGGCCCTCAGCTGTCCATGAACGGTATAGCACCCGTCACCGCCATTTCTCAGAATTCTCCGGCAGTCGTACTCGGAATACCATGCCACAACTTCGCCCCGTCACCCACAGTGCTATACCTCGTCCCTCCGGCCCGGCTCAGCTTGCCGCCAGGCCAACCCATCGTCGGTGATGAGGCGGTGCAGTTTAAGGTCAATCCAGGAGTTGTCAAGGTCAGGGAGGCCACCGACGAGGATGCCGGTGCCGCCGTAGCCCAGCTCCTAGACCTTGTTTACCAGAACAATAAGATGGCTCTGGCTAGCTTTAGTCCGGCCATCGCCCTGGTCGGCCCCGACGTCACAATGGCGTCCATTTCATCGCCCCTCATTGGTCCGGGCGCTGTGGCGGCAGTGATGACCGTGGACGAGGTCCAGGCCTCCCACTCGGTGCAGCTCGTCATCGCCGTCTGCCCCGCTGTGGACCTCACAGGCGTCCGCGTCCCCGTGTTCGTCGTGGCCGTCCCAGTCAACCCCGAGTCCGCTGAGGAGGCCGTCACCGAGCCCCTGCCCGGCTTTCCTGCCGGGTCTGGTCTCGGCGGACTGTCCGACCTCGACGACAGCATGTGCTATGAGCTGAGCCCCGACTTACCCTTTGAACCACTCTCTATGGTCCAAATTTATGACAAAAGAATGTGCGAAGTCGCGCTCAAGCATAACACGACCATCTACCAGGTCAACCCCGTTGCTGTGTCGACCTCCATGGACGGTGTGGCTCCCCGCCAGGCTCTTGTCCAGCATCTGGGAGATCAGGAGCTGCTGCAGGGCCTGGTGAGCCACGAGGTGCTGCTAATCCATGGCAGAGACGACGCAGAGGCATGGCGGGAAGCGATTGATGATGCCATCAGCACGCTTAATCTGCGGCAGATTACTCGGGGCAAGTATTTAAGCATGGACCGCGGGTTCCGGCTCTGTCCCACTATTGCGACAGTCGAGCTCGACGACATCGAGGGACTCAAGAAGGGGGCCCGGGCGGAGAGCTTCAGGGCCATCGTCGTGGACGTTCCCGGAAATAGGCTTGGTGGCGTCATGAAATTGCAGATGGTTCACAGTTGCAAGAATGTTTTTTGTCTCAAAAAATAAATGGTGAAGTTTGGTCGTCGTCGTTGGACGGGGCGGGTTCACGGTGGGAATCCGCTGCCGTCGAGGTCAGCTTGTGGCCGTGCAGGAGTTGATGGACATACATGTAGAGAATGTGAGGGCAGGGGAGTTGCAAGTGAGTGAGCGGTGAATTTATGCTGGGTTAATGTGAAGTATCATAGAGTGCACAGTGCAAGCAGTAAAGTAAGACTCTTGTTGTATCGAGACCTCATAATGTATATGCGCAGTTTATGCTCAATGTCGGCCGTTGAGATTGTGCGATGCGTGCACTGGACGGAGGATCACTTTCTACTATCTGAATCAATCAAGAACGAGGACTTGTATGGCATGGTTTCACTTCATGAAGAATTCAACTCTATGCAGTATGGCCCCGGCTGGTGCGCTCTCATCACCAATGACAACACCCCGACGTTTTGGACCACTGATCGGGTGGTTGTGAAGCGCTTTAGTGATGGTGTATTCGTTGAATTCCCGATATCCCGCGTCATTCCCATCGTTGCCTCTCTTGTACCGCCCCACTTCGTCCCAGGGCTCGTATCCACGACCATAGACCTCCCTGTCTTCATCCAATCCATAGAGGACGAGCTATACCGCCTTGATGAATCACTGGACGACCATGCCGCGGCCCTCAGCCCCGCCACATACCGGGCCGACCGAGAGGGGCTTGTGCGACGCCTCCACAGGACCTGGGAGTTGGTCACTACGGGGCTGCAGAACACCATGCGGCCTCTCGCTGATAACCCGGCCAACTTTCCCACGGTGGCCGCTGCAAAGCGGTTTGTCACAAGCGACAGTCATGACTTCGGGGCAGTCGTCAAACTGGCCTCAGCAGTTGGTGTTGGTGAGAGGCCAGTCGTGATCACAGAGGCTGACCTGAGATCTGACGCTGATCTGCTTCCCGGTCACCATGAGGCGCCCACCGACCACGCCTCTGCGGACCAGGCGAGGGTAACGGCAAGAGCGAATGCCGCCCTCGCCGCCATGTACAGGCTGTCCTGGCTTCTGTCAAATAGCACCGAGCCAGCCCACGCCGAGACCCTTGCCGCCGTCGCCGCTCTCACCCACCCGACGTCCCCCGCCCGCTTCCTCGGGGACTGGGTCCGCAGTTGCTCTGAGTGGTGGCCCGTGGCGTGTACCGCCCTCGCTCCTGTCCCATGGTCGGACTCAGTAGCCCCAGTCGAAGTGTCCAGGAGGGTGGCGGCCCTGCTCGGGGGAGTCGATGCCGAGTTCCCGGCCCCACCCCAGCTCCAGCAGAGTGTCGCCCCAAGCTACCCTGTACCCGATCTGGGTCGACTCACGGGGCGGGTGCAGTCGGCTGAGTTCTTCTTCTGGTTGCTGTACTTTCTCAGGAACCTGTACAACCACAGCGGCGACATCAACCCCGCAGTTGATATCACCGCGTTACATAGGGCGCTAAACTGCATAACTGGACACAACACAAAGTTCTGGCCCGAGCTGCAGGCCGAGCTGGAGGCGGCCATCACAGCAATAGCCCAATCATCCATGCTTCCACGTCTGAACCAGACCACTAAGCTGACACCTGACACCATCAGAACAATACTGGCGCCCCGACACACACAGCTGTGCCCCGATCCAGCCTGGTCGATCGGGGTGAGAGTCTTCGCCGCAGTTTACCGGGAGGTCTTCCAGGACAAGACCCAGACCCATACAAGCTCGGCGGTCACCACAGTGCTGGCGCTGTCGGATCTGAGGCTCTGTGCGGCCGTCGTCAGGTCAGTTATTGGGTGGGTTCTTGACGTAGCTTCCACTATACATGATGAAGCTGACAGACTGACTCCGCACGACTCAGCTGAGTTGATCGCCCAGATCTTGTGCGACAGGGTCACCCTGCACATCAAGACACCATCCATACCTCCGGACGAGACCCGCATCGCCCCCTCTGGCCATGTGCCCGTGCTCGGCCTGGTCCGACTGCTGCTCGACGAGGGAGTTCTGATGCTCACCCCGCCCCACGAGACGATGTCACTGCCCCACATGGCCGGGCGGGTGGTCGAATACTACCGAAACGCCCCCATGGTGCTGGCTAACGTCTCCAACGTCCTCGGCGGGCTGTGGGGCGCCGTGCTCCCGGCCGTGGACAGGCTCGACGACATATGGTCCGGGTCAGCTCCATGGCAGCTCCCCCTGGTATACGGCGCCCTCGTCTGGCTTGGCGTTGTCCGACCCCCCTCGCTGGTCGTCGGGTACGGCCCTGTTCTATACCGATTCTCCTCAGTGGGCTCGGCGTCGAACCGGCGG
Organism: Carpediemonas membranifera; assembly: GCA_019828565.1. Taxonomy (NCBI): domain Eukaryota; phylum Fornicata; genus Carpediemonas; species Carpediemonas membranifera. The sequence goes on from JAHDYR010000008.1 coordinate 341,077, forward strand.
TCCTTCAAGGTTGTCGTCACTAGCGAGGGAACCCGGAGACCACTGCCCAACTTCTCCAATGGAGTCTGGTCGATCTTCTACCCCGCCCCCGTCACCCTACCGGATCCGACCGGTCTCACGTCCAGTCAACCGTGCAGGTTTCACGAGACTGACCCACCCCGACCCAGTCTGGTGGGTGTTGGTCGCGTGCTTGTACCAGATCACGAGGATTTTAGCGCTGCTAGAGTTGTCCGGGCTGTGTTTGGGCTGACAACACCCGTGTCAGAAATCATGCGGATCGTGACCCGTGCTATCACTGATAGACCACACCTCCGTGGTGTACTGCATCTGGCGGACCCAGTGTCGGCTGCCCTTGTTGCAGCCATGCCAGATGCCCAGGCAGCAGTCGTCTTCGCCGGACTCGTCTGGGGCGGGGTTGTCGAGGCCGAGGCGGATATTGTCATCGGAACCACGCGGTTCTTCATTGAAGGCGATCAGTTGAAGAAGGAGACGGGCACCCACCCAGGAAAGCTCGAATATTGCTTTGATCGATGGGGCATTTGTTGTGAACAGGAAATGCCCTGAGAGATAAACACTGCAAGCTGCTCGTTCATATAGACTGAAAGAAACATTTGAGAGCACCAGAATGCTGGGATACGGGCCATTCGTGTGAGCAGATCAATGAGCAGTTTAAGGTTACAGAGGAGTACTCTGCGAGTGAGAGGGCGCGTAGATGCGCCGACACGACTCCGGCGCGAGAAGCGCGGACCCAAAATTCGGTCGCTCGATTTTGGCGCGGAGTCGCCAAGTCAAGAACAGAAGCTCGAAAACTCGAGTTGCAAGCAGGGTTAGAGGGTTCTACACAGAACCGTGGACGCCTGGGGTGTCGATGCCTCGGGCAGTTTATGTCAGTCGTGGCGCAGAAATTTGGATTTCGACACGCGAGCGCGATGTCGACGCACTGCAAGACGCAGACCGGGCGGAGATCCCGAGCGAACATTGCTATGGTTACAATAAATGTTCTTCCCCCCGTTTGGAATGATTGTGTTATCTAGCCAGCAAGCCTGGCTGGCATTTTCAGGCCCCAACAAGGCCTAGTTCGTGAGTTCTGAGAAATCAACCTGAAATGAAACATAGGAACCCTGGTTGCGGGTAGACCTTGGAATAGAGTAGGGGTATAGGTAGGAGGAGCACTGTTAGTGTGCCAGATTGTCCTGGCGGCTAGGACAGCTAGCTGGCGTTACATCGCGCTGACAGGTTACCTCGGGTAACGGGCCGTGAGCGGAGGGCAATGAGATCGCCTCGCTCCGGCATGGTGATGCGCCGACCAGGCGAGCCGCGCAGTTTATGCGGGCAGAATGGTAGAAAATTCGGAACATCCAGATCCGACGGCAACGAGGCTCAATAACCTAGAAGCCTCAATCGCTACCATCTCGCAACAGCTTGCAAAGCTTAATCCGCCTCCTCCGCCGCCCGAGACCGAGCCGCCGAAGAAATCTCAAATTGATTTCTTCCCTGAACAAGATGAAGCGGATATTGACCAAACACTGGCAGAGATGGATGCATACGGCGAGCTTCCGACAAAGAGACCACTTAAGGCGGAAGCAAAGTGGCTTCGCCGCGTGATGGTGATCGTCAACGCCCTCGACGACGAGCCGCTCAAAGCAAGACTCCAAATTTTCCGCACCATGGGCAAAAGTAGTTCTGGCTACAGAGGCCCAATCTTAGCGAAAGACACTGGTCCGCAACCACAAAGTACCACTGCTGCTCAAAGCAGTATCGCCGACCAACGCTTCCTGACGAGGAAGCACCTCAAATATGTTTCATCCGCCCCTCCTGTCCTCAAAAGACAACTACTAGCAGGCATTGCCTTTATTGGGGACCCCGTAATCATCCATCCCTTCAAAACTGAGCTTGCAACACACTCATCGACGGGCAATTTCGTCTCGGTGGCAATCCCAAACCTAAAACGGGACAACGCCCGCTATAAGCGGGCTAAGGATGCCTGTAATGACCTACTCCAAGATGCTGAGCACCTTGCAGCTGCATTTGGGCTCTCCATCCGGGAAGGTATCCTCAAACTCTTTCCCCTCATTGCCTATGATCTTGTCCACACGGTTGGAACGCTTAAGGCTGCCCTAATCCACTGCAGGTTCACGGGACTCCCCCCAGCTAGCAGCATGGACTGGAGCAAGTTCGCAGATTTCATCTCCGCCAGATGCCCTACAGTGTTAGACCAACGGAACGATCCTTGGCCTCCAACCATATCCACTGTCCCGAACTCTCCGAGCCTGACATGGCAGGCAGTCGGTCAAAGAGAGCCTCTTGGTCCCCGCATCGCTCACTCCGGCCGGCCCGGCCCCATTGTATCTCCGGATGGTCTCAACCTCACGCCGTTCATGGGCCTCGAGGTAATCCACTTACTGTATGGCGCCTCTCCCGTGTTGGGAGGACATGCGATGACTGAGCTTTATGCCGAATGGGGTGGAGCCACAGCGGCCGACCTTCAGTCTTCCTTATCGAATACCTTATCAGACAGCCTTATCTCTCCCATTCGCCGGAAGGCCTATCCAGTCGATGACTCTACTATATCCATAAGTTCCTGTTCAAACTCTGATGTTGAGCTCGCAAGCCCGATCCCTGTTAGCGTGGAAGAGGTTGCGCGGCAGATTCGGAAAGAAATATCGTCTTGCGAAGAGAACAGCATTTATCCATCATCCCCGATCGTAGCTGAGGAGCCTAACGCCCGTTGGGGCCCTCTCATGAGCATCCCAGTTCACGCCGACGGCAACTGTGGCCTTCACTCACTTGCTGTCTCTCTGGGTATGACGGGCCTGACGAGACGAGAAGCCGTGTCGAAACTTGCCTCCGCCATCCAGAATGGTACAGTGGATCTTAACTCCTCGTGGAGATCCACGGTGCGCACTTTAACCACACACACCACCGCTAGCGACATTGGTAGTGCCTTCCTATCCACCACAGACCTCCGCAATATTGCATCGCTCTTTGGAAAAAATGTGCTTATTGCTCATCGATATGATGCCAACACAGTCTCAGTAACCATCCCAGCATTATCCGAGTTCTCTACACTTCCTCTCAATATTGACGCGCTCAAAACGATGCTCAAAACCGATTACATCCTCATTAGACTGAGTGCTCTGCACTTCACGCCTCTTTTTCCGTCTGTGAGGAGCGCAGAAGCAAGGCGCCTGCAATATGCTGAATATCGTCCAAGAAGAGCCCCCTCTAGTGTGGCTCGCAACAACATCGCCGCTGAAGGCCTCGATAGCGCCCCCTCTAGTGTGGCCCGCAACAACATCGCCGCTGAAGGCCTCGATAGCGCCCCCTCTAGTGTGGCCCGCAACAACATCGCCGCTGAAGGCCTCGATAGCGCCCCCTCTAGTGTGGCCCGCAACAACCGTGATGGCGTCCATGGCGCTCTCATAGGCTTGTCTGGCAAGAGAGAGGGTCCTGTTTCTCATATCCTAGTGGTCGACTTTGAAGGACTAGGAACTGCCGTAGACCGCAGAGCCACCAAACAGAGTCGCGTCTCATATCCCGTAGAGGCCGGCGCCACACTCCTAGCCCGCGTCAAGGATCCTGAAACGGGGATAATGATGTGGGACGTCGCAGGGGTCCACTGGGGCGGCTTAGAAGTTGATATCCCAGCGCAGTTAATGCAGACAGCTTTATACCAAGCGGCAGTTGTTCATGGGTGTCCTCCCATGAGCTTCAGAGTACACCCCGACCACCCCGGGATCTCATTCCCCAGCCCGACCGACTGGCTTCACCACCTCACGGTCATAGTGAGCTCCCTCCCGAACTGCATCATGGTCGCCAAAGACCCGAGACTTGAGAACTCCGTCCTAGAGTCATGGGTCTCGGAAAGCGATGCCCCCTTCCTTGACAAGGTCTATGACATAAGTGATCTAGAGTCCATAGACAAAAGATCCTTTGGGCATATCCATGACTACTGCCGTTCACCCGAGTTCTCTGAGGCGATGTCGATAGCCCAATGTCTCACAATGGTGAAGTGCCCCTGCCCGTACCACATTGGAACAGATCCAGGCTACCATTGTGCTCTCAGTGACACTGTAGCTTTCGCGGCGGTACTGCACACAGTCTCATGTCTCGACCGAACATCTAGGGGAGCTATCACATCCACGTACTCTGAAATCACTGATGCATGGAGGAAAGACTTGGATGTCCTCATCGGCAACTGGTCCTCTCTCCTGCCCGACCTGGCCGTGCTACTACTCCAAGACCTCCACCTGCCAACGCTTGAGGAGCTGCACCACATCCTCAAGGAGTACGTAATAGCACCTAAGGGTGGCTGCTCCTTCCCCACAGGTGATAGGGCCAGACAGGCTATGACGTGCCGTCAATTTATTGCAGTGCGGAGCCCAGCTCGGCGAGGGTGGGAATGGTTTGATCCTCTTGCCAAGATGATAGCGGTGGCGGATGCGGCAGGCATAGTCCCTCCAAACAGCCTAGAACAGCCATTCATCAGGATAGCGACGGTGAATAACGACAGCTCCTTCAGCAATCAGTTGACGGCTCAGCAAGTTTACTGGGAGTGCCCTCCTCACCGAGACCTACCGCAATCTGCTGCAGAGCTTCTGGCTCTCAACGTTCCTCCCTCGGCAGACAACTCCAAAGGAGTAGTCAAGAGGTCCTACAGAGCGCCGGATCATTGGTTTCTAGTCCCGAGAATCCCCAACAAGCCAGTGCGAGGGCTCCGCAAAGTCAGACTGAGAGGGCCCATGACTCGAGGAGACATGGATGCCCTCATACAGAAGGCAGAAACAGCATGGGTCAGCGAAGCGTGGGACCTTTCTCCGGTGTTCAAAGCTCTCCAGAGTGCCCGAGCTCACGACGGTAACTGGAGTAAGGTTGAGCCACCGGCTTCTTCCACGCCAGCTCCAAGCTTAGCCACGCGAGTCTCGCCTGCGACCTTCAGGAATCAGAGAGGGCGAAGTCAAGCAGGTAGACGACCAGTAAATGGTCACCTCTACTCGTGGAATTGCACATCACTCAACATCACCAAGATGACTCTTGCTCTAGTACAAGACGTGGACATCATGGCCATTCAGGAGCTATGGTGGTGGGCCCAGTCCCCGGAGCTGCCCACAACGAATGACAAGGTCCTGCTATACCACGGAGTGATCAAGTCAGAGTCCGAGACAAAGCATCTAGGCGTAGGCATCATGCTGAGGAAGGAATTAGCTGAGCTCTGCACATACGTCGAGAACCAACCCCACTCTCCAAGGTTGATTCAAGCTGACCTAGGCTGCGTGTTTGTAACAGCTGGCAAACTGAAGGTCCGTGTCATGTCCATCTATAGTCCATGCACGGGAGCACAAGCCAAGAAAGAGTTCCACACTCTACTGTCCTCCGAGGTGAAGAAAGCTATTGAGCAAGGGCTCCAAGTTCTTGTCATGGGAGACTTCAACACGAACCTACTAGATCCATCGACGCTGTGGGCTACCACCCTAAAGGAGTGTGGCTTGAGACTGGTAGTGCCCGACGGCCCGACCTTCATGGACAGAGTAATTGATGGCATCGCAGCAACACCTAAGCTGGCTGATCTCATCAAGAAGCCGCTCACAGTATCCCTTGAACCCAAAGGACACAGAGCGGTTGTAGCAAGATCAGGCATAACGGGTTACTTTCGCACGAGGAGCAAGGCAACAGCAGTCCTCAACGAAAGACATGTGGCTAACGTACTTGAATGCAGCAAGGATCATCGAAAGGCGAGGACTCTCCTGAGGAACATCAGCCACCTTGATGTCGACCAAGCCTTTCAAAGCCTGACGTCGACTATCAACCGATGGGCGTTGGTGGACACTGCGGCCTCACATGAAGTGAGAGAAGTCGAGAGAGCAGAAGACTACGACCACTGGTTTGTCGCCGGAGAGCAGATCGGTATTTCCCCTGAACGGCTCTATGAGCTCATCATTGAGGATCATCGCCACCAACATCAGCTCAAGGAGAGGACGAGCAGAGGCCCCAAAGCTCTCGTGTGCTCTGAGCTATCATCAGCAATGCTATCAGTAGCGTTAGCATCCTCGGAGAGCCACGCCCACTCAACACTCAAAGCCTACCATGCCCGAGCCAAGCGAGTCTCTGAGAGCATGGATGTCATGTCCCCTGAATTCTTTAGATACGTCCATTGGAAGCTTTTTGAAGGGGCAGGCCAGAGTGTCTGGTCTTCGCAGAGACCTGGAAGGCTTACTCAGAGGACCCGGCCTTCCTGCTACCACCACAGTAGGAGGCAGAGTGATCACCAACCGAGAAGAAGTAGCCAAGGCCTTCGAGGAGTGGTATGCGTCAGTATCATATGTGGCAGGAGCAGTAGAACCATCCATCTCTCGCCCCGATATAGAGCTCGAAATCACGGACACTCTCCTGGAAGGGGCTCTCAAATCTGCCAAGAATAGATCAGCCCCAGGCAGTGATGGACTAACCCCGGCAATTTTCAAATATTGCCCAGTCCTCAAGGAGGCGCTCAAGACTCTGCTACAGAAGTGCATTGACCAACTCAAGACCCCAGCAGAGTGGCATACCGCCGTGGTAATTCCATTGAAAAAGCCCGGCTCTACTAGCGATGCTCCTGTGGCGTTCAGACCTATCTCCCTACTTTCCACAGCCCACAAGGTGCTCGGCACAATGATGATCCGCACGATTGACCGAGACAACCCTCTTCCCCCTGAACAATACGGTGCAAGGCCGGGTGTTTCATCGGTTGATGCACTATGGGCTATTGAGCACGCGAGACGTGGGTTCAAAGCGACCCACATTGGGACTCTGGACGTGGCTAAGGCCTTTGACCGTGTCCCGAGGAGAGATGCATTGGACTCGTTGAGGGGGAACAGAAGGGCCATTGAGATGTTGAAGGAGATGCATTTGCACACAAGGATCTCTATGCGAGGTAGCAGCACTAGCGCCGCTACCAACACAGGAGTACGGCAAGGATGCACCACTGCTCCCTTCATCTTCACAAGATACCTTGCGGAAGTCCCTCACATCATTGCAAGCTTAACTGCTCTAGGGAAGGAAGCAATTGAGAAGCTTCCTCCCGACATAGAGACCCTGAGACGAGTGGCAGCAAGGCCGTGCGTTCCCTGGATTGTCACAGTCCTGTTCGTTGATGACATTACAATAGTAGCTCCCTCCCTTAAGTGGTTGGAGGCAGCACTTACGGCGGCATGGACATGCATGCTAGCGCTATCCTTGGAGCCCAACGATAAGACCACCTATGTCTCAGAGGACGACACCCCCTCCCTCACCATCCATGGCAATCCAGTCATTAAGAGAGACGCGGTCAAGCTCCTAGGGGTCCTCTTCGATACGTCCCGAGACTTCTCCACCCAGAATAGGACTATGGGCGAAAGGATAGACAGAGAGCTACGACTACTGAGAGCTAGCGGCGTGATGCACTCCAAGTTCTGTCCTCGCATTGTAGAGGTCTACACCCTCCCCAAGCTGCTGTACGGGTGGAGCGTCTGGGCTAATCATAAGGCTGTCTCCCAGGTAGGCAAGCTTGCATCGGCAGCCCTAAGGATCAGCCCAACTGCATCGGAGGCGAAGTACCTGGAGCTAGGCTGGCTGCATCCAGAGGCAATGCTCCTGCTGGACAGATTCAAGCAAGGGGGTGAGATGGGCGAGAATCCATCCGGGCAAGGATCTCCCAGACTGCATTGCTGAGGCACAAGGCAGCCTTGGCCTGTCCCACTCCGACAGCCTTGACCTAGCAGCCTGTCGAGCAGCCCAGCTCTCTCACGACATAATCTGCCGTGGTAACAAAGTGGCTGTCAGGAGATACGTCACGGAGTCGGCACTCACCCGCCCTTTTACCCGCTCTAACTACCCGGCCAGGCAGCCATACCTCGACCATCTAACGGCTGGGCCAGCGAAGCGCCTCGCGATGCTACGGCTATCGTGTCTACCAATGCCAACGAGAGGGGCTCTTCCTGACGCGTGGCAGCCGGTCAGGGGAATCCTACAGGACCTGAAGGATGAACCGGAAGCCGCCGCAGCTCTTGAGGCATGTCCTCTCTGTCAGGGTGAGGCCATCGCCGCGGCTGTGATTGAGATCCTGACGTCCCCTACCAAGACCTTAGCAGTGCTGAGATCCAGGACGTGGGTTGTCCTGAACCAGACCCACTTGGCTAAGTGCGACCACTTCAAGATTAACCCCATCCTCCTTTTCAAGGACCCCCTGACCCTGAGCAGGCGTGACGACGCCAAGCTCACACATATGTTGAGTGTACTTTGTGACGCGTGACTGGTAGGTTCCCTCGCTTACATAGGAAAACGCCACCGTCCTCCCCGGTCTCAGGACCTCCTCGATCATCGTCCTGAGGGAGCCCCATCGGGCTCGGAGCACAGAGTCCCGCAGCGCCAAGAGCTGGAAGTTGTGAGCTGGCCGACCCGCGTGGGTCATCTTTTTACCCTTCTTCGAAGGGGTTTTAGGCCCTCCTCTCCCTGCAGCTTCAGAACAGTACTCTTGGGCGCCGCAGCTCTGGCTTCCAATGTTATGAGAACCGTTGCCCTCCTGCGGCTGATCACCGCTCGTCTGGCTCGGGTTGTGGCCAGTGCCTGGAGGTGGACACCCCGGCACTGTATCAAAAAATAAACTCAAAAACTCAAAACTCAAAAAGCAAGACTCCTGGTGGAACTCCAAGCACGCCGTACCCTTCTGGACCTCAAGGACGACAACTGGTCGGACGCAACCTGCGAACTGTTTCTCGACTTGTTCAACACGTCCCAGACCAAAACCCCCCGTGCCATCTCCTACTGCGCAGCCAAAGCCAGAGCCAAGGGTAAGAGAAAGGACCAGCCCCAGAACAAAGGGGGGTTTCACAAGAAGCACAAGAAGTAGCCCTTGCCACAGATGTTCAGTTCCCGTCAATGAACAAAAAGTGGCCGGTGTGGGCAAGACTCGGTGCCTCCCCCGAGGTAGTAAGCTGGCTGCGGGATGGCGTCCCTATCCACCTCACCTCTGCGCCCCCTCCACCAGAACCGCAAAGGCGAGTGGACCCCCGCCTACTCCCGAAGATCGAAGAGCTAGTCGCCAAGGGCGTCCTCTCCCCGTGCCCGATAGACGAACTGCGTCACAGCGCACCCCTGTTCGCGGTGTCGAAGGGCAAAGACGATGTCCGCCCCGTGCACGACCTCCGAGCCCTGAACGAGTTGACAGCAGAGCTGAGGGTGTTTCGTCTGTTCGGCATCAGACGGGCGGTCCGCAATCTCCACAAGAACGACTACATGATCAAGATAGACCTAGCATCGGGATACCACCAACTTGGCGTCGCCTCGCGAGACTCCCCCCTCCTAGGCGTGGTCCTACCGGACGGCCGCGCATTCAGGTACAACACACTCGGCTTCGGATGGACAGCGGCGCCGTACGTGTTCCAGAGCACGACCATACAGCTTGCAAAGATCATCGCACACAGGTTCGGGGTGACCATCGCGGTCTATCTCGACGACTTCTTAGTGTCCCATGCCTCCCCATCGTACCTAGCTTCGGTCACCCCGCAGATCATCGACCTCATGCTATCGCTGGGGGCGATACCGGGCCTCAACAAGTGCGTCCTCACGCCGACCCAGCAGGTAGACTACCTAGGTGTCCACATAGACACCGCAAGCGAGTCCCTAAGAATCTCAAAAGACAAGGCCGAGGCCTACACGGCCACGATCTCCAAGGCCCTCCGGGTCGGGTCCATCACAGCTTCAGACTGGCAGAAGCTCCTAGGCCGTCTGTCATTCTTCGCAGGGACCACACAGTTCGCCCGCCTCGCACTCAGACCACTGCAGGCCACCCCTACGACGGAGACCGTCCACCTCTCCAGCCAAATCCGCAGGCAGCTGGCGGCGTGGCAAGTCCTCCTCCGCGATCGCCCACCCAAGAGGTTCGCCGAAGCAAGAGCGGACTGGGAAATACGCGATACGCTCCAGATTTCTGTCACCTCAGACGCATCAACGTCCGGCTGGGGAGCATGCCTGTTCAATGGGGAGAAGGGAGCGGCATCACAGGGTGCCTTCCCCCCTCATCTCAAGGGGGAACACATTGGCGTCAAGGAGCTCTTCGCGATCGCTCAGGCGATCAATCTCGTGCCCCAGCAGGAGTCACGCTCCTCTCTCACAGTCTTTGCCGACAACTCAGCTGCCATCAGCTGGGTAAACAGACGGGGATCGCCGAACCTCCCCCAGCCGCACACCAGATCCTACAGGACATCTACAACACGGCAGAAACCAAGCGCCTCGACGTCCACTGCTTCCATATTGCCGGACACCTGAATGTCCAGGCGGACAGGCTCTCCAGGTTCGCCAAGCTCGACTGGTCGTCACCCCGAGAAGTCTTGGAAACCATCATGCGCAAGTGGGGGCCGGTCGAGATCGACGTCACAGCACGCCCCGACAAGGTTCTGGCCTTACCAGGCTTTGCAGAAATAGCCTGGTCAATCCACGACAACGGCTTCCAGATGGACTGGAGGGGAGTCAGGATTTATATAGCTCCTCCTATAGCCCTTCTTGGAGTGACGTGTCGTCGCCTCCAGACAATACGCGCCTCGACCCAGACTGGGAACCCTCGACACTGGAGATCAGCGGCGATAGTCCTGTGCCCGGACCTCAACTCGCCCGAGGTCCGAGCCATCAAACGTTTGACACCCCTCAAGTTGTACCTCAGAGTCCAGGCGAAACACCTCCTGCAGTCCGAGCTAGCCTGGACAGCGACAGACAAGGGCAAGATCCGCTTCGTGGCGCTTATCCTGAAAACCCGTTCCAAGCCCTCCTCGCTGACGACCGACTATCACATTTCAGAAACGAATCGTCGCGCCGCACAGCAGCGGGCTGGGTCGCCAAATTCCTCCAATCCCGCAACGCGAGCCACTCACACGCGCAACAGCTCAAAGAGTTCCTTCTGACCGAGGGTACCACGTCGGGCCCACAGTCGATACACAGGAAAGGCTACTGGATTTGCGAGGCCGCCCCACTCGTGTCTGACTGGCGCCCCCCGATCGCTGCCAAGCAGATAATCGCCGCCGCCCGGAACGTCGCCTCTGTAGAAGGCCTGACCGGGGGTGCGAAGCCTGTCACGTCCGCGAGAGTCCGCAGGGTCATAGACAGACGTCGGAAGTCACCCCAAGCCTTCCAGGCCGCCCTCTTTTCTGCTCTCTGCTTTATCACCGTGAGTAGAGGCGCAGAGATCTTTGGGCTCAGACGAAGAGACGTCGAGTTCGACGCTGATGGCAATGTAGTCCGTTAGGGACAAGAAAGCTTTACAGGGAAAAGAGACGACACCAAATGTGTCGACAGAAACCTGAAGACGATGTAAATAATACAACTATGTAAATATTGGGTAAGACCCACGACACCGCCCCTCCATGGACCCCAAAGGGGCCATGGCCTCAGGCGTATGCCACTCGAACGAATGTGCGATGAGGGACTTAGCCAGTCCCGAGACCTCCGATGCCACTCATTGGTCTACGAGACTCTGTACCATGGCAGGGTACAGGGTGAATGCCTTGTTCAAGTCGGGAGCCAGAATTAGCGGGGTGAATCTGAAAGATTCGGAAAATATCTGCGGATCTCAAAATCCTATCGTGGTACCACTTGTTAGCGCGCTGTGTAATTAGAATGATCTTACGTGAGGCATTCCGCCCCTCCACGGTCGTAAAACGGCCGTTTGAATATTGATTAGATCAAATGAGCGCCTAAAACTGCTCACTGTGATGATCTTTGTGTTTCTCTTGGTATGTACTTCACGTCGCCGTCCTTATTACATAGAGATCGAAAAACGTCATTAGAAGCCTCAATTCGGCTTCGTTCGCGAGTTCTCGCGTTTTTTTGCTCTCGACGGTGCGACGTTCTCTCTCGCGGCTGCAAAAGGCCGCGTTCATCCCTAATAACATCAATCGGGCTTGAATTAGCCGTAAAACAGTGTCTTTCAGGTTCCATTGAGGTTGGTTGCTACTTCTTTCGAGTTGTTGTTTTCTCAGTGAAAACGGGAAGTGACGAACGAGCAATGTCCGACGTACGTGAGCAGATTACGCAGATGCTGGCGCTATTTGATGAGGAGAAAGCCCGAAAGGCCTTCAAACGCTTCTTGAACCGCTATCTCGATCGTGCCCGTTTTTTTCAACTCAGCCAGCGACTACCACGCTTTGTTCAGCGCACCTGCTCCTACAAACGTGACATCTATCCGGGACACCTCTACTGAGAGCGTTACGAGTGCTCCGGTCACTTCTTGTGTGCGTTCGCCGACGCCGGGCGGTGACGAAAGCCCGGAGGAGGCTGAGACGGTGAGTTGTGATGCTGGCTCTCCACGTGAGAACCGTGGTGACTCGTGCGAGGCCGAGACCGCTCGTAGCGATGATGAATCCCGGCCGACGGGTCACGGCGACTCGGGGTCGGGGAGTGAGGAAACCGAGGTCTCGCCGCTCTTCTCTCTGGAGGAGATGATCACCGCTGTTGCCGCAGAGGGCGTGAGTTACATCACTCTAGACATGTCTGGTACCTTGCGGGCGCTCCGCGCCGGGATGCTCAACTCATATGGGCATCTCGCCGCAACGGAGAACTCTTCTTCCGTTGCGCGTGACATCTGTCGCGATGGTCTCGTGTTGCTGGCGCTATCGCGCGAGTACCACACTCGGGCTATGTGTGGTCGGCCTGGCGATCCCACCGATCAGGATCTGGTGGCTTTGCACCTCTGCCGCCTCGACGCGACCTCGCGTACGCTCTGTCATCAGGGTTTGCGCGAGCGTATTCAGCTTCTCTCGGGGCGTGGTTACACCGTCATGACCCCTCATCTGCGCCGCGCCATAATGTTAGGTAATGACCCAGACCTGTATGACATGATGGTCGTGGGCCATGCGCAGGGCATCCTAGACGCTGCTGACGTGCGAGAGTTCAGCCGCCAATACATTGAAGCAATCCGGACCCCCACTGGTTTCGGTCATGTGCGCCACTCTTTGATGGACAACTTCCTGTTCGATGTCCCCAGCAATGACGTCCTGCCCGTCGCGCTCGATCATAACGAGCCACGTCGTGTGTATGTGCTTGAGGCAATCGTTGGCCACCATCTGCATGAGAATTCCCTGCGTCTGCTCGTGCACTATGCTCGACGCGAGTACAGCTCGATTATCCTGGCAACCGAGGCAATCCGTGATAGTCAGGCTGGGGTCAAGTTCTTTGCTGCTCATCCCGAGCTAGTTCGCTATTGTACCCGGTCTGAGGACGCGAACGGTGCTCTCAGCGGGGGTGTTTTGGAGTGAGATAAAGGTTTGGATTGAGTAGCTGCTGAAGGTTTACAGACCGGCTCGCTTGGCCTCTTCTGACTTCAGGAATATGTCTAGCGCCTCTAGGTCCTTGACTGACGAATAGTCTTGCCACGTAGCCTCTTCGTCTTCGCACCCAGCCCAATGGACGAGGTATTCCCGCTTGGACATCGGGCCTCGACCTCGAGATCGACTGATTCGCTCAACTTCCCACTCGTCGTCAGCCGTGGCTGCGAGTGCTTTGATCTGATCTTCTGTCAGCCTGCCGGGATTGAACTTCCGAACTCTCGATGCGTCTACCGTGATCGCTTTCGAGTTGTCCTTCTCAGCTAGGTCTAAAACCTTATACGCGACAACGAAACCGTGTTGTTTCACTCCGGCGAGCCTTCGCATTGGCCCTCTCCATCCAGGTGACAACTTGTTCGGTGGTCTAGAGGGGTACTTGACTAGGACGAACCTGCTAATAATCTCATTCCTCGAGGCAGTAGCCTTTGCGAGGGCGTCCTCTCTCATCGCCTGGACTCGGCTGCTGGCGAGTTGGACAGCCGCTGCGGCCGCTTCCCTGTGAGACTCACTCGCGCTCGCTGTACTAGAATCAGTCACATACACGTTCTGTGGTATTCTCAGGTCGTACCCGAGAACTATCTCGGCTGGTGACAGGCGTGTAGACGTGCGCGGGGATGAATTAACGATGAACTGGGCGACAGGTAGATTCTCGATCCAGGTTGACCCTCTGAGCTGAAACTTACGCGCCTTGAGGATGCGTAATACTTGCTGGTTGGCGCGCTCTACCATCCCATTGGATTGCGGGTGGTGAGCCGTGGTAATATGGATCTTGAACCCCATCTCATCTGCGATGCGCTTGAAGAGTTGGTTCTTGAACTCTGGTCCTCCGTCGGATTGGAGAACCTCAGGGCACCCGAAACGCAATATCCAGTTGTTGACCAGGGCGTCCGCTGCTGCCGCGCCGGTGGTACTCGAAGATGCGACTAGCTCAGTCCACCGACTGCACATGTCGATCATGACTGTGATGTAAGCCTTGCCGTCGACGGAGGGGAAAGGCCCCATCGTGTCAACTGCCACCCTACGGAACGGGCGATCTACGGCTGTGTGCAATCTGACGGGCTGTCAACCGGAGGGCGTCTAATCACCTGGCACACCGGGCAGTTTTCGATGACCTTGCTGACAGTCTCACGTGATACTGACTTGCCTTGGTCCTTGAGTCGTTCAGTAACTACACGTCGGGAGAGGTGGGCCCCGGCGGTGAGGTGTTCTGCTTCAACGTCATCTTCTGATGCGGACTGCATAACGTACACTCGCGATAAGCCGTCTGCCCCACCGTTATCAAGGCCAGCGACGTGCTTGACGTCGAAGTCCATGTCGGACATAGCCTCAGCCCATCTGCGGACCTTGGCGTTAGTCGACTTGTACATGTAAATCAGGTTGCGATGGTCCGTGAGAAGGGTGAACTTTCCCCAGGAGAGGTACTTGTTCCATCGCTTAATGGCGGCGACGATGGCGAATGCCTCCTTCTCTCCGACCGACCATCGCGATTGCACTTGGTCAAAGGCCTTGCTCATAAAGCACACGGGTTGGCCTTCCTGCAATAGCACAGCGCCGTAGCCAACTCCTGACGCGTCGGTCATGATGGTGTGTTCCTTGGACGCATCGAAGATGGCGAGTGCTTCTGCTTGGGCGAGGAGTGTCTTGACTTTGCGTAGGGCTTGCTCTTGCTCGTCGCCACCCAGCGGGATCTTGGAGGCCATCGCTTGAGTTAAGGGGTGTACTACTTCTGCGAAACCAGGGACATGATCCCGGAAATAGTTAAGAAATCCGACGAGCGCTTGCATTCCCTTGACCGACTTAGGCATTTCGAGATCCAGGATGTCTTGAATGCGGTCCGCTGCGATGCGTTGACAGCCATGGGATATGACCCTGCCCAGGAACTCGACCTCGGCCCTCGAAAACTGGCACTTGTCACGGTTGAGTTGTAACTTGATCTGTCTAGTACGCTGCAGCACGCTCTCCAGGTTCTTGAGGTAATCCTCCTCGTTTTCCCCGACGACAATGATATCGTCGATATAGATATAACAGGCGTGACCAACCAGTTCGGCGAAAGCCGACTCCATGGCACGCTGAAAGTGAGCTCCTGCGTTCCTTAGCCAGAAGGGCATCCTAGTGTATTGATATTGACCTAGAATGGTGGTGAACGCAGTGTACTTGCGGCAGCGTTTGGTCAGTTCGACCTGGTGATAACCCGACGACAGGTCTAGTGTGGCGAAGATCTTCTTGTTGGGTAGTTGGGCGATCACCTCGTCGATCATTGGGATCGGGTAGTCGAAAGTGGGGGTGATCTCGTTGATCTGCCGGAAATCCACGACGAAGCGCGACTTCCCGCCCTTCTTCGGCACCGTCATGGCCGGGGATGCGTACGGTGAGTTGCTTCTCTCGATAAACCCCTTCAAGGACAGCTCGTCGATGTGCTCCCGTATTATGTCGACCTTGGCTGGTGGGACGAAGTATGGTCTGGCGTTGACCACTCGGTCCTCGCGTAGGATGAGGTCATACGGCTCGAGGCGGCTGGGTTCGCTACGGTCCTCGAACACGTCGCTATAACGTCTGATTAGCTCGGCCTGCCGGTCGATGCTGGTCTGCGACAAAGAAAACAATAGTGCCTGATACTTGTACACGTCCGGAATCTCGATCTCGTCATCATCTTGCTCGTCTGTGTAGGCTTGGGGAAGGATTCCCAGTGCTACCATGTCTGGATATCCGATAATCATGTCGAACTCAGTGTCAAGTAGCATCATACGTGGCTTGTAGGAGCACGCCTTGGGTGTAAACGCTGACGCTAGCAGTCTTACGTCGCCTTCAACAGCGCCTTGCGCGTGAAGAATACCCTTGTTGGCGGTACGGATCGGAATAACCTCGGAGCTAACTTTTTGTCAGCTTGGACGCCCACGTGCTCTTGATGATCGTGACTCCGGCACCTGAATCAAGTAGAGCAGTGAGGTTGTGACCATTAATCTGGACTTTGATCAAGGGAACAGATGGCTTAGTCTCGGTCTCGCCCTTAGTCTTTGACGGTTCGCCCTCGGCCGGTGACTCCTTGGAACTTAAAACACACACGCACTTGGAGGATTTACAGTAATCCTCCAGGTGGCCGACACGACCACACTTCTTACATGTGTGCTTGGGCTTCTTACACTTGAACACCGAGTGACCCTTGCCACCGCAGTTATAGCAGGTGTAGTTAGAGTAGTCCTTTGCCGGCTTCTCCTTCTTGATTGCCTTGTGGCCCTTGTTGGTTTCAGCCGACCGGTTATCGGACGAGGGCTTCTTCGGGATCACAGACGAGTCGTGTCTGCGGTCATGGCGGGACGTGTAGGGTTGACGAGAGGGAGCGTCTTCGAAAGCGCTTAGTAGATCCCGTGACTCTTGGACTTCACGTGCTAGGGCTAGGACGGCGGGCATAGCCTTTTCCAGAGGCTGGTCCTCGATGAGCTCTTGGATGCGGTACATGGCCTTGGGGTTGCTCTTAAAGGCACGCGTATACGCCTCCTTGAGGTTGTCCTCGTTGAGGGACTTCCCATCGAACAGGGACAAGAGGAGAGTGAACTTCCGATTGACGCGTGCGACCTGTACCGTGTCGAAGCTGTTGGCTCTTAGACGGAACAGCTGGAGGCGTGAGGTCTTGGTTCTGGGTTGCAGGGCTTGTCCGAGCCGCTTGAGAGTTCTCTGATCCTTCAGATCGCGGATGTTCTTCCTTGAGGCTACTAGGGGAGTGTGATCGTCGTCTTCGTCCTGCGTAGTGGATAGGATCGTGGCAATGAGGTCTTGTACCGAGCTATCAATCAAGTCTGAGATATCCCGATGGCCTCCGTAAGCGCGATAGTCGCGGAAGGCCTCGGCGAAAGTGATGAGAGCCTCAACTGACGGAACCGTTAGTAGAGGAGGTATAAGGCGTTTCTTATCGTTCATGGCTTGAATTTCTAGAAATGTAGTCCGTTAGGGACAAGAAAGCTTTACAGGGAAAAGAGACGACACCAAATGTGTCGACAGAAACCTGAAGACGATGTAAATAATACAACTATGTAAATATTGGGTAAGACCCACGACAGCAATGCCCTCCTTCTGTTCGCGAGAACTAAGACTGCCACAGGCGTCCGCAAGCTGGTACCAAACCAATCGTGGGCCCGCTTTAACCCAGCAAGGGCCCTGAAGGCATGGGTCCCCACGGCAACGCGCCGCGACGACGACCTCATCTGGCGGGCGATCACCTCAACCGGTGGTATTTCACTATCGAAGCCGCTACCGGCGTCAACCCTCCGCCACTGGATCCACCAGGCGTACGGCACCGACATTTCGTGGCACTCATTCCGCAAGGGCGCCACCACGGAGTTGGCGGTAGCCCACACGAGTACCGAAGTCCTCCTGTCCATGGGGACGTGGGCCTCCACGAAAAGCATGCTGAGATATATGGGCAACGGGGTCCGCACACACCCGGGGGTCCAGGGACACCTGGCCTCCATCCTTCTCCAACCACCACTTTAAATCTCTGACGGGAGCTAGTGGCTGGGAGAGCTAGGTAGGGTGGGGCTGACACGCGTTACAACGGCAGATGTAAGCCACAACAGACATTCTTTGACGCGGTCTCTCGAGGAGACGGTCGGTTTGGGCTCGCAAGCGTGCCTGCAAGCCATTCCACTATGCTCGTTGCCGGTGGGATATCCCCGTTGGGTAGAGCAAGTATGTCTAGAGGCTAGGACAGCTAGCTGGCGTTACATCGCGCTGACAGGTTACCTCGGGTAACGGGCCGTGAGCGGAGGGCAATGAGATCGCCTCGCTCCGGCATGGTGATGCGCCGACCAGGCGAGCCGCGCAGTTTATGCGGGCAGAATGGTAGAAAATTCGGAACATCCAGATCCGACGGCAACGAGGCTCAATAACCTAGAAGCCTCAATCGCTACCATCTCGCAACAGCTTGCAAAGCTTAATCCGCCTCCTCCGCCGCCCGAGACCGAGCCGCCGAAGGAATCTCAAATTGATTTCTTCCCTGAACAAGATGAAGCGGATATTGACCAAACACTGGCAGAGATGGATGCATACGGCGAGCTTCCGACAAAGAGACCACTTAAGGCGGAAGCAAAGTGGCTTCGCCGCGTGATGGTGATCGTCAACGCCCTCGACGACGAGCCGCTCAAAGCAAGACTCCTGGTGGAACTCCAAGCACGCCGTACCCTTCTGGACCTCAAGGACGACAACTGGTCGGACGCAACCTGCGAACTGTTTCTCGACTTGTTCAACACGTCCCAGACCAAAACCCCCCGTGCCATCTCCTACTGCGCAGCCAAAGCCAGAGCCAAGGGTAAGAGAAAGGACCAGCCCCAGAACAAAGGGGGGTTTCACAAGAAGCACAAGAAGTAGCCCTTGCCACAGATGTTCAGTTCCCGTCAATGAACAAAAAGTGGCCGGTGTGGGCAAGACTCGGTGCCTCCCCCGAGGTAGTAAGCTGGCTGCGGGATGGCGTCCCTATCCACCTCACCTCTGCGCCCCCTCCACCAGAACCGCAAAGGCGAGTGGACCCCCGCCTACTCCCGAAGATCGAAGAGCTAGTCGCCAAGGGCGTCCTCTCCCCGTGCCCGATAGACGAACTGCGTCACAGCGCACCCCTGTTCGCGGTGTCGAAGGGCAAAGACGATGTCCGCCCCGTGCACGACCTCCGAGCCCTGAACGAGTTGACAGCAGAGCTGAGGGTGTTTCGTCTGTTCGGCATCAGACGGGCGGTCCGCAATCTGCACAAGAACGACTACATGATCAAGATAGACCTAGCATCGGGATACCACCAACTTGGCGTCGCCTCGCGAGACTCCCCCCTCCTAGGCGTGGTCCTACCGGACGGCCGCGCATTCAGGTACAACACACTCGGCTTCGGATGGACAGCGGCGCCGTACGTGTTCCAGAGCACGACCATACAGCTTGCAAAGATCATCGCACACAGGTTCGGGGTGACCATCGCGGTCTATCTCGACGACTTCTTAGTGTCCCATGCCTCCCCATCGTACCTAGCTTCGGTCACCCCGCAGATCATCGACCTCATGCTATCGCTGGGGGCGATACCGGGCCTCAACAAGTGCGTCCTCACGCCGACCCAGCAGGTAGACTACCTAGGTGTCCACATAGACACCGCAAGCGAGTCCCTAAGAATCTCAAAAGACAAGGCCGAGGCCTACACGGCCACGATCTCCAAGGCCCTCCGGGTCGGGTCCATCACAGCTTCAGACTGGCAGAAGCTCCTAGGCCGTCTGTCATTCTTCGCAGGGACCACACAGTTCGCCCGCCTCGCACTCAGACCACTGCAGGCCACCCCTACGACGGAGACCGTCCACCTCTCCAGCCAAATCCGCAGGCAGCTGGCGGCGTGGCAAGTCCTCCTCCGCGATCGCCCACCCAAGAGGTTCGCCGAAGCAAGAGCGGACTGGGAAATACGCGATACGCTCCAGATTTCTGTCACCTCAGACGCATCAACGTCCGGCTGGGGAGCATGCCTGTTCAATGGGGAGAAGGGAGCGGCATCACAGGGTGCCTTCCCCCTCATCTCAAGGGGGAACACATTGGCGTCAAGGAGCTCTTCGCGATCGCTCAGGCGATCAATCTCGTGCCCCAGCAGGAGTCACGCTCCTCTCTCACAGTCTTTGCCGACAACTCAGCTGCCATCAGCTGGGTAAACAGACGGGGATCGCCGAACCTCCCCCCAGCCGCACACCAGATCCTACAGGACATCTACAACACGGCAGAAACCAAGCGCCTCGACGTCCACTGCTTCCATATTGCCGGACACCTGAATGTCCAGGCGGACAGGCTCTCCAGGTTCGCCAAGCTCGACTGGTCGTCACCCCGAGAAGTCTTGGAAACCATCATGCGCAAGTGGGGGCCGGTCGAGATCGACGTCACAGCACGCCCCGACAAGGTTCTGGCCTTACCAGGCTTTGCAGAAATAGCCTGGTCAATCCACGACAACGGCTTCCAGATGGACTGGAGGGGAGTCAGGATTTATATAGCTCCTCCTATAGCCCTTCTTGGAGTGACGTGTCGTCGCCTCCAGACAATACGCGCCTCGACCCAGACTGGGAACCCTCGACACTGGAGATCAGCGGCGATAGTCCTGTGCCCGGACCTCAACTCGCCCGAGGTCCGAGCCATCAAACGTTTGACACCCCTCAAGTTGTACCTCAGAGTCCAGGCGAAACACCTCCTGCAGTCCGAGCTAGCCTGGACAGCGACAGACAAGGGCAAGATCCGCTTCGTGGCGCTTATCCTGAAAACCCGTTCCAAGCCCTCCTCGCTGACGACCGACTATCACATTTCAGAAACGAATCGTCGCGCCGCACAGCAGCGGGCTGGGTCGCCAAATTCCTCCAATCCCGCAACGCGAGCCACTCACACGCGCAACAGCTCAAAGAGTTCCTTCTGACCGAGGGTACCACGTCGGGCCCACAGTCGATACACAGGAAAGGCTACTGGATTTGCGAGGCCGCCCCACTCGTGTCTGACTGGCGCCCCCCGATCGCTGCCAAGCAGATAATCGCCGCCGCCCGGAACGTCGCCTCTGTAGAAGGCCTGACCGGGGGTGCGAAGCCTGTCACGTCCGCGAGAGTCCGCAGGGTCATAGACAGACGTCGGAAGTCACCCCAAGCCTTCCAGGCCGCCCTCTTTTCTGCTCTCTGCTTTATCACCGTGAGTAGAGGCGCAGAGATCTTTGGGCTCAGACGAAGAGACGTCGAGTTCGACGCTGATGGCAATGCCCTCCTTCTGTTCGCGAGAACTAAGACTGCCACAGGCGTCCGCAAGCTGGTACCAAACCAATCGTGGGCCCGCTTTAACCCAGCAAGGGCCCTGAAGGCATGGGTCCCCACGGCAACGCGCCGCGACGACGACCTCATCTGGCGGGCGATCACCTCAACCGGTGGTATTTCACTATCGAAGCCGCTACCGGCGTCAACCCTCCGCCACTGGATCCACCAGGCGTACGGCACCGACATTTCGTGGCACTCATTCCGCAAGGGCGCCACCACGGAGTTGGCGGTAGCCCACACGAGTACCGAAGTCCTCCTGTCCATGGGGACGTGGGCCTCCACGAAAAGCATGCTGAGATATATGGGCAACGGGGTCCGCACACACCCGGGGGTCCAGGGACACCTGGCCTCCATCCTTCTCCAACCACCACTTTAAATCTCTGACGGGAGCTAGTGGCTGGGAGAGCTAGGTAGGGTGGGGCTGACACGCGTTACAACGGCAGATGTAAGCCACAACAGACATTCTTTGACGCGGTCTCTCGAGGAGACGGTCGGTTTGGGCTCGCAAGCGTGCCTGCAAGCCATTCCACTATGCTCGTTGCCGGTGGGATATCCCCGTTGGGTAGAGCAAGTATGTCTAGAGGCTAGGACAGCTAGCTGGCGTTACATCGCGCTGACAGGTTACCTCGGGTAACGGGCCGTGAGCGGAGGGCAATGAGATCGCCTCGCTCCGGCATGGTGATGCGCCGACCAGGCGAGCCGCGCAGTTTATGCGGGCAGAATGGTAGAAAATTCGGAACATCCAGATCCGACGGCACGATACTGGTCAAGACCGGTATATCCGCCCAGTAGGTAAGCTGGCCGGAGTCCCCTGATCGTTTACACTAGCTCTCTTCTTTAATAAACGATCGCCCCCCCCCGTTGGGTAGAGCAAGTATGTCTAGAGGCTAGGACAGCTAGCCTGGCGAATGCCGTTGGCATCTAAGTGCGTCACAGGGCAAAACTGGTCCACGTGGGGCTCGAACCCACGACCTTTGGCTTATCAGACCAACGATCTACCGACTGATCTAGCAGACCTATATACACCCGATTTTTCGATCTATACATAACTGTTATCAGCTCGACTAAATCCCGTCTGACTTGGCAGACGCCTCGGCTGTCTAGCCAAACCTAACGGAGTGAATTTACGGGTCAGCCTCCAGGTCTCGCGCGTGAATTCGGCTGTCGGGAGACTCGCCCGACGCCTAGTGCTCGCCCCAGGAGCTAAGCGGTGGCCGCCGTCTTGTCGGCCATTTCTCTCCAGCATGTGCCAAATCAATTCATCAATTGATTGGGCGGGACTACAGTGCCCTCCGCCCGTTCCCATCATAGGCCAGGCCGTTCCTGGCGTGCGGTGCCCATCACCGCGGAGCCGCAGACCTACGTACGAACACGTTTCCAAGTGCAATGATTATGTCTCCAATCGAATGCACAACAAGGCAAATAACCTCAGCCCATTCCTTTATTGCTTCACCGAGACGAATCTGACCTTGGACAATCCGTCAACATTACCAGTAACCCGCCCATCCGAATGGATGAACGCCGGCCCACCTTCCCCGTCGAGAATTCCAGCGAACCCCTGCCCACACACCTCCCAGCAGCTGTGGGAGTCCTCGGTGGTTGTTCGGACACGCCACACCCCCTTGCTATCGATAGCGAAAAGGCGATCGTGTCCAATGCCAATTTTCCTTATGTCTGGAGCAAGCTTCATAGGGGATGGTCGCCGCACCAGGTCATCGCCCAGGCCGAGCAGGCCGTAGTCAAGCCCGCAGCACATTATGGCTTCAGGGCATATAAATATTGTCCGCAGACCATCTGAGACGATATTTGTGACCTTGAATGGCAGTTGGGTGAAGTCCCTGACCATCTCTGCCTCATCTCCCACACCGAGCTGACAGAGATGGTTGTCCCCACCAGCGAAGGCCACACCGCTTTCACACAGCACATAGGTCGTCCATGACGTGGCTAGCACGTCGACTATCGGGGGGAACTTGTCGGAACCAACCGGGCCGACGTCGATCGTGCCCGTTCTATCCCCAGGACCGACCAGATGCCGGGGCCCGCAGATGAGTAACCTGCCCTCTGTCTCGATCATGGTGCAGAATGGGCCAGTCCACACGGCAGCCGCGCCGCCCAGGCGGATCCACCCGCAGTCCCCCACCTTGGGGTCGAGCGACTGCCGCGTGACAGAGGAGGTGACAAAGATCGCCCAGTATGTCCAGGCGATAATGGCGTCATGTTCAATCTTCACTCCGACGACGTCCTCGAGGCCCAGCCCGCGGGGCTTTCTCCAGCAACCACTCGGCCCGACAAGCTTGTGGCCGGTCCCATGCCCCCAGCCAACCAGGCCCCGCACCGTGCTCGCCACTGTTGTCCCATGGGCGCACCACACAGCCCAGACGGGCGGGACCCTTATCCACACGAGCGAGGGGATCCACGCCGCCCTGGCAGCGAGTTGGCCACTAGTGTTGTTCCCTCTGCCGAAAAGCCTGCCGTGATAGTGGTGAATCGTTGTACCCATGTCTGTGATACTGCGGCGTGCTCGGCAGAACTCGTGGTGGACAAAGAGGAACTTCCTGCAGATGAAGCGGGCATCGGAGACGCCGCTGTGGATGAGGATGGCGACTATGGTGCATGGCATAAGCGTGTATATCTCATCTGGTAACTGTTCGCCAATATTTAGCGGGATATTGATTGTCACCCGCCTTTGGGAAGCTTGTTTCTCAGTATCCGGGGTTTGCAGCAGAATTTCCTCATTCACCTTCCCAATCTCAGGTCTATGAGCACTTGTTTGCATATTGCTGCAGTGCATTGCTTTCATCTCACGTTCACTTTCATGACA
Organism: Carpediemonas membranifera; assembly: GCA_019828565.1. Lineage (NCBI taxonomy): Eukaryota > Fornicata > Carpediemonas > Carpediemonas membranifera. The sequence goes on from JAHDYR010000008.1 coordinate 365,016, forward strand.
CCATCGAAGTTCGCATTGTTTCTTGGTACGTGGGAGCGATCAATAACATAACCCTATGTATCATCTGACCTCATCCGTTGCACAGCTGTAAGTCACCCAGCACGAATGAGAGGCTTGTCCAGCAGGGAATCGGTGTCGGCCTTCGTCGGCACATCACGCCCCTGAAACAACTCAGGCTCCTGTATAGGGTGTCTGGGCATGTTGCACGCGCTTCACTTCCTCGACCTCAGCGGATGTGACTTGGTTTGGAGTCGAGCTTCTCCAGACATCCAGTATGACATGCCAAGATGGAGAGCAGGACGCCCCATGAGGCATCCAACGTCCGAAAGGGTTTCAACCCAATGACGCATAAGCGAGAATTGCACGAGAACATCAATACTCTGAGAAAGATGAAGAGGGAGCATTCCTTTGCTTCCCTGCAGCGCCCGCTTGGGTTTAGGGACAGCCAGGAGGCTGTTGATACAGACATCTTTGAAGACCTATCATTGCTCCGCACCGACGAGGACTTCGCCCTTTGTGCCGACCGGCTGGAGCACGGAGACATCCCCACGAAGCTCCAGGCCGCCGTGGAGATCCGCAGAACAATAGCCACAGCCGAGCACGGTGTGGTCGACTCGCTCGTCCAGGTCGGAGTTATCCCCATTGCCATCGCACTGTTGGGGTCGTCATCCTCGTCCCGAGTCAGGCTCGAAGCCGCATGGTTGCTGACCACCGTGGGAGAAGGGGAGTACGCCGCGGTTGCTATCAGCGAGGGGGCACTGGCCGTGCTTTACGAGGCTATGTCGGACACAGACGATGCAGTGGAGACCCAGGCCCTCTGGGCCCTTGCAACCCTGGCCTCATCCGTTGAAGGGCTAGCCTCAGAGATCGCCGCCAGTGGCTTTATGGACAGGGTCGCGACACTCCTGGACGAGGATCCGCCCCTAGACGACGTCCGCACGCTGGCCTGGTCTGCCGGAGTGATCGCCCAGAGTCTCAGTGGTCCAGACCGCCGCCACAGCCACGCGGTGCTCCCACCGCTGGGCCGCACGCTGGGCAGGCTGGCTGGGAATCTGGGCGATCATGACTCAGACACGGCCTTGGTGGATCTGCTCATCGCTGTCGCCTTTATAAGTCACGGAGGTGACAGTGACATAGCCGCGGTGTGTCAGGCGGGCATCGTACCGTCTGTGGTCGACCTTGTCGCCGGCCCAAGGACTGTGGCGACGTCGGCCATCAGGGTGCTCGGTAACATCACCTCCAGTGACGATAACAGGTACATAGACGTCGTCATTGATGCGCTGGGCCTGGCTGCGCTGGTTTCCGTGCTCGCGACAGCACCGGACCCCTTGAAGCGGGAAGCGCTATGGGCCTTGGCGAACGTCGCAGCAGGCACACCCGCCCAGCTGACAGCTGTGTTGAACGAGGGCGCGCTCCCTCTTGTGATCAGGTTGGCCGAGCAAGGTTCCCAGGGCGTCCAGCAGGAGGCGCTCTTCTTCATCCGGAACTTCACGATGAACGCATCCTTGCCCCAGCTCACCGAGGCCGCAGACCTCGGCCTCATCCGCGTCTTGTCAGACTCCCTTGCGGCCAGGCTTGGACGGACGGCGGCCTGGTTCCTGGTCGCCATGGACTGCATCCGGAACATGATCGCTGCGAGCGGCACACTTGACCCGACCTCCAACGTGTTCCTGGACCAGCTACAGTCGTTCCGGGGGGTCGACCGAATCCACCGTCTCGCGACCCACCCCAAGAACAGGGTCCATGCGGCCGCCGTGGGGATGCTCGAAGAGTTCGGCCTGGGTGACGAGGACGAAGGTGGTATCGACGACGGTAGGCTCTCGTTTGCTTGACTGGGTGCGTCGTGGTAAATGACATTCCGAGATGGGTGTTTTGCTGATCAGGATTTGCTCGGAAAGGGAGTGATAAAGAGATCATAGAGCAGCTCACATAGCTCTACGACACTCACTGGGCGTCATCCCGACCTGAAGGGGCCGAACCGATGACGAGATCATTTCGATCTCAAAGCGATTCGCAGCGCCCCGATGCTTCGGTCCTCGCATTTCAAAGCCGGCAAGCGAGCAAAGATCGGTTAGATGACGGTTGATTGCCAGCGTACACACACGATGAGCAAGGTTCTTGCGACCCTTGGCCCGAATACCACGAAGGAGGATATTCGCGCTTACTTCGACGCAGGTCTGGACTTGGTGCGCATCAACTGCTCCCATTTGCGCGATAAGGACGCGAAGATGGCCGAGCTGATCACCGCCATTCGCCAGATCTCGGACGAGGTCGGCGTCCACATCGGTATCCTCGTCGATCTCCAGGGCCCCAAGATCCGTTGCGGGTCCTTCGCCAACGGCCCCTACGTGCTCGAGCGGGAGCAGAGCTTCACCTTCGACATGGATCTCGACACCCCCGGAGACCGGACCCGCGTGGGCCTGCCCCACCCTGAGATCTTCAAGGCCATCGAGGTCGGCCACAACATCCTCGTGAACGACGGCGCCATCGCCATGCGGGTCGATGCAGTGGACCGCGAGAACCTCGTCATCGAGACGACGGTCACCCAGGAAGGCGAGATCAACAACCGCAAAGGCGTCAACGTCCCTGACACCATCCTGCAGCTTTCGGCCATGACAGCTAAGGACCGCCGTGACCTTGCCTTCGCCCTCGAGCACTCGCCCGACTGGATCGCCCTGTCGTTTGTCCAGACTGCCAGCGACGTCCAGGAGTGCCAGGCTATGGTCCAGGGCAGGGCCCGCGTCATGGCAAAGATCGAGAAGCCCCAGGCCCTCGAGAACCTCGTCGAGATCGTCGAGACCGCGGACGGCATCATGGTAGCCCGCGGCGACCTTGGCGTCGAGCTCAGTCTGTCCCAGGTGCCTGCCGCCCAGAAGCGGTGCATCAAGCTCGCCCGCTCCCACGGCAAGCCCGTCGTCGTCGCCACACAGATGCTCGAGTCCATGATCAGCCGGCCCGTCCCCACCAGGGCCGAGGTTAACGACGTCGCCTGTGCCGTGTTCGACGGGGCCGACTGCCTCATGCTGTCCGCCGAGACGGCCATTGGTCAGTTCCCCACCCGCGCCATCGCGACTATGGCTGGTACGATCAGCGAGGTGCAGGCTGACCCCCTCTACCTCAAGAGCGTGCACGCCACATCCCTCGCCCGGACCCACCTCGTCACCCCAGACGCCATCGCCGCGGCCGCCTGCCTCACCGTCAAGGCGCTGAGTGCGTCTGTAGTCGTGGTGTACACCCGCACGGGCGGTGCGGCCGTCCGGATGTCCCGGGAGCGACCCGACGCCCTCATCGTGGCCATGACACCGTCCCTGCAGACCGCCCGCGCCCTCTCCCTCGTATGGGGCGTGCGGGCAGTCCACATCAAGGAGGACGCCGCCAGCTTCATGGACATGTGCGCCAAGGCCGACAACACCGTCACTGGTCTCAGCGTGGCTCAGCCCGGCGACCAGGTCGTCGTCATCGCCGGCGTGCCGTTCGGTGCCCAGGCGATCAACCTCATGCACGTCCTCGAGGTTACGGGGACCGTTGGGCGGCAGGCTATGGAGAGTAGGCGGAGCAACGAAGACATGGTGTCGGAGCTCGCTGATAGGCATGGGGACGAGGAATAGTTTATTTTGGTCGTTTAAATCGGATTGGCGGGGCTTTATGGAGCGTTATGTATGCGATAAATCGATCATGCATTCCCCTGCTTTGGTCACGCACTAAATTGGAGGAAGAAGAATGTCCAACGACGATCGCTCATTCTATGAAATCCTCGGCGTGGGGAAGAACGCCACAGATGCCGAGATTAAGAAGGCCTATCGCAAGCTTGCGGCGAAGTATCACCCTGATAAGGCTGGCGATGACCCTGAAGCCATGGCGAAGTTCAAGGAGATGTCCGAGGCGTACCAGGTGCTCTCTGATAGCCAAAAGAAGAACATCTACGACCAATACGGCAAAGAGGGTCTCAAGAACGACGGCATGGGCGGCATGGGCGGGTTCGGCGGAATGGCCGACCTGTTCGACATGATGGGCGGTGGCTTCGGCGGTATGCGCGGCGGACGTCGCGCCGGCCCCCGCAAGGGCGAGGACATTGTCCACCGCCTGGCCGTTTCCCTCGACGACCTCTACAAGGGCCGCTCCTCCAAGATGGCCGTCACCCGCGACATCATGTGCCCCGACTGCCACGGCTCAGGTTCCATCAGCGGCAAGAGCGCGACCTGCCCCGACTGCCGCGGCCAGGGCGTCCGTCTCGTCATGCGTCAGATCGGGCCCGGTATGGTGCAGCAGATGCAGCAGCGGTGCGGGAAGTGCAACGGCACAGGCCAGTCCGTAGCTGCTGGAGATCTGTGCAAGAAGTGCAAGGGCCACCGCACTGTCAAGGACAAGAAGGTTCTCGAGGTTACCATCGAGAAGGGCATGTCCAACGGCAAGAAGATCGTTTTCCGCGGCGAGGGTCAGGCTGAGCCTGAAGGCGAGCCGGGTGACATCGTCTTTGTCATCGCCGAGAAGGAGCACCCGACTTTCAAGCGGCAGGGGCAGCACCTCATCATCGGCAAGACGATCCCCCTCGGGTCAGCGCTGACGGGCGTGTCGTTCCACATCACCCACATGGACGGCCGTAAGCTGCTTGTCCAGACGCAGCCGGGTCAGGTTATCACACCCGAGATGGTGCTGTGTGTTGATGGCGAAGGCATGCCTGTACACCGCCGGCCGTTCGAGAAGGGCAACCTGTTCATCAAGTTTGAAGTGCAGTTCCCGAATAGGCTGGACGCCACCCAGACGGGGCTCCTGAAGAAGCTCCTGCCCTGCTCCCCTATGGAGACGGAGAAGGCCGACGATGAGACCATCACGATGACGCCCTTCGACCAGTCCAAGCTGCGCGAGACGATGACTGGGGGGAACGCGTACGACAGCGACGAGGACATCGGTCACGGCGGTGGGCCGGGCATGCAGTGCCAGTCCCAGTAATGTATAAAGACGGTAACTGATAGATGCTGTGGTAGGCCATGCCTGGGCTCCCGTAGGGGGACGTGTCGCGCCACGAGGGCCCTCCTTAAATTTGTCGCGAAAATACCCATCCAACGACGATGAAGAAGCTAATCCTGTTAATTTCGTTCTTTATCGCGGTGGCATGGGCGTGTTCATCTGGAGAATACGTCCATCCCGATTTCGTCGGTGAATGTCTCCCTTGTCCAACAGGGTTTTAGTTCGTTGCCGCATTCCCCCTCACACAGTTGCACAGACGGAATAACAGCCACACCCTGTTCAGCAGGAACGTCTTATCCAGATACAGGGTCCCGCAAGGCGTCCAACTGTGATGATTGCGCAGCAGGCACTTATTCGATCGCTGGTTCGGCAGCCTGCTTGCTCTGCCCCGCTGGGACGTACTCGAATGCCGGCGCGTCGTCATGCACGGACTGTGTGAGCGGCGAGTATGCGCTCAGTGGCGCTGCATCGTGCACAGCGTGTCCTGCTGGCTCGGCGTGCGCCACGACAACATCCGCGCCCGTTGCTTGCTCATACGGCTACTACTCCGAGGAAGGCGCCACTGTGTGCACCATATGCCCTGCTGGCTCCAAGTGCGCCGCCCCATCGTCCTCTCCCGTGGCCTGCTCGACGGGCACGTACTCACCAGCCGGGTCGACCTCGTGTAGCACGTGTCCTGACGGCTACGAGTGCTCCGATCCGGCGTCACCGAGTGCTTGTGCGGACGGCCAGTACGTGGCCTCGAACAGACAGTCGTGCGTTGACTGCGAGGCCGGGTACTACTGCCCCAGCCCCGACGAGGCGCACGTCGCTTGCGCAGACGGCTACTATCAAGACTCCACCGGCCAGCAATCCTGTATTGCCTGTCCCGCCGGCTACGAGTGCTCTGACAAGACCACTGCGACGTCCTGTCCCGCTGGCTACTACTCTGACGCCATGTCGATGGCCTGCACCGAGTGCGCGGCCGGGTCAACCTGCTCGGCGACACCCACGACGTGCCCGCTAGGCACGTATGCCCTTGCTGGTGACACATCCTGCACCACCTGCCCGGCGGGCTACGGATGCCCGACGACGTCCTCCGCCCCCGTGGCCTGCTCCAGCGGCCAGTACGTCAGCCCGACGACCTACGCCTGCCTCGCAGTCCCCGCCGGGTACTACGCCGCGACGCCCGCAGACAGTATTGACACCTGCGCCGCAGGCTATTACTCCACCGGGAGCGCGACCGCCTGCACGGCGTGCCCCGCTGGTCAGGCCTGCCCCAACGCCGACGGCACTGGCATCGTCAGCTGCCTCGCTGGCTACTACAGCGAGGCCGGGTCAACCGAGTGCACCGAGTGCCCTGAGGGCTTCTACTGCCCGGATACGGACGCCGCGACAACCACTGCGTGTTCCTCAGGCTACTACACTTCCAGCGGCTCCAAGGTCTGTACCAAATGCGAGCCCGGTTTCGCCTGCCCCACGGGCGCCCTCGCCGACCGGGTGCGGTGCGACCAGGGAGAGTACGCTCCCGCCGGGTCGACCGACTGTACCGCGTGCCCCGCTGGGTACGAGTGTGCTGACACCGTTTCCACGCCTGTGGCCTGCTCCTCCGGTGAGTACGCCGTTGCCGGGTCGACAGCCTGTACTGTCTGCCCCGAAGGCTACTACTGCCCCGACACCGATGCCGCCACTGTCACAGCGTGTGACGCTGGTGAGTACTCGACCGGCGGTGCGACGTCTTGCACCGCGTGTGACGCCGGGTATTACTGCCCTGATAAGGTCGGCACGATGAACGCTTGCTCCCCCGGCACCTACTCGCTCGGCGGCACCACCACATGTACCACCTGCCCCGCTGGCTACAAGTGCGCCGACAGCAGTGTCGCGCCCGTCGCCTGCGCCTCGGGCTGGTACTCTGGCCAGGGCGCCACGACCTGCACGATCTGCCCGGCTGGGTATCAATGCCCCTCTGCCTCTAACGGCCCCTCGGGCTGTCCCGCCGGGTACTACTCGTACGAGGGTGCGATAACCTGCACTGCCTGTGACGCCGGCTACGTCTGCCCGGCCACGTCCGACACGGCCACCCCTGCCGCGTCGATCTGCTCCATCGGGTACTACTGCCCCTCCGGGACGACCGCGCAGTTCCCCTGCGCCTCTGGCACTTATGGAGCTTCAACTGGCCTGGGTGCCGCCGGTGAGTGCACCACGTGCCCTGAGGGATACTACTGCCCCTCCGGCATCACAAACCCCGCCGACCAGGGTGACAAGTACGTCTGCCCCGCTGGGTACTACTGCCCCGACGGCACTGCCACTGCTCGCGCCAACCCGTGCGGCGCAGGAACGTTCTCACCCACGACCGGGGCGACCTCATCCGCGACTTGCATCGACTGCGATGCTGGCTTCTACTGCCCAGCTGGCTCATCCCGCAAGACACCGTGCCCGGCAGGGTACTACTGCCCGGCCAACGCCGGCTCTTACGCCGCCACGCCGTGCCCCGCTGGGTCCTACTACGCGAACGTCGCCGCTGAGAACACCGGAGATTGCGAGGCCTGCCCAGCCGGCCACTACTGTCTCCAGGCTTCAACTGCCCCGACCCCCTGCCCGGATGGCACGTACCGGCCGACAGTTGGCGGGAGCTCCCTGACCAGCTGCACTGAATGCACGGCCAGCTTCGTCTGCTCCGGCACCGGCACCGTCACACCAGCCATATCCTGCGCGGCCGGCCACTACTGCCCCACCGGCACTGTCTCCACCACTGAGTACCCCTGCCCCGCCGGGACGTACACTGATCTGACGAATCTGACGGACTGGTCACAGTGTGACACCTGCCCCGCTGGCCACTATTGTCTGTCCGGCACCGGCGGAACTACGCCACCCGCAACATGCCCCACCGGTTACTACTGCCCCGCCGGCACTTCATTCGCCACCGAGTTCCCCTGCCCAGCAAGCTCATACAACGACCTGACTGGCCAGAGGTCAATGGACAACTGCACGATCTGCCCCGAGGGGTCGTACTGCGAGGAGGCCTCGAGTACCCCAACCGCAACATGCCCCGCGGGCTACTACTGCCCCGAAGGGACCTCATACGACACCCAGCACCCCTGCCCCGCCGGCACGTACAACACTCTGACGGGCCAGAAGAACGACCTGTGCTGCGACCCCTGTCCCACCGGGAACTACTGCCCCGAAGGCAGCTCCACCCCAACCCAGTGCCCCGCCACCACATTCTCCAGCGTCACGGGCGCCCAGAGTGCGGGGCCAGGCGTGCTCGGGACTGAGTGTGCCTCGTGCCCCGCCGGGTACTACTGCGGGCTGGAGACTTCTGACCCCGCCGAGTGCACGGCCGGCTCATATTCTGCCTCGGGTGCGTCTGCCTGCACCTCGTGCACCGCGGGCCACTACTGCTGGACCGAGACCACCACCCAGACTGAGATGACTGCCCAGGTCTGCAGTGCCGGGCTCTACTGCCCCACGGGCCAGGACAAGATCCCCGAGCTGACCAACGAGCCCTGCCCCGTTGGCCAGTACTGCGAGGCCGGTGTCGCCGCCCCTGTGGATTGCCCTCCTGGCACTTTCAGGTCGACCACTGGCGCTGAGGCCGAGGGCGACTGCGAGACTTGCCCCGCCGGGTCATACTGCGTCGGCGGCGAGTCAGCTGTCACTGGTGTCTGCGACGAGGGCTACTACTGCCCCGCGGGGTCGTCGGCGTCCACCGAGATCTCATGCCCTGCCGGAACCTACCGCAACCTGACCGGTGCAGGTGAGGTTGGCGCATGTTCCGTTTGCCCCTCCGGCTTCTACTGCCCCACGGCCACTAACGATCCAGTCGCCTGTCCGAACGGCTACTACTGCATCGAGGGGTCCTATACGCCCCAGCCCTGCCCTCTCGGCACCTACGGCAACTCCCTCAGCATGAAGTCCACTGAGGACTGCATCGACTGTCCCGCCGGGTCATACTGCGATGGTCTCGGGCTCTCGGCCGCCACCGGCCTCTGTGACCGCGGCTACTACTGCGTGGGAGCGGCTTACACCTCAGCGCCCCCCGGCCTGCCCACCGGCGGCCCCTGCCCCGTCGGCAAGTACTGCCCCGAGGGCTCAGCAACCGGCACCAACTGCCCGGCCGGGACGTACAACCCGTACACGGGCGCCCGGTACGCCTCGGACTGCACCGATTGCCCGCCCGGGTCCTACTGCGCCGGCTCAGAGAAGAACGCCACGACAGGCTACTGTGCCGCCGGGTACTACTGCACTGGCGGCTCGTCCACGCCGACCCAGTTCGAGGTCTCCGTCGGTCACTACTCTGAGGAGGGCGCCATCGCCGAGTCCCCCTGCGACCCCGGCACGTACCAGCCCCAGGCCGGCCAAGGGTCTTGTTTGCCCTGCCCCGCCGGCAGCTACTGCCCGAACTCGGCCATGGACTCGACCCAGACCTGCCCCAAGGGGTCCTACTGCCCCGCCGGGTCCAGTACCCCGACCTCGTGCCCCGCAGGCACATACGCCACTGCCAGCGGGCTCGCCAGTCTGTCTGAGTGCACGGCATGCCCTGGTGGACAGTACTGCGAGACGGCCGGCCTGCTCGACACACCCACTGGGGACTGCACGGCCGGGTACTACTGCTCAGGCTCCTCCACCGAGCCCGCGCCTGTGAGCCAACCCTACGGCGACCGCTGTCCCGCCGGGTACTACTGCCCTGACGCGACCTCAAGCCCGCTCGCCTGCCCCGCCGGGACATTCCTGAACAGCCAGGGCGCCGACGCCCTCGGCGACTGTGTTGAGTGCACTGCCGGAAAGTACTGTGAGACCACCGGCCTCGCCGCCGTCACTGGCGACTGTGCAGAGGGATACTACTGCTCGGGCGGCGCCAAGACCTCGACGCCGCTCGCTGCCTCAGGTGAGGGTGACATTTGCGGCGCTGGGCACTACTGCCCAGCTGGCTCGTCCGTCCAGATTCCATGCTCTGCCGGCACATACACCGATGTGTCCGGCCTCGCCACATGCAAGACATGCCCGGCAGGTTACTACTGTGCTAGCACAACGTCGACCCCAACCGACTGCCCCGCCGGCAAGTACTGCCCCGCTGGGTCGTCTAGCGGCACTAACTGCCCCGCTGGCACTTATAACCCTGACACGCATGGCGAGTCTGTCTTTGACTGCATAGCCTGCACCGCCGGGTACTACTGCCCCACCACTGGCCTGTCCGCCGCGACGTTGCTCTGCGAGGAGGGATATTACTGCCCCGGTGGCGCGACTGACGCCTACGGCGCCGACTCTGCCGGCGGCGACTGCCCCAAGGGGTACTACTGCCCCGAGGGGTCCAGCGCCCCCGAGCCGTGCGTGGCCGGGGGCTACCAGGATCAGCTCAACCAGGCGTCCGCGGACGACTGCAAGCCCTGCACCGGCGGGTACTACTGCCCCGACGACCACATGGAGGCTGTCGGCAGCCAGTGCACGGCCGGCTACTACTGCACGGAGAACGCGACCTCCGCCACGCCCATTGATGGTGTCACTGGCGCAATCTGCCCCGCCGGCTATTATTGCCCCACCGGCACCAGCAGCCCCATCCCGTGTGCTGCGGGCACGTACCAGGACCAGGCCGGCCAGACCTCGTGTACGGCCTGCCCCGCCGGGTACTACTGCCTGTCGGGCACGGGCGACTACACGCTGACCCCATGCCCCCAAGGCTACTACTGCCCCGTCTCGACGACGGACTCGCACCTCTACAGCTGCCCCGCTGGCACATACGGCGCGGCGACTGGCCTTACTGAGCTGGACGCCTGCACCGACTGCGACCCCGGTTACTACTGCGAGAACCCCGCGCAGACAGACGTCTCGGGTGAGTGTGCCGCGGGTTACTACTGTGTCGGGTCTGCAGAGTCGGCCACGCCGACTGATACGACTGGTGCACAGTGCTCTGCGGGCTACTACTGCCCCGCTGGGTCGTCCTCGCAGACGCCCTGCAGCGCCGGTCAGTACTGTAACACGGTCGGTCTCGCCACCCCCACAGGCAACTGCTCGGCCGGCTACTACTGCGTGTCTGGCGCGACCACGTCTACCCCGACTGACGGCGCGACTGGAAACGTCTGTGGTGCCGGCAAGTACTGCCCCGCTGGCTCATCTTCGCCAAACGCATGTCCCAAGGGCACATACAACCCCATCACCACCGGCGGCGATCTTGATGCCTGCCTAAGCTGCACGGCCGGGTCCTACTGCAGCTCCAGCTCGCTGTCTACACCCACTGAGCTGTGCTCGGCGGGCTACTACTGCACTGGCGGCTCCCAGTCTGCCAACCCCATCGACGGCACCACTGGTAATATCTGCCCTGCCGGCTACTACTGCGAGTCCGGATCAGGCAGCCCCGTCCCATGCGCCGCGGGCACGTACCAGGAACAGGCCGGCCAGAGCGAGTGTGAGACCTGCGTGTCCGGGTATTACTGCCCCGAGGGCACAGCTGCCTATACCGCCAACGTCTGCCCCGCCGGCCACTATTGTCCTGCCGGCACCGAGTCGGCAACACAGTACCCCTGCTTCGCCGGCACGTTCTCAGCGTCCACCGGCCGGTCGGCCCCTGGCCAGTGCACCTCCTGCACTGCCGGGAAGTATTGCGAGACGACTGGGCTTACCGAGCCCACTGGAAACTGCACTGCTGGCTACTACTGCCCCGCCGGCAGCTCCTCGTCGACGTCGACCATCTGCCCAGTCGGGTACTACTGCCCAGCTGGCTCCGCTGCCCCGACCCCGTGCACTGCTGGCAAGTACTGCGGCGCCACTGGTCTGTCGGAGCCTTCTGGAAGCTGTGCCGCCGGCTACTACTGCCTGTCCGCCGCGACCACGTCTACCCCGACTGACGGCGCAACTGGCGCTGTCTGTGGCGCTGGCACGTACTGCCCCACCGGGTCCAGCTCGCCTACCTCATGCCCTAAGGGCACATACAACCCGGACACCACCGGTGGCGACCTCGACGCCTGCCTAAGCTGCACTGCAGGCTACTACTGCGGCAGCTCCAGCCTGTCAGCCGTGAGCGGACCTTGCTCGGCCGGCTACTACTGCACCGGCGGCGCGACAACCCCGACCCCCATCGACGGGTCGACCGGCGACGAGTGCCCCGCGGGCCACATGTGCCCCACTGCAACAGAAGCCCCCATTGCTTGTGCCGCGGGCACTTACCAGGATATCGACGGCCAGAGCACGTGCAAGACCTGCGTCTCTGGCTACCACTGCCCCGAGGGCACTTCCACATACGCCAGCAACGTCTGCCCAGCAGGTTACTACTGCCCGACCGGCACGCAGACGTCCACGGAGAACCCCTGTCCAGCCGGCACGTTCTCAGCGTCCACCGGCCGCACCGCCCAGTCCCAGTGCAAGTCCTGCACCGCAGGGTCATACTGCGAGGGCGGCGGGCTGACTGCCCCCAGCGGTTCCTGCCCCGAGGGCTACTACTGCCCCTCCGGCACTGACTCGGCGACACCCACGACCGTGTGCGGCATCGGCTACTACTGCCCCGCTGGGTCGTCCTCGCAGACGCCCTGCAGCGCCGGTCAGTACTGTAACACGGTCGGTCTCGCCACCCCCACAGGCAACTGCTCGGCCGGCTACTACTGCGTGTCTGGCGCGACCACGTCTACCCCGACTGACGGCGCGACTGGAAACGTCTGTGGTGCCGGCAAGTACTGCCCCGCTGGCTCATCTTCGCCAAACGCATGTCCCAAGGGTACATACAACCCCATTGACACGGGCACTGACTCCGACGCCTGTGTCACGTGCACAGCCGGGTCCTACTGCAGCAGCTCCGGCCTCGCCGCCGTCACTGGCGCTTGTGCCGCCGGGTACTACTGCTCGGGCGGCGCGAAGACCTCGACCCCAACAGACGGTCTCACCGGAGACAAGTGCCCCGCCGGCTCCATGTGCGAGGCCGGGTCTGCGGCGCCCGTCCCCTGTGACCCAGGCACCTTCCAGCCCAACAGCGGCGGTAGCACGTGCGCCGACTGCCCCGCCGGGTACTACTGCCCCAACACCGAGATGACTGCCGGCATTGAGTGCCCCGCAGGCTACTACTGCCTCAGCGGCCAGGACTCTCGCTACGACAACCCCTGCCCTGCCGGCTCCTTCTCGAACATCACTGGCCTCGCCTCTAGCGGCGAGTGCACCGCCTGCACCGCCGGGAAGTACTGTTCTGGCACTGGCAACACCGCGGTCACGGGCGACTGCACTGCCGGCTACTACTGTGCGTCTGGTGCATCCACGTCAACCCCGAACGACGGCGCGACTGGAAACGTCTGCACGGCCGGCCGCTACTGCCCTGCCGGGTCCTCTGCCGGCACCGACTGCCCTGTTGGCACCTACAGCTCAGCCACTGGGCTGCAGACAAGCGGCCAGTGCACTGCCTGCCCTGCTGGTAAGTACTGCGCGACCACGGGCCTGACGTCGGTCACCGGAACGTGCTCGGCAGGCTACTACTGCCTTGGTGGAGCAACCACTCCCGCGCCGACTGACGGCATGACAGGCGACGAGTGCCCCGCCGGGTCTGCCTGCATCTCGGGGTCGACCACCTACCAGGAGTGCGACCCCGGCACGTACCAGCCCGACGTCGCCCAGAGCACCTGCGACACCTGTCCCTCAGGGTACTACTGCGACGCCGAGGGCATGTCTGCTGCGCTCATCTGCCCGGCCGGCCACTACTGCCCTGCTGGCACTTCCCTGCCGTACTCGAACCCCTGCCCGGCCGGCACCTACTCCAACACCACCGGCCTCCAGGCCGAGGACGAGTGCGCGCCGTGCCCTGCTGGCAATGTCTGCACGACGACCGGCCTGTCTACGCCTGATAGAGACTGCGCTGCCGGCTTCTACTGCACAGGCGGTGCTTCCACGACGACCCCGACTGACGGACTAACCGGTGCCATCTGCCCCAAGGGCTATTACTGCCCCGAGGGGTCCAGCACCTTCACCCCATGCGGTCTCGGCACTTACAACCCGTCCACCGGCGGCGAGGGCCCAGAGGACTGTTCAGAGTGCCCCGCCGGCAAGTACTGCGCCTCCACCGGCATCTCCTCGGCAGCAGGCACTGGCGACTGCACGGCCGGCTACTACTGCCTTGGTGGCGCGTCAACTGCGACCCCCACCGACGGCGCCACTGGTGATATCTGTCCTGTTGGTCACTACTGCCCAGTCGGCTCGAGCTCTCCCGTCGCCTGCGAGGCCGGCACGTTCCAGCCCGACACCCAGCAGTCCTCATGCGACCCCTGCCCCAGCGGCTACACGTGTGCCGCCGACGGACAGGGCGTCGGCACGGTCTGCCCGGCCGGCTACTACTGCGAGGAGGGCAGCACCGCGGCTACACCCTGCCCCAAGGGAACCTACTCCGACACCACCGGCCTCCAGGCCGAAGATCAGTGCGCGCCGTGCCCTGCTGGCCAGGTTTGCTCGGCCACTGGTCTGACTGCGCCCAACGACGTCTGCACCGCTGGTTACTACTGCGAAGAGGGCGCGACGACTCCCTCTGACGCCGCCAAGACTTGCCCGACCGGGTTCTATTGCGAGGAGGGCACTGCAGTGCCGACCGAGTGCCCGCCCGGCACCATCGGCACGTTCACTGGCCGCCAGTCAGCATCCCAGTGCGCCCCTTGCAGCGGCGGGTTCTACTGCGAGAGCACCGGCCAGACCACTGTCACGGGGTCCTGCTCGGCCGGCTACTACTGCGAGACCGGCGCGTCTGTGCCCGACCCAACCGACGGCATCACCGGAGACAAGTGTCCGGTTGGCTACTACTGCCCCTCCGGGTCGTCTGAGGCGACCGCCTGCTGGATCGGGTCCTACCAGGACGCCACTGGCCAGAGCACATGCAAGTCCTGTCCCGCGGGCTACTACTGCGGCGAGCTCGGCACGGTAGACCCCACTGAGTGCCCCGCCGGGTACTACTGCCCTGCCGGGTCGACCACCGGCACAGCTTACCCCTGCCCCGCTGGCACCGCGTCCAGCTCCACCGGCCTCAACGAGGAATCCGACTGCCCCGCTTGTGAGGAGGCCGTCGCCTGCACTGTCGTGGGTCTGACCGTTGCCAACGCCGAATGTGCCGCTGGCTACTACTGCAGCGGCGGCGCGTCTGTCACCAACCCGACTGACGGCATCACCGGCGACCAGTGCTCCAAGGGCCACTACTGCCCGGCCGGGTCTTACGAGGAGACGGCCTGCCCCACGGGCACCTACAACCCGACCAAGGGCGGCAGCTCCCTCGCCGACTGCCTTGACTGCCCCGGCGGCTACTACTGCGACACGGAGGGTCAGACAACCTACTCCAAGACCTGCGCGGCCGGCTATTACTGCCAGTCGCGGGCCTCGGTCTCGACTCCCATCGACGGCACGACCGGCAGCAAGTGCCCTGCAGGCTACTACTGTCCCGCCGGGTCCTCCTCGCCAAAGGCATGCCCAGCCGGGACGTACCAGGACGGTACTGGTGCGACCTCGTGCAAGACATGCGTCGCTGGGTACTACTGCCCTGAGGCGACCTCGGCCTACACCGACCACGTCTGTCAGGCTAAGGTGTTAGCCGTTCAGTGGTCGGTAGGTAACTAACCTTAGTGGCAATACGTAAACGTT